>QODF01000075.1:720301-742276 GCA_024372805.1 Oostethus manadensis
GAGATCGCGGATACAAGCGGCGGAAATGAGTTTCCTTCGTAGGGTGGCTGGACTCACCCTAAGAGATAGGGTGAGGAGCTCGGCCATCCGGGAGGAGCTCAGAGTAGAGCCGCTGCTCCTTCACATCGAGAGGAGCCAGTTGAGGTGGCTCGGGCATCTAGTCCGGATGCCTCCCGGGCGCCTCCCTGGTGAGGTGTTTCGGGCATGCCCAGTCGGGAGAAGGCCCCCGGGAAGACCTAGGACACGCTGGAGGGACTATGTCTCACAGCTGGCCTGGGAACGCCTTGGTGTCCTCCCGATGGAGCTGGAAGAGGTCGCTGGGGACCGGGAAGTCTGGACTTCCCTACTGAAGCTGCTGCCCCCGCGACCCGGACCCGGATAAGCGGTGGAAAATGGATGGATGGATGGATGGATGGTGATGTCATTTTGAGAGACAACCTGTCAGGAAGTAGGCAGGCTTTTATGGACCCTGATTCCTGAAGGTAGCCTGGTCCCGCCCGGGTTAGCTGGTGACGAAGTTAATCATCTTTATCGTACTGCCTACGCGGAGTTTATCCTGGATTAGAAGAAATCCCTCGTCGTTTAGGCCTCAAGTTAGCCTTCAGCAATGATTTTGTTCGCCTTTAATTTGCATCGGTGCTGTTATTGTCAATGCCAAGCCTTGTCGAGTGACAAAAACACTGTTTGAGTGAAAGCAATCGTGCGAAAATGAAATAAAAGAGGGACCACAGTAAAAACGTGAAGACAATAGAATCCTAATGTGAAATAAATATAACATGACAGAATGCGACGCAATAAAGTCCCGTGTAAAAACTAACAACACCGATGACACAAACAAACAGATGAGATCATCTCTGCATTGAATCACGTTTTGTCACTTTACAGCCGGTCCTCGCTCTTACGCTCACACTTTTATTGCTCTTCTCTTGTTATTGATCCGTCTCCTTCAGAAGCGCAATTCTTTAGAATATTTCAGCTTCAGCTTGGTTTTTTTGCAGTCTGGAGACGCTGCGCAAAGTAAGCAGGCTTTCTGTTCCAAACACCTTATGAACCTTGGTTTGACTCTTGTTGACTTTAAAATTTTAAAAAGTGATGAGTTTGAAGAAATGGCGCAGCGGCAACGAGGCAGGAATGTTATTACAGGGTTTTGATTGAATTGTTTTATGCCTATTATTATCTAAATGCTTGCAAAACATATAACCGGTGTTTACGTTTTGTTCCTGCCTGCACTCAAAGTTGGGACTCATTTTGAGGGTGGGAAAACAACAGGAGGCGGCGCTCAGGGACGGGTCCTGAGTGCTGCATCCCGTTGTTTAGGTGTGGGTTCTTTTTTTTGTTTGATTTACAGTACTTGTGTAACTCCGCCTTACTGAATCAAAGCGCATTTTGAACATACCGGATGGTGTGTTGCGGCAAGTAAAACACTCTGTTGTGTTTGAGCATTTATTTCCATATGTTCACTTGTTCACTGGTTTTAGGGAGCGTGTTCTCCCATGACAAAAACTATAAAAATGTGTTAAGGACATCATAGTTGGGCCATGTAGTTGTCATTGTTTCTTCTTTGTTAGAAGCTAAGGACATTTTGTGATTAAAATACATTAAGAATGCAGTCGGAATGGGTGGAGAAAAGTGTCGGGTGTGATGTGTGATAGAAGAGTTTCAGCTAAAATGAAAGGAAAGGTGTACAAAACTGTGGTAAGACCAGCGATGTTGTTTGGTTTAGAGACAGTGCCGCTGAGGAAAAGACAGGAGGCAGAGCTGGAGGTAGCAGAGATGAAGATGGTGAGGTTCTCTTTGGGTGTGACCAGGATGGACAGGATCAGGAATGAGCACATCAGAGGGACAGCACATGTTAGAGGTTTTGGAGATAAAGTCAGAGAGGGCAGACTGAGATGGTTCGAACATGTCCAGAGGAGAGAGAGTGAATATATTGGTAGAAGGATGCTGAGTTTTGAATTGCCAGGCAGAAGGCCTAGAGGAAGACCAAAGAGGAGGCTTATGGATGTAGTGAAAGAGGACATGAAGGTAGTTGGCGCGAGAAAAGGCAGGGTTAGATGGAGGAAATTGATTCGCTGTGGCGACCCCTGAAGAGATAAGCCGAAAGGAAAAGAAGAAGAAGAATGCAGTTGAACTCACGCTCACCATTTTAATAACACCACAAGTGTACATAAACCGAGGCAAAACGTTGGCGGAAAATTGGCATGTTGGCATTTGCACCGGAAGGTAGTCTTCTACATGCTACGCTACGCTAAACTCCCCATAACCTTTTCTTTTATGTCAGTGTGTCATTAAAAGTTCTTGGGAAGGTTTTGATGTGGGCCGGCGTTAAGTTTATTCTTGGAATATGCCGCGAGGGGGCACTAAAAAATTAAATATGAAACACAAAAACAGCTGCAGGTCGCAAATGGCCCCCAAGGCTGCACTACTAAGGTAAAGGTGATACTGATGACTTGTTTCATCTCCGGTGATTTTGCCCGGTTACAGAGATGGGCGGAGTGTGTGGCTGGTGCCTCCTAATTGGCTCCCTGAGAGAAGCCCGAGGGGAGTTTTAGACGTGTGCGGGAACACGTGCACGTGCAGGGGGGTTGGGTAGACACTGCGATCCATAACAAGGCCGGTGGCTCCGATTGACTGTCGTACCGTGCACACGAGAACTCCAAATGGGTTTAAGATGTTCCTCCATGCCTCGTGTGCACTCAGCTAGTTCGACCTTGAGGACACGCACACACTAACAAGGTCGAGACGGAACGAGAGGTTGGTCTTTATCACCAATTAGCCTCGTAACCTGTCTAATAACATACATATACGCCCCCGATTTTCAGGGCACCGAATCCATCGTGACTGGACTTCTCCGGCTGTCACAATTAGCGCTTCAACGGCACCAACTCCTTTATTTCGTTAACTGTGTTAGCATTTTTACCATAATTAACGCAGACGCATGACGGTGAGCCACACCTCTGTTAGGATGATGGACGGACTTTTTAACTCTATTCCTACCTTAACACACGACCAGCAGTTCTGAACAGCATATACGGTATGCATCTCCATGTCCCTCTCGAGGTGCATTCACAGACACTCCAAACAAGAATGACAACATTGACAAGCACATACACCATCAGTCAAATTATTAGGCACGCCATCTACTGCAGTGCTTCTCAGGTATTTTCTGCCTTGTCCTCCCCAGGGGACAAAAATGTTTCCACGCCCCCCCATTTCAAATACTGCTGATAAACGGATGATATCTATGTAGTTATCTGTACAAACTGAACTTGAAAGTGAAACCAGGAAAAAGCGAGAAATGGAGCGCTGTGGAGCCTACAAATTGCATGTTGAGTAGGATAAATTTGGACATGTTGGCAGGTATACACTAACACTGAAAGCACTCCCTGCTTCTCACGCCCCCCTGACAGTTCATCGCGCCCCCCTGCCCCTCTGATCTAATGAGATGTAACACAAAGGGGCACGTCTGTACGCTGTCTCCTTCTTCCCCTTGCCCCAGAACAGCTCCGGCCTCTCTTCTGTGCAGCACAAATCCCCAGATCTGGTTTTCTAATCTCATCTGACTACAAATGACTACAAATTATCTCACTACTTGGGAAACCCCCCCCAAACACACACACGCATGTATCACACACACGCATGTATCACACACGGGAACACACAAAGCCTGCATGCTGGCTCTGCAAAGTAATGAGGGCAAAGAGAACCCAGGGCCATTGTAATTACTGAGGGCGGCTGCGGGGGGGAGATGAATGGCTCCGAGTCCAACACGCACACACGCACACACACACGCGATCACACTAAATAAAGTTTACCGAGCAACCAAAGAGGTGGAGGTGAAAGAATGAAGCTGGCACAAAGAGAAGGAAGGAAAGGGCACACAAAAGGGAGGAAGGAGTGGATTTACTAGACTATATCGCGTTTTTTTCTAATAATAAAAATGTTTCGTGATGCATTATGGCCTATTATTAGTCAAAAAATATTGAAAGACAAGTTGCATGTAGTATTGTGGTCACTATGGGGGTGACGTTAGATTGCGTTCCATTTTACACTGCATGGCCACTGAGCCAGCTGAGCCGATCCGACGTGCCATGGCTGAGACCGAATGTCAAAAAAAGGTTCTCCTTTCATTCCATGTGGAAGTGGTACATTTTTGGCTTCGTTGTCTTCTTCCCCACTCGGTTGGAAACACTTTCTTAAGTTTAGAATAAGTACATTGGAGAAGCTAACTAGCTCACTATGCTAGCGGTGGCCGTCTCATATGTCCCTGCACTGATACCGTAGGCTGCGCAATGTGAAGTGTAAAAGTGACAACTGGGGTGTTAAAATAATGTTTAAACCTGTATTTAGAAAGTCACTAACAGGTTTTCTGTGAAACTAACTACAAAAATATTCCATCTATCCATCCATCCATTTTCTTCCGCTTAGCCGAGGTCGGGTCGCGGGGGCAGCAACCTAAGCAGGGAAGCCCAGAGGTCCCTCTCCCCGGCCACTTCGTCCAGCTCTTCCCAGCGGATGCCGAGGCGTTCCCAGGCCAGCTGAGGGACATAGTCTCTCCAACGTGTCCTGGGTCTTCCTCGAGGCCTCCTACCGGTTGGACATGCCCTGAACCTCCCCAGGAAGGCGTTCGGGAGGCCTCCTAACCAGATGCCCGAGCCATCTCAACTGGCTCCTCTCAATGTGGAGGAGCATCGGTTCTACTCCGAGTCTCTTCCGGATGACAGTGCTTCTTACCCTATCTCTGAGGGAGAGCCCACCCACCCTGCGGAGAAAACTCATTTCGGCCGCTTGTACCCGCGATCTTGTCCTCTCGGTCACTACCCAAAGCTCATGACCATAGGTGAGGGTAGGAACGTAGATCGACCGGTAAATTGAGAGCTTTGCCTTTTGGCTCAGCTCTCGTTTCACCACGACAGACCGGGGCATAGTCCGCATCACTGCAGACGCCACACCAATCCGCCTGTCCATCTTGCGTTCCATCCTTCCATCACTAGCGAACAAGACCCCGAGGTACTTAAACTCCTCCACTTGAGGCAGGACCTCATCTCCGACCCGGAGATGGCACCCCACCCTTTCCCGGGCGAGAACCATGAACTCGGACTTGGAGGTGCTGATTCTCATCCCAGCCGCTTCACACTCAGCTGCGAACCGATCCAGTGAGAGTTGAAGGTCACTGCTCGATGTAGCCAACAGGACCACATCATCGAATCCTGCGGCCACCAAACTGGAACCCCTCAACGCCCTGGCCTAGTAATTCTGTCCATGAAAGTAGTGAACAGAATCGGTGACAAAGGGCAGACCTGGCGGAGTCCAACCCTCACTGGAAACGGGTCCGACTTATTGCCGGCAATGCGAACCAAACTCTGACACCGGTCATACAGGGAACGAACCGCCTGGATTAGGTGGTCCGATACCCCATATTCCCGGAGCACTCCCCACAGTATTCCCCGAGGAACACGGTCGAATGCCTTCTCCGAGTCCACAAAACACATGTAGACTGGTTGGGCAAACTCCCATGCACCCTCAAGAACCCTGCCGAGAGTATAGAGTTGGTTCACGGTTCCACGACCAGGACAAAAACCACACTGCTCGTCCTGAATCCGAGATTCGACTATCCGGCGGATCCTCCTCTCCAGAACCCCTGAATAGACCTTACCGGGAAGGCTGAGGAGTGTGATCCCACGATAGTTAGAAAAAACCCTCTGGTCCCCCTTCTTGAAAAGCGGGACCACCACCCCGGTCTGCCAGTCCAGGGGCACTGACCCCGACGTCCACGCAATGTTGCACAGTCGTGTCAACCAAGACACGCCCACAGCATCCAGGGCCTTAAGGATTTGGGCGGATCTCAATCACCCCCGGGGCCTGGCCATCAAGGAGCTTTTTGACAACCTCGGTGACTTCAGCCCCAGAGATAGGCGAACCCGACTCAGAGTCCCCAGGCACTGCTTCCATGTTGGAAGGCGTGTCGGTGGGATTGAGGAGACCTTCAAAGTATTCCCTCCACCGGTCCACAACATCGCGAGTCGAGTTCAGCAGCACACCGTCCCCACCATACATGGTGTTGACTGTCCACTGCTTCCCCCGCCGAAGACGGCGGATGGTGGTCCAGAATCTCTTTGAAGCCATCCGGAAGTCGTTTTCCATGGCCTCTCCAAACTCCTCCAATGTCCGGGTTTTTGCCTCAGCGACCGCCAGAGCTGCAGACCACTTGGCCTTCTGGTACCTGTCAGCTGCCTCCAGAGTCCCATGGGCCAAGACGGCCTGATATGACTCTTTCTTCAGCTTGACGGCATCCCTCACCACTGGTGTCCACCAACGAGTTCTGGGATTACCGCCACGACAGGCACCGACCACCTTACGGCCACAGCTCCGATCAGCCGCATCGACAATGGAGCCACTCGGATTTAATGTCCGCTGCCTCTCTCGGAACATGGTCAAAGCTCTCCCGCAGGTTGGAGTTAAAACTCCTTCTGACAGGGGACTCTGCCAGGTGTTCCCAGCAGACCTTCACAATGCGTTTGGGTCTGCCAGGTCTGACCGGCATCCTCCCCCACCATCGGAACCAACTCACCACCAGGTGGTGATCAGTTGACAGCTCCGCCCCTCTCCTCACCCGAGCGTCCAAAACATGTGGTCGCAAGTCCGACGACACAACCACAAAGTCAATCATCGAACTGCGGCCCTGGGTGTCCTGGTGTCAAGTGCACATGTGGACACCCTTATGCTTGAACATGGTGTTCGTTATAGACAATCCGTGACGAGCACAGAAGTCTAATAACAATACACCGCTTGTTAAAGACACCCACCCCAAGGCATAGGGAAACTACCCTCTCGTTTACTGGGTTAAACTCCAACGTGCAGGCTTGGAGCCGGGGAGCAACAAGAATTGCCACCCCTGCTCGTCGCCTCTCATTGCTGGCAACACCAGAGTAAAATGAAGTCCAGCCCCTCTCGAGTGGACTGGTTCCAGAGCCCTTGCCGTGCGTTGAGGTGAGTCCGACTATATCTAGCCGGAATTTCTCCACCTCACGCACCAGCTCAGGCTCCTTCCCCGCCAGAGAGGTGACCTTCCACGTACCGACAACTAGCTTCTGTAGCCGAGGATCGGACCGCCAAGGCCTCTACCTCCGGCCGCCACCGAGCTCTCTTTGCACCCGACCCCTTTGGCCCCTCCCACGAGTGGTGAGCTCATGGGAGGAATAAAAATATTCCGTTTATTAATACTGAATCCTACTCTGCGGAAATTCACTTATCACGGTCAAGCCTGGACACAACTAGCAGTGGTAAACGAGGGATTTCTGTATAAATGTGCAATTTGCAATGAGTAAGATGTCTTCCTATAGTATTCTAATCTAATATCTACCTGTAAAAAAAATAACAAGCGACAGGAGACATGCTCAATGAGCCCAGTTTGAGTCCAGAGTTTGTTTTTATACGGATGTTTGTGCCACATAGAAATGTGCAACTTTCCAAATGGTATCGTTGTTTACTTTGACTCTTGCGAATGTATGAAGACGAACCTGCCTTTGTTCTTGATAGTGGACTACTGGCCCTGACTTTTTATATTACTTCAATGAGGACAAAGTGTTTCAAAGGGTCTTATTCGGCACAAACAGTGTTTATTTGCAAAATGCAACCCGCCATATCGCAGTAAAAGAAGCATTGCATGCTCATTACGGAAGAGTGCGTATTTGTTGATGTTGGTATCAGCAATGAAGTGCTGGACCGAATCAGATATCGGCTTTACTTGACAAACAGTTAAGAAAGAAAACATTTTAATTAAAAGGTTTTATGGAAACGCTGGAACATATGAATTTATTTACAAACGCTATACTGTTTAGTAGAAAGAAGAAATTGAGACAAAACAGGAAAAAATGTGCCTTCTAAACACAGAATGATGTCTCTGAGCCGATATTGGCGACACGAAGAGAATACAAAATCATCCCGAGAATGCCGCAGCATGCTACCTCCCTGCAAGGCGCACATCTAATCTATAACGGGTAGCGGCTTCCAAATGGAAAACGTGAGCCATAGATGGACTCTCTGCTTCTACGGGCTCACGCGATGCGGGGAACAAATTGTTTCCCAGCTTGCATCAGTTCGGCACGCCCGGTTGCTACCACGACTCATTCCCTGCTTAAACTGGAAGCAGTGCCAAGTAAACGCTTTCCAGTCAGCCATGTCCCCATAAACACGTCTTCATGGGCCAGGAACATCTTGCTGCATTCTGACACCTAGAAGCCCGCAGCTGTTTCTCGTGTTGTGTCGTTTGCGTACAATTAAAGTCAGATCTTCAACAGAGCAGCCAGATTCCAATAAAAAACTATGAATAACTCCATGCCCAGTACCTTTCAACAAACATGTTTCTCACTTGTTTACAGCTAATCAATTATTACCATGGTTTAAGGACTATCGAGCGCACCAGTATGCAAGCCCCACCCACTACATTTAAACACAAACAAAGATTTGTACATATAGGCCCTTCCTGTCTGTAAGCCGCATGTGATATTTAGTACATAAAAAATGTAAAATAATTTTTAATTAAATAATAGCTTTTTTCAGTGCTAAGCAGTGCGTGTAATATGGCTAGTTAAACAGTGCTAAGCAGTGCGTGTAAAATGGCTAGTTAAACAGTGCTGAACAGCGCGTGTAATATGGCTAGTTAAACAGTGCTTAGCAGTGCGTGTAATATGGCTAGTTAAACAGTGCTAAGCAGTGCGTGTAATATGGCTGGTTAAACAGTGATAAGCAGTGCGTGTAATATGGCTAGTTAAACAGTGCTTAGCAGTGCGTGTAATATGGCTAGGTAAATAGTGCTAAGCAGTGCGTGTAATATGGCTGGTTAAACAGTGATAAGCAGTGCGTGTAATATGGCTAGTTAAACAGTGCTGAACAGTGCGTGTAATATGGCAAGTTAAACAGTGCTAAGCAGTGCGTCTAATATGGCTAGTTAAACAGTGCTAAGCAGGATATACGCCGCATGTGATATTTAGTACATAAAAAATGTAAAAGAAATTTTGATTAAATAAAAGCTTTTTTCAGTGCTCAGCAGTGCGTGTAATATGGCTAGTTAAACAGTACTAAGCAGTGCGTGTAAAATGGCTAGTTAAACAGTGCTGAACAGTGCGTGTAAAAAGGCTACAGTGCTGAGCAGTGCGTGTAATATGGCTAGTTAAACAGTGCTGAACAATGCGTGTAAAATGGCTAGTTAAACAGTGCTGAACAGTGCGTGTAAAAAGGCTAGTTAAACAGTGCTGAACAGTGCGTTATTATGGCTAGTTAAACAGTTCTGAGCACTGCGTGTAGTATGGCTAGTTAAAAAGTAGCCTACCATAACTGTAATTCAATGCCATCCTCCTACTCCTGGGAACTCAAAGTTATCTTCCTCAGCATCACAACTGAACGTCCTCTTAATTCTTTTGTCACACACTTTGTCAGTCTCTCTCTTTTGTGAGTCACTTTTGCCTCGACTTAAATTAGCCATTTAGCTTAAAGTATCTTCTTCATCACCAGGTACTCCAGCCTTTCAAAACCCATCGGTGATGGTGGATGCTTGGCAGTCCCAAGCACTACAAACCAAAACCGTAGTATTGCCACACTTGATCAAACTTACTTAAGATGTGTCAAAGATTGTTGTGTCACCACTTCACAGGAGAGCTACGGGAGTTTGGTTTGCTAGAGAGGTAGAGCTGGGTGTCATTTGCAAAGTAATGGAAATGGATTTATGGAAGATATTACCAAGAGGGGAAAAGGGGTCCTAGAACAAAGCCTTGAGGCACGCATGAAGTAACGGCGGAGGACTGCAATCTGTGGTACATAATATGTAATTATAAAGATAAATACACAAAATGTCTTAATAGTTGTGTGCATAACCTGAGCAGAATGCTGTCTGATAGCTACATAGCATTAGTTAAGTTAGGCGTTCTGTGCGGGTTAGCGTGTGTAGCTGCTCCATAGGAGCCCAGAACTCAATACAAAGGCCTGAAAATGAGTATAACAGGTCTGCTTTAAACAAGGCGCTGTTTGATGGCGCTCCTCCATCAATCCACGCTCTCAGCGTCAATTAAAAGTGCGCAGGGTGATGAGAACCCGTCCTTGCTCTCTCAGGCCACGCTGCAGTGGCTTTAGTGCTCGTTACGTAAACACACAAGTGATGTCTTCCTCCTCGGATCACTGCATCCAAACACTCGTTTGGATGCCTCGTTTTCTCCCCGCTCTCATTTGGTGCTAATTGTATTCATCTTCAATCATGCACAATCTCTCCTAATTATGCAGCCTTTATTTAACCATCTGATGTCCTCCCTCACTGCTCTCCTCTCAGAGCGCTCTTGTTGTTCTGCTCTGTCGCCGCCTCCCTCCTCATCATTTGTCACGCCACGGGTTGCCTCGGCCTTTGTTCTCACTCGTCTTTTTTCCCCTGTCAATCGAATCCATCGCCCCACTCCGCTCTCCCTCCGTATTCGTCGCATTTGTATGGCTGCGTGTTCAACTATTTTTGAAAACGCTGCACAAGCACACCTGAAATAAATCATGGCGGTGGAGGGGGACGGGGGGAGTGGTCCGTGTGTCCAGTGTTAACATCTTCATGGGGATGGAAACGTCCACAGAGGCGCCGCAGCAGCCATGAAGGTTTAATGATGGCCGCTGGAAACTGCCTCACGCCTTATTTTCATTTAGATAGAAAATCCCGTCCTCGTAACGCTCTTATGCATTCAACGCAATTACTTTGGCCCTAAAACATGCGCCAATCAATAGTGTCTTCCGCTGGGTGGATGCCGCTCATACGGATGCTACAGATACTGACACAACAGTAGGAACACATGCGGTGTCTATTCTTTTTTAAATACACAACAATGGCACCTACAGAACGGTAAAAGTGTTTTTTTCAATTATTTATTTTATATTCATTTATTCATTCATTCATTTTCTATGCCGCTTATCCTCATTAGGGTCGCGGGTATGCTGGAGCCTATCCCAGCTGGCTTTGGGCGAGAGGCGGGGTACACCCTGGACTGGTCGCCAGTCAATCGCAGGGCACATATAGACAAACAAACATTCACACTTACATAACAAACATTTTTTGCAGCCCTCAGTCTCCTTGTGGATAAAAAACAGTCGGAATAAATAATTACACATGCAAAAATTAGCTTAGCCTGTTGCTGTTACACTTCCACATTCTCCACTTAGCTTAAGGGCTCAATTTCCTTGCTGCCCTCAGTCTCCTTGTGGATAAAAATGTCAGAATTAGTAATTGCACACACTAACGTTAGCCTAGCCTGTTGCTGATACGCGCCACATTATCCACCTGGCTGCAGTGCCCTTTTTTCTTGCAGCCCTCTGTCTCCTCTTGGATAAAATTGTCAGAATTAGTAATTACACACACTGAGGTCATCTTAGCCTGTTGCTATTACAAGCCACCGTCTTCACTTCGCTGCAGTGCTCCACTTGTTAGATTCAGTAATTACCTATGCTAACATTACCATAGCTTGTTTATATTAACTTCACAGTCTCCACTCAGCAAAAGGGCTCCATTTTTTCCCTGCCCCTCTTGGATAATTCTAGTCAGCATTGGTAATTACACATACTAAAGTTATCTTAGCCTGTTGCTACCACACTAATGCACCTTGCTGCCGAGTTCCATTTTCTTGCAGTCCCCAGTTTTTTCTTTTGACAAAATTTGTCAGCCCTCAGTCTCCCAGTCTCCTCTTGAGTAATATTTATCAAAATTAGTAATTACACACACTAACATTGGCTTAGCCTGCTGCTCTTATACTCCAGTCTCCACTTAGAGGAATTTTCTTGCTGCCCTCAGTTTCCTCTTAGATTAGATTTGTCAAAATAATTAATTCCACACACTGAGGTTAGCTAAGCCTGTTATAATACAATCCACATTATCAACCTTACTGTGGCGCTCCCTTTTCTTGCAGTCCTCAGTCTCCTCTTGGATAAAATTTGACAAAATTAATAATAACACATGCTAATGCTAGCTCAGCCTGTCGCCATTATAAGCAACAGTCTCCACTTTGCTGCAGGGCTCGGTTTTCTGGCTGCCCAGAAGAAATTATTCATCCTAGAAACGATAAGTAAACATAGTCTTCTTAGTCAGCAGAGAGCCGTGGCCACAACCCTCATGAGTAAGTTGTGTCGCTGTCAGGTCAGGGCAAAAAATCAAATCACAGTTTCAGGTTTGTTTGATAGGCTTGGCTGTAATAGCAGGAGCTTTTCCCCGCCTTCCTCCCTCCTCCCTCGCCTGCAGCCTGAGCTTGTTCAAATAAATGGATCCAGGAGCTCTCCAGGGTGCTGGCTCCTTGCCGCCGAGGTCCATATACAAGCCATCCATCTAACATCTTGTCTTGTCTAAGCCTGAGCGGCGAACACTTAGGCAGCAGCCATCTTCCCCTCATCCAGGTAACACGACGCAATCATACATGCAGTCTGCGGTTGCATGGCAGATATTTGCATTTTAATGGGAACCCAACCGCGGGGCGTAGCAAGCACGCCCACCCCCACCATGAGTAATCAGTTCCATCTTCACATAACAGCAGATCCCACACACGAGGCCCAGTCCTGTTTAAACTGCATGCACATTTTCATATCAGGACCGCTCTTCGATGGCATCTTGACAAGAACGCCACAATCTCACATGTCGGGATTAACACACAACCTAAGCACTTAAATAGGTCAGAATATTAACACAACACATACATACTGTTTGTAGTCTTCGGCCATGGGTGTCCAAACTTTTTCCAGCAGGGGCCACACAGAGAAAAACTGAAGGACGGGCGGTTTTATACAATTTATACTTTTTACATGTCACACTCTTCAACACAGACGGCCCAATGTGATTAAGTTTCGATTGTGGCCGCGTTCAATAACACTCCCAATGGCCGCATTGACTGCAGTAAATCGCTGCTGGAGAGGAGCACCTCTGACATGCCATCGGTGACACAAGTCCTTTTCAGAATATTTACATAATGAATTGTTTGTTTGCGCCATCTTACCAATACAAGTGTATTGCCCGCTTGGGCATCATAATTAGGGGTGTCGACTTCCATAATTTTTTGGCTCCTGATATGATTTGTCACCATGCGTGTGGTAGCCAGCGTGACATTTTTGCCGCGGTCTGTGTTGTCATTTGCTTTCTGTTACCGACTGTCCTTTTTTTTGCTGGTCGTCTGTGGATTCCTGCCGCCTCGCTGCAGCAATTGGCATTAAAAATACACGTTTTACACGCATCTCTCGCATCTGGTGTCGTCACCACGCTGCCAAAGTCAAGACGGGACTTTTTCCAATAATAAACACCAATTTGTGGAACTGAATGTGGTTATTAAAATAGCTCTTCAAAGCATTAAAAATAATGCAACCAAAGTATTTTTTATTACACAGCATGACCAACAATATTTTTGTAAGAAACCTTTGTGGGTTAGGTCCCTAATAAAAATGAAAGTCCATCCAATAAAAGATTCATTCCTTCATTTTCTATGCCGCTTATCCTCATTAGGGTCACGGGTGTGCTGGAGCCTATCCCAGCTGGCTTTGGGCGAGAGGCGGGGTACACCCTGGACTGGTCACCAGTCAATCGCAGGGCACATATAGACAAACAAAGACATACAAACATTCACACTCACATTCATACCTATGTACAATTTAGATTCGCCAATTAACCTAGCATGCATGTTTTTGGAATGTGGAAGGAAACCGGAGTACCCGGAGAAAACGCACGCACGCACGGGGAGAACATGCACACTCCACACAGAGATGCCCAATGGAGATTCGAACCCTGACCCTCCTGACTGTGAGGCCAATGTGCTACCCACTCGACCACCGTGCGGCCCACAGTTTTCAAAACACAGCGGATCGGCAGCCAATCCTGATCCTGAAGATCGGATCGGGACATCCCCAGTCACAGCAGTTTTTGCTTACCTGCTGCAAATATTCAAAGGATTCTCAGTATGATGGAGTACGATCTTGGTAAAACTTCAGCAGTTTTGATACATGTCTCGTATTTTGTGTAAATTAACATTAAAGCTGTTTTAAGGTTCTCAGATTGCCCGTCAATTTTTTCCCCCCCCTCTGTTGACTGGAGAGGATGTACAAGGCAAGGGCTCTGCTGAGGATACTATAAACTACAACTATTTTGGTGCTTTTCTGAATACATTTCATGAACACAAGATCGCAACTGGTTGCTGATTCCCTCAACCTTAACTTGGATTGGCGAGAGGTACAGATTCCTTGAAATCAACAAGTTACATGTGCTGAAAGCTGCTAGGAAGCTAAGCTAACCGGCTAATCACTGAAGATTAAAGCAGTTGCCTAGCAACAATGCCAAACAAAAGAAAAAAATAAAAGAAAGCGAGCCTCTATTACAATTGTAAAGGATGCTGGCCCTGGATGCATGGACTCAAAATCACAAGCGTCAGTCTTGTTGCCAAATGTGGAGGGGGAGGACGCCTACAGCCATGAGTCGAGTACATCAGGAAAACAAAAAGATCAACAAAATGTGGAGGAGGAGGACAACTACAGCCACGAGTCGAGTAATCAGAAAAACAAGAAGAAGAGGAAAATTCCTGGGTGACCTGTATGCAAGAGTTTAAGAAGTTAGGACAGATGGAGATGCAGATGCAGGAGATACAGGAGTGTGTTGCAGCACAACCAGACCTTAAGCATTTGCAGTCACAGATTCAACATGCACAATCGCAGAATGGCAGTCTCATGGAAAAGATCCTAGGGGTCCATGGTGATGTCCTAAACCTTATGGAGGAAAACAGAGCACTGAGCAAAGAAACTAAAGCTCTAAAAGAAGAAATGGAGAAGTTGCAAGATAAAAATGTTGCGTTGCGTGCTGCTCGTAAAGAGGTTGAAAACCCGATGGCAGATAATAAAGCACTACGCACTGATATCAAGGCTTTGCAGGATAATATAAAACCACTATTGGAAGAAACTGCTGCCTTGCTCCCAAGGAAGCTAAAACCATATGGAAGAAACTAGAGCATTATGCAAGGATGTTAGGGTTCTGCAGAATGATATCAAGACATTATTGGAAGAAAATGCTGACTTGCGTGCTGCTCTCAAGGAGGTTAAAAACCCCAAGGAAGTAAAGCATGCATTACGCAACGACATCAATGCTCTACAGGATGATATCAGGACACTAATGAAGGATAATGGCGCACCACTCTGGAGGAAGAGAAAGAAGCAAAGGATAGCATCAATGAGCAAATGAAAACTATAATGGGGGAGATGGATCAGAATCCTCGAATGAAGGATGTGATCCTCACAGGGCTCAGAATGACACCCGGGTCAAAAGATAGGGAAGCTCATAACAGAGGAGAACCAGATGGAATAAATGTTCCTTCAGCAAAGCAACAGATTATCAGCTTCCTACAATCACAGGAGGTGGAGGTAGATATCAACACCATTGATACTTGCATCCCACTGAATGGCAGAAACAACACCACACCTTCATCATCCAGTTCACCAACAGGGAATTCAAAATTGCACTCCAGAAACAGAGGAAGAACTTGAAAAGCACAAACGTCTACTTAAATGAGCATCTGACAAAACGCAACGCTGACATTGCCAAGAAAGCACAAGACTTGAGGAAGCAGGGAAAGATACAAAGTACTTGGAGCACCGACGAAAAATATACATCAAGCTACATGGAGGTCCAGGAGAAGCAGGAGTGCTGGTTGTCAAAGATATCAACGATCTGGATACATACTAAATGTCATATAATCATGACAATAAGGATAAAAGAGGATACAACGCACAAAAACAGTAAGATTACATTCAATAATAGGAACACTGATATCAACGTGGAAAGGGCACATCCAACAAAGTATTAAAATCAGGAACTCCAGTACTTACATTTGATGGCACTCACAGTACAACACCAAGACAGCAAGATGTTGATCCGGAAACCAACAAGGGAAGAGGGGAGGAGAGGAGGAAAATAAACAAAAACATTTCTGATATGGGGGGAGGGGGAATTTTTGAAAAGAAAATATGATGCATGTATTTGTATGTATGTAATATGTATATATATGTACCTATGTATGTATACATATGAATGTATGCGTGTATATACACAGTATGTATGAGTATGTATTAGAAAAGCATGTGAGAAGGGGGCAGGATTAAATAAGCCCCGCTTCTTCCTACTCCTTTTCGGACGTGTACTGTAGAACTGAGGAATGAATCGTTCTTTTAAACAATGCATGCACGTTCCAAACAAATTCAACCAAACCAAACCAAAGTGCTGTTAAATGAAAAAGCTCCTTATCGGCTGCTACTCGCCATCAGTGTGAAATGATATGACATACTGTAGGCAATGACCGTCAGATTAGTCCTTTTAAAGCATCGCTTTATTTCACCCCGAGTTTGATCAAATTAATTTCTTAATTTAATGCCCCGAGCTCCTTTGGCAGTAAGGGTTCGAGGGAAGAAGCAAGAAGAGTGAGCAGCTTTCAAGACCTTTTTGAAAGCCGCAGTTTTTGCTATGAATGCGTTCTGAAAGGTGAGGCGAAAACAGAATCGTATGAAAACTGAGGTAAACTTTAATAATGTACATCCAGTTCATTCATTTTCTATGCCGCTACACCAGAATGTGAATTGGACTGCTCAGTCCTACCGGAGGAGAATTTAGAGTCTCCAATTAACCCAACATGCCTACGTGGGCAAGACTACCCACACCGGTGCATGAATGTGAATGAATGTCTGGTGGTGGTCGGAGAGGCCGTAGGCGCAAATTGGCAGCCATCTTTCTGTCAGACCACCCCAGGGCAGATGTAGATTACCACCACCAGTGTGAATAATGCGTTCATTACATTGTGAAACGCTTTGGGTGCCTTGAAAAGCACTATAAAATAGAATTCATGATCTTTTTTTTTTGGAGGCCCAGTGGTTAGCAAAGGGGTAGGGAACCTCGGGAGCCAGATGTGCCGGATTAATGACATTTCTTAACATGGTAAAAATTCTTCTGTGACATTTTAAAACAAAACATGACAGAAATCAAACTTTACTATGCATTTGAATCCATCCTTGCATTTTTCTACCACAGTGTAGGTGTTTAGAGCTAATGCCAGCTGTCCTTCTGATGTTCTCCATCAAAACTCGATTATTACTGAATATTGAGTAGCCGGGTCATTGAGAGGTCAAGAAGTAAACTTCCCTCATTTGATGGAAAGGTCAGCTAGCCAGTTCTGCAGAGCAAACCCTTTTGATGAAAAAGATGGCGAAAAGGGAGAAAAGGAGTAGAACCAAGCAGCACCAGAAGTCTCATTACTGATCAAATGTTTTTTTTTATTATCGGTTAGCTTCAGTGTAATGTTATTGAACATTAATGTTAAAATACATTTAGAGACATTTTACATTCTAAAATTGTTGCTTAAAAATGCACACATTCAGTAGTATTAAATGTTGACGTACATTTTAAAATAAGTGATTTTCTTGGCTCTCTTTGCCGAAAAAGGTTCCCGACCCGCCGGGTTAGCATGTTGGTCACACAGTCAGGAGATCTGGAAGACCCCGGTTCAAATCTCAGTTGGGCATCTCTGTGTTTTGCGTGTTCTCTCTGTGCATGCGTGGGTTTCCTCCCACATTCCAAAAACAAGCATGTTAGCTTAACTGGCAACTCTAAATGGTCCGTAGGTGTGAGTGTGAATGGTTGTTTGCCTATGCAGTATGCGCCCTGCTATTGGCTGGTGACCAGTCCGGGGTGCAGTCCTCTTCTCGCCCAAAGTCAGCTGGGATGGTCTCCCGCATTCCCCCAGTAACCCTATTATGGAGAAGATGGATGGAGGAATATTATTTTTGAAATATGGTCATTCAAGGGGGGGAAGCTCATTTTCCTGGCCTACGTCACAAATGATCATTGGAAAATGCTCTAGATGGCTGATTTGCTCATTTCACTGTCAATCAAGACGGGATTCCGCCTCAGACAGATCATCCAGTCATCATGCAGAAGCTGAGCATCCGGGCCAGCTCACTGCCTCATAGACCTCCAGAGACGCTAAGCGTCCGATGGGCGGGACAAAGCCCAGCATTTATCCAATCACCGTCCAGTTTTGCGCAGTGGAACAACCCACTCTACGCTTCCCCATCAAAGTCAGTAGATGCTCAACTGTGTAAAAAAAAGCTCTGCAGGAATGAATGAGAAGGAGGTGGTGTCAGTTACTTGTGAGAAGTAGCTGATTCTGAACAAAAGAAGGAAGTGCTCTAGCGCATATTTAGTCACACACAGCACTACATATTTCACCACTTTTTTAAGCTGAGCTTCCCTTGCAGTCTTAGAGCAATCGCCACTGCTCCACTCCAGACTGACTGTGTGGCCACCGTGATGGAAATCCAACCAAACAATGTGGAATAATTATGCTGAATAAGTACCAAAAAAGCAGACGGACAAGCACGTAAAAAACGAATCATTCGAAACAAAGGTTTCAGCATATTTAGAATTTGATGTTTTGATGAGCTGCCTGAAAGAAAAACATCATTTAGCGCTGCTGATTAAAAAAAGCCCATCAGTTAGGGTCAAGTCAGAGCAGGACGAGATCATTGAAAGTCTCCCGTCTCCGCCAAAATGGCAGCGTGGGATCGACATTTACCCCTGACCGTTACGTCAGCCCGTGACACCGGGATGAAGAACGAGAAGACGATCGGAAGAGAGATGTTTATCCGCCGCAGACGAGGTCGCAGCTCATCGACAGCAGATTTAGGTTCGTCTAAACGAGCGAGCGAGGGACACCGCGGCCCATCTGAGAGGCGTCAGATGTTCCTCACCTTGCCCGTGCGAGGAGCGAGCGCACGTCCCTGCTGTTAAGTATATATTTACACCCCCCATTGGGCTCTTAATAGAGGTCACGCCCTTGACACAGCAATTTCCTGGAGAGCCCCACAGGAAGGCTTGAAAGCGTGCCTGCACGTCTACCAAAACAGCGTCATTGTTCTTCTTCTCCTTGTTCTCATGTTAACTACACACACATACACCCACTGCAAGTGTTTTTGTTGTGGCTTCTTTATGGACGATTGCTCAACTAATTAATGGGCATCTTTGCAGCGGCCCGTGTACTCGGCCCAAAGCAGCCCCGCCTCACCCACGCGGTCTTTTTATGGGACATGAGCAGCATAGATGCCCCCGTTCATAGAAATAATCTGTCCCGCGTCAAACAGTGACTGAAGTGAAAGCATTTTAGCATTCCTAAGTGTCACAAGTGTAAAAAGAAGTGAAACAGGGTTCCGGTATAAGAGCGTCTATTGTCAGGCCGCTTGCTTCACTTCCTGTCTGTATTCTTTACCAGTGTGGGGCGATACCAAAGGTATCGTGATACTTATCCTTGGATGTTGCCAATTGATCAACATATAAATACAACAATACAGCGGAGCCTCGGTTGTTGATATGCATCCGTTCCAAACTGAACTGTACACGGAAAATAAATGCAAGTATTCTGTTCCAGACACCCAAACATCTGGACAAAAAATACATTACAGAGAATAATTGTATTATTATACGATATAATTATGTATGCAGAAAACATCCGTCCATCTTCTGTGCCGCTTATCCTCACTAGGAGGTATGCTGGAGCCTATCCCAACTGACTTTGGTCGCCAGCCAATGGCAGGGCACACACAGACAACCACCATTCACACACATTCGACCGATGGGAAGGTGCACGTTTAGGATATTCTTGGCAGTGGAATGCATTTCAAATGAAAACTAAAAGGTGTTGATGCTCTCGCTTTCTGCAGCTCTTTGCTGAACAGAACATCTATGTGGACCAAGAGCTGAGCAGGGAGCAGCAGATACAATTGGTGAGTTTGGACCTTTTTTTAGGTATTGTAGCAGTAGCACAGCCCCCTAGAGAACGCCCCCTTGGGCAATTGCCCATGTGGCCTGCACCGAGAACCGCCACTGCCTGACCTACTTTTCCGCTGGTCACTCCGTTGTCAAACAAATAGAGCATTCAGAGCCATGTGAGACACACAATGACAGGCCGTGCACGTCGATCCGTCACACGTAGCCGAGCCATCATCCTGCAGGGACGTGCGCGTGGTTGGCAGAATAATGCAGACGGTGGGGAAGAGCTGACGTGTTCAAACAAGCGGGAGGCTGGTGGCTTGGAGGGCCAGAGCAATGCATTGTGGGGAAAAGTAACAATAATGGCTCATTATGTACCGTAGCTGCCCAGCCAAGCTGTGATGAATGCCCAATGCAGGGTGCCATTAGTGAGCTAGGATTGGTGCTTTGTGTGTGTGTGTGTGTGTGTGTGTGTGCAATAATTTCATTACATGCATTTACATTTAACATACATAATTTCAAACATTAGGGTGAGGAGCTCGGCCATCCGGGAGGAGCTCAAGTAGAGCCACTGCTCCTTCACATCGAGAGGAGCCAGTTGAGGTAGCTCGGGCATCTCGTCCGGATGCCTCCCGGGTGCCTCCCCGTTGAGGTGTTTCGCGCATGCCCAGTCAGGAGAAGGCCCCGGGGAAGACCGAGGACACGCTGGAGGGACTATGTCTCACAGCTGGCCTGGGAACGCCTCGGTGTCCTCCCGATGGAGCTGGAAGAGGTCGCCGGGGACCGGGAAGTCTGGACTTCCCTACTGAAACTGCTGCCCCCGCGACCTGGCCCCGGATAAGCGGAGGAAAATGGATGGATGGATGGAATTTCAAACATTTAAATGTTTTTTTAAAAATGGGCGGGCCACCAATCCATATAATATACTTTAGTAGTATGTCTTAGTCTTATTGTGCACATTTTATTCTCTCACAGATAAATCACACATTCAATAAAAAAAATCATTTGTGATCAATAATGAGCACATACAAGCCACGCCCACTGGGCCCACTGAATGACCAACTTGGGTCTAACATTGGTTTGTGTCTTTAATGAATAAAATGACATGTCTCCCAATTGACATGCTTAACAAATTAATACAAAAAAATCTGAAAAATAATACAAATACCTCAAAATAAGAATCCTGTTAATAACTCATTACTCATAATAATAATGCTGGAACCAACATCAAAATGTGTTTTGTAGCACTGTTGGAGGCCTTTAGATGTGAAATAACACACATGGTCACCTTTATGTTTGTATTACTCGATATAGAACTGCACATATAACCAGAGAAACTAAGGCATTTAAGACATCATGCTTTTATGTGTCGCAGTAAATGTGTTCCGGTGCTAGTAGGGGAGCAGAGTAATGGCCGAAACACTAGCCATTGTTATTATTATTGTGCCTGTTGTGAGATCATTCAAACTTGTAATGACTTACCGCACAATTACTGACACCTAGTGACTAATGTAGAATATTACATTCATAATTTGAAACATCTTCTTAATGCCTTACATTTGCCTATTTTATGCTTAAAAATGCTTAATTCTGGCAATTAATGCGTGCAATTTGCTTAAATATGCATCTTTTTCAACTAATAATAGACCGCATTCAACCACAAAACACCATGATTTATTAATAAATGCGTGAAAAACGGTGATAGACTGAAGACACAAAATTTTAACCGCAATGTGGCGAGAGATGACTGAATCTATTTACATAAAAATACTTTTTTGGTATTGTATGCAGTAATTTGTCATAGTGTTAAATGGGCATTTGGCAGTTTGATCTTTTCCATTTTTACAATGAATAATATTAACCCAGTAAGAATATAATTTTGCCCTCATCATTTGCCTATATCCATCCATTCATTTTCATTCATTTTCTTCCACTTATCCGAAGTCGGGTCGCGGGGGCAGCGACCTAAGCAGGGAAGCCCAGAGGTCCCTCTCCCCGGCCACTTCTTTCAGCTCTTCCCAGCGGATGCCGAGGCGTTCCCGGGCCAGCTGAGAGACGTAGTCTCTCCAACGTGTCCTGGGTCTTCCCCGAGGCCTCCTACCGGTTGGACGTGCCCTGAACACCTCCCCAAGAAGGCGTTCGGGAGGCATCCTAACCAGATGCCCGAGCCACCTCATCTGACTTCT
>QODF01000075.1:745113-813857 GCA_024372805.1 Oostethus manadensis
GGAATAGAGCTTTCAGTCGCTCTGCCCCCCAGCTCTGGAACACTCTCCCCTCTGACCTCCGCAACTCTGACTCGCTTCCACACTTCAAAACCAAACTCAAAACTCATCTGTTTAAAAAAGCTTATGCACTGTGACCATAACTGCCTTTTATCATGTATTTTTAATCGTATTTTATGTTTTTAATCTGTTTTATTGTATTTGTCACTATGTAAGGCGACCTTGAGTGCCTTGAAAGGCGCCTAACAAATAAAATGTATTATTATTATTATTATTATTATTATTATTACCCAAAGCTCATGACCATAGGTGAGGGTAGGAACGTAGATCGACCGGTAAATCGAGAGCTTTGCCTTTTGGCTCAGCTCTCTTTTCACCACGACAGACCGGTGCAGAGTCCGCATCACTGCAGACGCTGCACCAATCCGCCTGTCCATCTTGCGTTCCATCCTTCCATCACTCGTGAACAAGACCCCTGAGGTACTTAAACTCCTCCACTTGAGGCAGGACCTCATCCCCGACCAGGGGATGGCAGTCCACCCATTCCCGAGCGAGAACCATGGACTCGGACTTGGAAGTGCTGATTCTCATCCCAGCCGCTTCACACTCAGCTGCGAACCGGTCCAGTGAGAGTTGAAGGTCACTGCTCGATGAAGCCAACTGGACCAAATTATGTGCAAAAAGCAAAGATCGAATCCTGCGGCCACCAAACTGGAACCCCTCAACGCCCTGGCTGTGCCTAGAAATTCTGTCCAAGAAAGTAGTGAACAGAATCGGTGACAAAGTGCAGCCCTGGCGGAGTCCAACCCTCACTGGAAACAGGTCCGACTTATTGCAGGCAATGCGAACCAAACTCTGACACCGGTCATACAAGGAACAAACTGCCTGGATTAGTTGGTCCGATACCCCATATTCCCGGAGCACTCCCCACAGTATTCTCCGCGGAACACGGTCAAATGCCTTCTCCAAGTCCACAAAACACATGTAGACTGGTTGGGCAAACTCCCATGCACCCTCAAGGACCCTGCCGAGAGTATAGAGTTGGTCCACAGTTCCACGACCAGGACAAAAACCACACTGCTCCTCCTCGGTGACCTCAGCCCCAGAGATAGTCAAACCCGACTCAGAGTCCCCAGGCACTGCTTCCATGTTGGAAGGCATGTCGGTGGGATTGAGGAGGTCTTCAGAGTATTCCCTCCACCTGTCTACAACATCTCGAGTCGAGTTAGGCAGCACACCGTCCCCACCATACACGGTGTTGAAAGTGTACTGTTTCCCCCGTCGGAGACGGCGGATGGTGGTCCAGAATCTCTTTGAAGCCATCCGGAAGTCGTTTTCCATGGCCTTACTGAACTCATCCCATGTCCGGGTTTTTGCCTCAGAGACCGCCAGGGCTGCAGACCGCTTGGGCTTCTGGTACCTGTCAGCTGCCTCCAAAGTCCCATGGGCAAAGACGGCTTGATAGGACTCTTTCTTCAGCTTGATGGCATCCCTTACCACTGGTGTCCACCAACGGGTTCTGGGATTATTGCCACGACGGGCACCGACCACCTCACGGCCACAGCTCCGATCGGCCGCATCGACAATGGAGTCACGAAATATCACCCACTTGGATTCAATGTCCGCTGCCTCTCTCGGAACATGGTCAAAGCTCTCCCGTAGGTGGGAGTTGAAACTCTTTTTGACAGGGGACTCTGCCAGGCGTTCCCAGCAGACCCTCACAATGCGTTTGGGTCTGCCAGGTCTGACCGGCATTCTCCCCCACCATCGGAACCAACTCACCACCAGGTGGTGATCAGTTGACAGCTCCGCCCCTCTTCTCACCCGAGTGTCCAAAACATGCGGTCGCAAGTCCGACGACACAACTACAAAGTCATCATCGAACTGCGGCCCAGGGTGTCCTGGTGCCAAGTGCACATGTGGACACCCTCATGCTTGAACATGGTGTTCGTTATAGACAAGCCGTGAAGAGCACAGAAGTCTAATAACAAGACATCGCTCGGGTTAAGATCAGGGGGTCCGTTCCTCCCAATCACACCTCTCCAGGTCTCACTGTCGCTGCCAACATGAGCGTTGAAGTTACCCAGCAGAACAAGGGAATCCCCCGAGGGAGCACTCTCTAGTACTTCCTCTAGGGACTCCAAAAAGGGCTGGTATTCTGAACTTCTGTTTGGCGCATAAGCGCAAACAACAGTCAGGACTCGTCCCCCCACTCGAAGGCGTAGGGAAACTACCCTCTCATTTACCGGGATAAACTCCAATGTGCAGGCTTGGAGCCGGGGGGCAACAAGAATTGCCACCCCTGCTCGTCGCTTCTCATTGCTGGCAACAGCAGAGTGGAATTAAGTCCAGCCCCTCTCGAGAGGACTGGTTCCAGAACCCTTGGTGTGCGTTGAGGTGAGTCTGACTATATCTAGCCGGAATTTCTCCACCTCAGCCACCAGCTCTGTCTCCTTCCCTGCCACAGAGGTGACATTCCACATACCGACAACTAGCTTTTGTAGCCGAGGATCGGACCGCCAAGGCCTCTGCCCCCGGCCGCCACCCAGCTCTCTTTGCACCGACCCCTTTGGCCCCTCCACGAGTGGTGAGCTCATGGGAGGGGGGACCCACGTTACCTTTTCGGGCTGTGCCCGACCGGGCCCCATGGGTGCAGGCCCAGACACCAGATGCTCGCCATCGTGCCCCGCTTCCGGGCATGGCTCCATAGGGAGTGGGCCCCGGTGACCCGCGTCCGGGTGAGGGAAAACAAAGTCCAATTGTGTTATTCATCATCAGGGTCTTATGAGCTACTCTCTGTCTGCCTCACATAAAAAACATACAACATAAAGTAGCAAGAATGACTTAAAATGCTGAATAAAATAATATTTGTCCTGGATCAAAAATAACTCCAAACTCTTCATTGTTCTCTGGTGTTAGCATATCTAACTTATTGTGTGGAGATATGGGGAAATACTACAAAAGTAAACTTCACTCACTTGATGTACTGCAAAAAAGATAAATCTGGATAATCCATAACACGGCGTATAGAGAGCACACAAATCCACTGTTTCAAAAATCACGATTATTAACATTTGCTGATCTGGTAAAAACTCAAATCGCTAAAATGTTGCATAAAGCAAACAACAAGCAGTTACCAAAGAATGGCAGAATTTTTCTCAACAAGAGAGGAGAAATATGATTTTAGGAATAAAGTAAACTTAAAACACAAATATGCAAGAACACTAAAAACTTTTTTTTAGTACTTGGGTATGTGGAATCAAACTATGGAACGGATGAAGTGCTCAATGCTCTACAATGAAACATTACAAACAGTTGATGTTTACAAAATACAAGGAAGAAGAGCCGTGAAATATTGTGTACATCCAAGGCCATATTACTTCATTCCTTGGAGAGTAAAGTCCGTTGACTGTCAATGCTATGTTTACCATCACCTTTTACTTATACTAGCAACCCTTCATCCTAATGACAACATTGTCTGTACTACGTGTAGTTATAATTGTTTATACACCACTCAGCACTACAGTATTATTATTTATTACAATGATCATTCGTCAGGATGGCAAAATAAGTTATTTGGAATGATAAGGACATTTACCACAATGTCACATGACCTTGCTTATGCATTTAAACTTAGTAACTGCAGGAGGTCTACACATATATTGAAATAGGGAAAGACGTACGGGGGTAGGATTTAATAAGCTTTGCTTCTTCCTACTCCTTTTGGACATGTGGAACTGTCCTCTGTATTAAGTCATTCCAATATTCCATATTCCATATTCCAATGTCATTTACATGCATGTGCACAACAATTTCCACCATTACCATCACCAACCATTAATAAGCCAGTCGGCGTTGGTCCAGCCGAGGGGCACAAACACTAGGCAATAATTTCGATCGTGCAATTCAAAAACTGAACTGTATTATATATTAAATGTGTATTACATAGCACCATATTCTATATCTGCTTTAAAAAACAAGTTGAATATCCAGGTATAGTTAAACCAAATATTAGACTGCTCCCATTGCAGGAGTTTGACATTTACTGATAGCAACCCGGAGGTGATGTGCAAGACACCCCAGCACCTTAGCATTGTCTAGTTATCGCGCTACCGTTATCTCGCTCTATTAGCGTGCAAATGTGCTATTCTGGGGTAGGCGGCGATCACATCCTCAACAGCTGGCGCATATCCCAGGATCACCTGAAAATATTCAGTACCTCAAAGTGCAGTGTGCTAAATTAAACATGTGCCGGGAAGTCTTTTTAGCCCTCTCTATATTGATTGAATGCTAATAAACGTTTGGCAGAGAGTGCTGGTCCGCTCGCTGCGCCAACTATTTAGTTAATGAAAGTACTGTGCAGCAGCTCTTTGTCAAATTGGACCCGTGGAGCAGCCCGAAAAAGCACTTTCTTTAAAAGAGTCTTGCTCCGTCTCCATGACAACTCAGCTGCGTCATGATGGAAGATGCAGGTGTGAGTGTGTGTGTGTTGACAAAGCGCTGTTTGCTCTCAGTTCCCCCACGAGAGAACGGGACGCCAAGATCCGGGCTGGATGGGAAGCGAGAGGAGAAACAGGCCTGGCAATAAACACCCGCATAGTTTGTTTTCATCGTTTCAGAAGCACAAGCCACACCTTGAACACGGCCTGCACAGTTGAGCTACCTGAAGCTAAATGTGTTACTCTGCTTATTAATTATTTCAACTAGGGATGCTCCGAACAATCAGTACCGATACATGCCTTTCAATGCCGATCACAAAAGCCCTATTAGCACGACTGCTGCCACCCTTCCGCAAAGTGTGGTGTCTTGCCCTAATGAATGTTCTCTTTTTTTCAAAATAAAAACTACCTTGTCTGCCATGTGGAACTTACCTGCCAACGCTGGCCACAAAAAAAAAGGAGTGAGTGCTCTGTGTTGACATGCACGTAAACAGCCAACTGAATTACAGCCATCCTGACGTATTACAATACTTTTAGGGTAGGACTAATCATCAGACATGGTCATAGATCAATTTGTGATGTCATTTAGAATATAACAACCAGGAGTTAGAGAGGCACTTCCTGTAGAGGGTCCCGGCACCATGACAGAAGAGTCCGGACACAGCAAGCGAGCTACAGCGGTATGAATATCCAGATATCCAGCGTCCAACGTCAAAGCAAAGCCAACACGGTGACCCACGGACATGCCTGCACGATGCTGAGGGTGGTAGTCGAGTGGCAACCAGCTTAGCGCACTTACCAGGTAAGGAGTGTGGCCCAAATTTATGGCAACCGAATAGGCCCGGATGTGGCGGATGCCGATCTTTTTCCGATCTTCAAAATACAGCTGATTGGCAGCCGATACCGATCCTGAAGATTGAATCAGAGGATAATGCTGGGTATGCATTACACTGGGAGTGTACGGGGTGGTGGGCTGGCCCGGACGCTCGGCTTCTGATGATTGGATGATCTGTCTGAGGCGGACAGTGAAATGATGGAATTGGTGATCTTGAAGTATAGACCGCCGTATTGTTGTTCTGAACTGATCTGGAGACTTTACCGATCCCCAGCGACCTTGTCTTTGTTAAAAAAGGAACGGAGGGAGTATTCCTTTACCTCCCCGCTCCTGGACCCTCTGCAGTTCGCCTACAGAGCCAACCGGTCTGTAGATGACGCCATCAACCTGGCCCTCCACTACATCCTGCAGCATCTGGACTCCCCAGGAACCTACGCCAGGATCCTGTTTGTGGACTTCAGCTCTGCATTCAACACCATCCTCCCAGCTCTGCTCCAGGACAAGCTCACCCAGCTCAACGTGCCTGACTCCACCTGCAGGTGGATCACTGACTTCCTGACGGACCGGAAGCAGCGCGTGCGGCTGGGGAAGAATGTCTCGGACACTCGGACTATCAGCACGGGATCCCCACACGGCTGTGTACTTTCCCCCCTGCTCTTCTCCCTGTACACCAACAGCTGCACCTCCAGCCACGACTCGGTGAAACTGATTAAGTTTGCGATCTGCATCGCATCGTGCGCTCCGCCGAGAAAGTGATCGGCTGCAGCCTTCCATCTCTCCAGGACCTGTACGTCTCCAGAACTCGGGGGCGAGCGGGCCGGATACTTGCTGACCCTTCCCACCCTGGACATGGACTATTTGAGCCACTCCCCTCTGGCAGAAAGTTACGGTCCATTCGGACCAGAACCTCTCGCCACAAGAACAGTTTCTTTCCTGCTGCTGTTGAACTCATGAACACTTTATAACATTTGCACTATGCTCACTTTATAACCAGTAATATTGACACATTATAATACCTGCACTAAAAACACCCTCATGCCTTTACTTATCCGTGATTTCACCTTTTTACTCAGGTTCTATGTTTAGTTAGTTCTATGTTTATTTAATACTCTATGTTTACTTAGAATTCTACTTTGCACTGAGTCGCCAAAGAAAGTTTCTAGTTCGTGAATTGTTCACTTACAATGGCAATAAAGTTTTTCTGATTCTGATTCTGATTCTGATTCCATTTCAATAAATCAACACATTTATGATGTGGGAGGAATGAGCTTCCTCCTTCAATGACCAGCATCCACCACTGGTGGCACGCCAAAAAGTTGAAATACGGCATTTGAAGAACAACACCAGACGGGTGTGATCAGTCACACGGCAGCCATGTGGCAAACACTCGCCCGTGTGTGTGAGACAGTCGGACGTCTAAGCCAATAACCCGAAAAATAACAAATTCATCGGACGAGATGAGCAGCCCTTTCTCAACGGTGGAAGACTAGAAGGCGTGTCATCCTCTGAAAGTTTCAGGAGCGATATATCTCGTTGTCAAAAAGTAAGTCTAATGTGTTTTTATCTAAATAAAGGTGATGTTATGGTTGCTTTTTTCATATCATATCGCCAGTAGGAGGGTGCAGCCAGGAGTTCTGGCCCCAATGAAAAAATTAACGCTCCCCTCTTTATCTCGTTTATTAATTAATTACTAATTTTACTAGCAATTACCTATTTTTTGGGCCCCTGGCAGTCAAGGGTCCTTGAAACTCTAACTTGGCAATAGCACTCATCAATACATGGAAAAATGTACAATTAATCCATGTGATCGGTATCACTATCGGCGAATTGCAGCCCTGGATGATCGGTTTCAGAATCGACAGCTTAAAACCCCGATCAGAGCATCCCTCATTTCAATTTGACATGACGAGTACTTCAACAATATGCCGATTATTGCAGTAGTAGTCTTTAGGGGTCTCCTTAGATGTATCTTGCTCATGAAGCGTTAAGTGTTGTAAATATGCTACATGTTTGGAACATGTCAAGTACAAACTACGCTCAGTTACGGTGTTATTCTACTGCCGCTATAAAGAAGGATGTAAATGTATGCAAAGTTGTGCTTTGTTCGTATACAAGCGCATGCAGTATGTAGGTGTAGTCTACTCATCAATCATACAGGCCAGGATCAATCTGTGCCTCGTGCATTTGCACGCCAAAAGGTGTGTTAAAAGCCTCCCGTGATGAACGGAAGCACAAGTTATAGCCTGTAGTCATGGGAGGTGTGTGTTTAATTACAGCCAAGCACAAGAAGGCAAATTCTACTTCTGCTACTGCTGCCTTCACGCTATCTGACACACTATTGCCGTTTGTTGTTTTGTAAGTAAGTATTACGATTGGCGATGTAAATGTCTTTGACGTAGACGGTTTCATGCGCCTCTAGATGCACGAGTTAATAGGATTCAGATCCAGGATAGGATTCAGATCCAGACAGATCCATTCGCTACGATTCGGTATGATTCAACAGTTCCTTGCTGGTGTAACTAATAATCTTACATTATAAATTGCAGAAACCGAGTCTATTAAAGTGGCATTCTTACAGTATTTTCAAATGTATAAAATAATACAGGGGTCCGGGTCCCGGTCCTGGTCCCCAACCACTGGGACAAGAGAAATGTTCATTCAATCATTCATTCATTTTCTATACCGCTTATCCTCATTAGGGTCGCAGGTATGCTGGAGCCTATCCCAGCTGACTTTGCGCGGGAGGTGGGGACCGGTCGCCAGTTAATCGCAGGGCAGACATACAATCATTCACACTCACATTCACACTCTAATGGACAATTTAGAGTGGCCAATGAAGCTAACATGCATGTTTTTGGAATGTTGGAGGAAACCGGAGTAAACCCCCAAACGCACGGGGAGAACATGCAAAATCCACACAGAGATGCCCAACGCTACTAATTTTATTATTAATTTTGGCATATGTGCATCTAAGCCCACGAAAAAGAATACATGACAAAGACAGGTTTCCAACATGTTCTATAAAATATAAAAGTCTGATCCAGATAATGGAATCATTTTGGATACTATGATGCAGGATATGAAAAAATAGGGGACCTTTGGAAATGGAAAATGTCGGATTATTATTTTGTTGTAAATCACAAAATGGGAGGGCAGGGGGAACTATGGTGCTTGGCGGAGGTCTGCGCTCTCCGAGAGCTTTTCTGTTTTTGCTTCCGCTAGCATTGAAGCCAAGTGGGGCAAAGACTCATCAGGGCCACCAAGTGGAGGTGTGATGAAAAAGGCTAGCTGTGTGCAGCGTGTCGTAGGATCAGACTTGTTTAGTATGGTTTGGCCTTGACGTAAGACAGGCTCCTTGTTGCTGCTCCCTGAGTGATTTGTTTAAACACTAAAGTAGTGGAAATGCAAATTATCTGACTCACCCAAAGTCCAGGAATGCATCTAGTCTGCTTTGCGACTGCTGAATGAATGAGCGGGAGGGAGGTAGACTCACTGGAAAAAAAAACGTGAGTGGGTTTTGAATTGAATCTGAAGCAAGTGACTGTGCAGTGAAATAAATGATGTAATTAGCAAGCGCTAGCAACATGTTTTATAACGACTTGCACCCCGTAGCTATGTGCTCGGAGCCGCTGAGGTTTCTCTGGTCTGCTACCTGTGCACTGACTGCTTGTGACCTTTTGAGTGAGGCCATGGCAAGGAGACAACCTCCCCATGGCAACTGCAATAGGATGGCCATTGATGACAACTCCATATAGAGCTCATGTGCAGAAATGTCAACTCTGATGACATTTTTATGTAAAAGTTGGCTACATTTGTTTTTCATTTTCCATAAATAATTTATTTTGTTTTTGTAATACATAAAAAGATTACAATTTTTACACGTCCATAAGCTGTGGTTTGTCTTGCGGCTCAAGACTACTGGAATAGGAGGCAAAATGGCTCTTGTAATTAATAATAATACTAATGAATGACACTTGTTATGCGCTTTATCAAAGCGCTTACGCTGAGGTCATCATTATTCACTCACACCACACTTGGTGATGGCAAGCCACTATGTAACCACAGCTGCCCAGGGGCAGACTGACGGAAAGTAAGGCTGCCAGTGTGCGCCATCATACCCTCCGATCACCACCCACACACCACTTTCATACTAGACAATGCGAGTGAAGTGCCTTGCCTAAGGGCACAAAGAAAGTTTATTTCCTCCCACTGTGGCACCTGGTGTTCCTCTGAGGTCTCCCATCCAAGTACTGACCAGGCCCTTCCCTGCTTAGATCTGACGGGATCAGGCTTTGACTGGCAGGTTTTGATGGTAAAGGTTGCCGTCTAGGCGTAGGACATTCTAGACGCCTCTCTAAAGGCTGTATCAGAGATCGATACAATATGCAACTTTTCAGGTCTTCATCTAATCAGTCGTTCCTTTACTTCGCCATCTGGTAGATTTGGCTGGTCGTCATGGTAACCGTGGCGACAGACCTCCGGTGTGCGCCAGCAGATTAATGCGCGTTTCCCAAGTGGTTAAAGATCAGGAGCTTGTTGATTGACTATCAGAGGGGCCCATCAGAGAGCAGGATATCAATATTGTCAACAGCAGATGGTCTTACACACACACACACACACACACACACAGCAAATAAGAAAAAAAAAGTTCCAGGCTGGAAATGGCCTTGGATACATTAACGCCACGAGCGTCTTTTGCTTTTGCTCTCTGGTGTGAAAAATTTTTTGCCCCTCTCCTGATTACATATTTTTTACATGTTTGTCACACAAATGTTTCAGACCATCAAACAAATGTAAATATTAGTCAATGGCAACACAGCTCAACACAAAATGCAGTGTTTAACATTTTATTATTAACGGACAAAAAAATGCAAAGCTTCTAGTGTGAAAAAATGATTTTAGGCCAAAGCTAATAATCGTTTGGGCCACCCTTAGCAGCAACAACTGCAATCAAGCGTTTGCCATAACTTGCAATGAGTCATCTTTGCAGAATTGTTGTCATTCAGCCACACTGGAGGCTTTCCCAGCATCAGGTGCCTTTTTAAGGTCATACCACAGGTATAGGCAACTCCAACAGCCATTCGGAGGTGGACTTGAGGTGTTTTGGATCATTGTCCTGCTGCAGAACTGAACACATGCTTCTCTTATGCTGTAAAAGAATGTGGTTTCAGTTTGACGTCACCAACAGATGGCCAGGCATTCTCCTTCAGGACTTTTTTGGTGGACAGCAGAATTCATGGGTCCATTTATCACAGCAAGTTTGATATGTCCTGAAGCAGGAAAACAGCCCAGACCATCACACCACCACCGCATTTTACTGTGTGTACTTTTACACCAGATGTATTGTTGCACACACCTTCCAATCAATGTTCAATGTTTGTCTCGTCCGACCAGTATTTTCCCAAAGGTCTTGGGGAACATTGAAATGTTTACTGGCAAAATTGAGAACAGCCTTAATGTTTTTTTCTTCAGCAGTGAACACTGACCTTAACTGAGGCAAGGGAGGCCTGCAGTTCATTGGATGCTGTTGTGGGGTCTTTAGTGACCTCCTGGATGAGTTGACGCTGCGCTCTTGGGGTCATTTTGGTTGGCCGGTCACTCTTGGGAAGGTTCACTACTGTTCCATGTTTTCGTCTTTTGTGGAGAATGACTCTCACTATGGTTCACTGGAGGCCCAAAGCTTTAGAAATGGCCTTATAACCTTTTCCAGACAGATGGATTTCAATTCATCTCAGTTATGTTTTAACAGAGAGGGGGGTGACTGTTACACACAGTCATGTAGGTTTGGATTTTTTTCTCCCTTAAACACCTTTTCACACCACAGTATTGTTGTGTATAATGGCTCAAGGTTCTTATGTGCTCAGCCTAAACTATGTTTTGACCCATGTGGATGTATGCTGCCCCCTCTTGGCCTGGAGCAGGCTTGTCCAAACTTTTCCAGACGAGGGTTGAGAAAAAAATTACAGGGATGTGAGGATTTCTTTGATAATTGACAATTTATAAATCAACCCATGCAGCTATGCTAACAATCTATACATAATTAAAGACAAAACAGCCTGCATCTCTGTGTTGTCTTACAGATCAGTGATTCCCAACCAGGGGTAGGCATACCCCTTGTAGTATGCGAGCAAATTGCATGGGGTATGTGGAAACATTCCATTTCCAGGATGACTAAATACTCTCAGTCATTTAAGCCAGATAGTCAAATGGAACGTGTGCGCTACAACTAATTTCCCTAGGGTGACAATAAGCTGTGGCACAATCATGAGAGTTGATTTACATTCTACTTTAGGAGAATTATCAACAGGTATCAGTGAGGGTGTACTCGTGGTATGACAAAAAAGCTCTGAGGGTACACAAGACAAAAAAGGTTGGCAAACACGGCAAAGCGAACATTTCTCCTCTGCTCACTTTTCCATTTTTTTCTGTTGTTGCTTTTCTGTTTTACAAATACTTAAGTGTTTTTCTTGTCATGTCCTTTTTGGAACTCGTGACTTTATTACCATACTATTTTAACTAGTTTTATTATTCGAACATTCTTCCACAACTTCATTCATTCATTCATTTTCTATGCCGCTTGTCCTCATTAGGGTGGCGGGTATGACCATAGGCGGGTAGTTGGGCACCCCAGTCATGCAGCACTTCCACTGCTCTCATTAGCTTGTGCAGGCGTGGCAGGTGAGGTCACTCCTCAGTACCAACAATGTGTAAACATGTATTTTTACTTTACTGCACATTGTTAGCAGCTGAGAGGAATGCGAACATGACATTTATGTATCCATCATACAACTCTGGCGAATCCCCGTAGACATATTCAAATATTAAACATTAGATGACAACATAGACTTAAAAACCGTAGACATTTCTGGTGCTAAAGCTGTCTAACTGTGTTGCATGATTGTGCATACACATTCGGCTTTTCCTCTGCCAGGGTGAACCGCATGAATGGTTTTGGTTTGGTCGGGAACTGAGCCCGTGCACTCTGCCATGAAAGGCATATCCTGCTGCATCACAAGAATGTAATAGCAATATTATGCAGGGAGAATGAATGATGAGTGTGAACATATGTGGATGGAGAGCGACGTGAAGGACCTGCTGTGGAAGCACACGGTCAGGCATGTGGGGTGCCAGTGACACAGGCGGCCTGGGGCCACCAAGCTGCTGCTGTAAGGAACCCAACTGTTAGGAGACATGTTGGCTGATTAGTGAGTACAATTGGGGTCTGATTGGTTCTGGCGCCTGTTGAGTGACATTCTCCCTTCATAATAAATTCACAATACATTTGCAGTCCCTTCCAATAATTTATTATACTTGTACTGTACTTTACCAGTACTGTGGGCTGCTGACAGACTGTAGGGTTTAAGAGGTTTAAAGGTACGGTTTAAGGTGCAGAGCAGCTACAATAATTATTAGAGCGCCGTAGACATTAAATAACACCCCGATTGTCACTGTTAATCTCCCACTATCCTTTGTTTACATCAGTAGTAAGAACTCTGCAGGGAAATAACACACGGCTGCCACTAGCATAGAAAGTTAGCGCACTAACTATTTAGCCTCTCCAATTTGCTTATTCAAACTTAAGGACTTGTTTTCAAACAAAGTGGGGAAGAAGGACAAAACCAGCCAAAAATGTACCACTTCCGCTCTGAATGAGAGGAGAACGGCCATGGCATGTCGGCTGGCCTCACCATGCAGCGTGAGAGGTAATGTAATCTAAGGTCGTATCTCATCGCATTACTGATGCCTCCTGATGTGAGCCCAATACTACATATGCTATAAAACTTTTTTTTACTAATAATATTCCATAGTCAAGCACAAAACAGCGATCATGTATTCATCCATTATTTTTTTGAAAAACTGCAATATAATGAGGAAGCAATATTTCAACCGCTGTTTAGGGAGGGACGACTGTACAGTGGAACCTCGGTTTTTGTCCCAGGATCAATTTTTTGTAACTCTTTCCTGTTCGATTGCGTCTTTTTTATTTTTATTTCTACAATTAAAAATGCTCCACACACCGAGTAAGTCTATGTAGCGCGCGTGTGTGCGTGTGCGCCTGATGACTGAGCTTAGCCCTGAGCTCTCCTCCTAGTGATGAATGAAGGTTCTCTTTTTCACATCCAGGGAACCCCCCCCCCGTCCTGTGATTGATCAATCGCCCCTCTCCAGATCTCTGCCCCCTCCCGCCGGCATAGAAACAGACCACTCCTGCATCGTAAACATTTCAGAGCGCGTCTTTCTTGCATTAACACTTTATTTGGTCATTCTGCTCTTGTTCAGATATTGCAGTGGAACGTATTTAGTTATGGGCCTGCAAAGCACAGCGGCCCATTCTACCAGTCCAGGGGGTACCGCGACTCTTGCCTGAAGTCAGCTGGCATAGCTTCCAGCATACCCCCACGATAAGTGCAAAGAAGATGGATGGATGAATGGCTTTTTTGGCACCATAGTTTACGCAAGATGTCTTGTTTTGTGGTATTGCAAGTATATTACTGTTTACTTTTTTTGACAGAACACCTTGCACACAGTTTGTGTTTTACAGTGGTTATCTTCTTTTTACACAATGTTTGTCACTTTGCATTTGTTCAATGTTTGTGTTTTATCATTTCTTTTTCTTTTTGGACAATCCATTTGTGACACATTTTGCTTTGCAGTTACGTGTGTTTTACACTTGATTTTATTGGCTTTAGCTTTTCCTGACGAGTACTTCCAAGTGAAGAGTGTGGGAACATGTCAGCAACACACACAAACTCCCAAAACAACTCCATAGAAACGTGTAGATGTGGCATGCTAATATTAGTATAGTAACCTTTTTTTTTGTACATTTCCGTAAGTATTACGGAAATTAATGTTACATGCGGCCGCACGGTGGATGAGTGGTTAGCACATTGGCCACACAGTCAGGAGATCTGGAACTCTCCGTTGGGCATCTCTGTGTGGAGTTTGCATGTTCTCCCCGTGCGTGTGTGGGTTTTCTCCGGGTACTCCGGTTTCCTCCCACATTACAAATGCATGTTAGGTTAATTGGCGACTCTAAATTGTCCATAGGTATGAATGTGAATGTGAATGTTTGTTTGTCTATATGTGCCCTGCGATTGGCTGGCGACCAGTCCAGGGTGCACCCCGCCTCTCGCCCGAAGTCTGCTGGGATAGGCTCCAGCATCCCCGCGACCCTAATGAGGATAAGCGGTATAGAAAATGAATGAATGAATGTCACATGCTAATGGCGGCATGTTAGCATGCTAATGTTAGCATTGTAGCAATTTAACATTTGTATTTTTGTTAACATGCTAAAGTAACCATTGTAGCATTTTTTTAACATTAGCATGTTAGCATTGCTAGCATGCCAACATTAGCATAGCATTTTCAGCCATTTTCATTAGTTTTAACATTGGCAGACACTTATCAGGCTAGGTTTAGCATGCTAATGATAACATGCTAATATAAACAGCAGAATTTTTGTAAATGTTAACACTGACAGACAAATAGCTCTGTCGCGCAAGGTGTTGAATGTTGACGAGTTAGCAAAGTTAGTATGCTAATGTTAGCATCATAGCGTTTTCATAAGCAGAGACTTATCTGAACACTTATTGCAATCATGCTAGGTATCAATCATACCGTGCATATCCATTTTTTAATTAAGGCACGTGTCTGCACCGCATCGCCCCGTCTGCTTAACACTCTTCTGACATTGCTTACCTCTAGTATATCAGATAGTATTACAAAAGCAAAGTATTGTCATTTTTCAGTCAAAAAATCCACTTTTGAAGTCCATTACTTTCCTTTGTAGTAGTTGACATGAAAGTCAGTTCACCTGCACACTGACACATCTGAGTAGACGTCTCTCCGCATTCCCTTTTCGTGAGTTACCGAGATGACTCATCCTCCTTTATTTGGACAAACGCTTACTGCCTCTTTAAATGGCTTCTGTGTTCATTGAAAGGATGAATGGATGGCAGGCGTGTGCTTCGCCCTTAATGAACGACAATAAACTCTTCATTCGGTGATTTATAAAGCAGTGGCCCGTCTGTGCAGAGCAGAAAGCTTCTTTCGTTTGGATTTCATAGCGTTATTGATCGTCTCAATCCCAGTGAAGGCCTCATTCAGCTTACCGCTGAGGTGATGCCAGGACAGGCTCTGCCAGGTTCTTTTAAGGTTGCAACCAATCAATAACGTTGTTGGCTTGATTGGATTCATGTGTAATTTCAGCATCTTCTTTCTTTCTTGCAGGTGAACTCGTAACTCCGCCCACTTCCTCCCTCCCCGCTTCCCTTGCTTCCCGTCCTCGTGTCGCCTCCCCGCCACCATGACTCACATCACCTCACCCACCCCCTTCCTCTTCCTCGCCCTCCTCTTCGTCTTCCCGCTGCTACCTTGCCGGTCAGAATCCCAGCGCGGTGCGACGGGCAGCGACCCTGAGACCCGAATGGTCTCCGCCTCCATGCTGCCCTCCTCTCTGCCTTCCAGCGGGCCTTATGGGAACACCAGCTCGGCTGGACACGGCAAGTGCGAGGACGTGACGGTTTGCAAGCCCGGCATCCTGCTGCCAGTTTGGCGGCCCAACAGACCCGGGCTCGGAGACCAGGTGGCCAGAGCCGTGGTCTACTTTGTGTCGCTCATGTACATGTTCCTGGGTGTGTCTATCATCGCGGACCGCTTCATGGCGTCCATTGAGGTCATCACATCGCAGGTGAGGTCCTAGCTTTTTTAACTGGAGGCTGCAGGTGCCACTTTGATACATTTTTTACAAGGATGCAAAAAGTATTTTAATGTAGGTCAATATATGCTAAGCTATCAACACACGACGCACAAAGTTACCTACCTATCCACTGCATCGTGGGCATACAAACAAATATCTAAGTGCAACACCCATGCCAAAAAATGCCACAAGGCATGCTGGGTAGTTTGTGGTCGTCTTTCTCCCAAAATTTTGCAGTGTTTGCCGCATTTTTGCTTATTTGAAAAATATGTTGAGGACGTAAACAACAATAAGCGCTTAATATCCGTTGTTTTATTGTTCATAGTTCATGTTGTTGTTGCAGCATCCCAGCATGCCTTGCAGGCATTTGGGCATAACAGTTTTAAGCTAGGTGTTATGTTTAGCGCTTAGTTGTTGTTTATCAAGTAGTTTTAGCTATACAGAACGTTACATTTAGAGTTAAAACAAACAGGCATTATTTTCATCATATTCCACGTCCTTCCATGGAGGAGAACAAACAGTTGAAACTTCCCTAAAGCTAACATTTTTCCACGTTGACATCCACTTAAGTGACCGAGGTTGGTAATTTATGATGCTTGCGTCCTGTCAGCAGGATTACATCGCCGTAGGGAGTTAAAGAGGAGCCCATTAGATTAATTGTGCAGAAGCTCATTATGGTGGGGACAATATGTTGGCGTTGCGATGGAGAAGCAACCTCGTAAATTTCCTGATGGGAAAGCAATTTGTTTGACACACAACTCAATAAGAAGGCTAGAGAGCCGATAGATGCAGTTTTGTATTACTGTGTGTGTGTGTGTGTGTGTGTGTATGCCAACAGGAGAAGGAAGTGACCATCACGCTGCCAAACGGGGAAACATCAGTGGCGACGGTTCGAATCTGGAATGAAACGGTGTCAAATCTGACCCTCATGGCGCTGGGCTCCAGCGCCCCAGAGATCCTGCTGTCTGTTATAGAGGTACACACACACACACACAGTTCATCTGACACTAAATAACTTATGTGTATGTCGTCCTCCCATGTTTCTCAAGGTGTGTGGCCACCAATTTGAGGCAGGCGAGTTGGGGCCGGGAACCATCGTTGGGAGCGCCGCCTTCAACATGTTTGTGATCATCGGCATCTGCGTCTGGACCATCCCCAACGGCCAGGTGCGCAAGATCAAACACCTCAGGGTGTTCTTCATCACCGCCTTCTGGAGCATCTTCGCCTACATCTGGCTCTACCTCATCCTGTCTGTCATGTCCCCTGGCATCGTGGAGGTGAGTAAGACGCAGTCCTCCCTGTCAATCAAAGACAGACACACCCCGCTAGCTACAGTCAATCAAAGACAGACACACCTCTCAAGCTATTGCCACGCACTTACGCCACTGTCAATCAAAGACAGATAGACCAATCAAGCTGCTGTCAATCAAACATGGACACACCCTTTCAGCTGTCTCTCAAACAAAAGCCACACCCAACTAGCTACTGTCAGTCAAACACAGATACGCCTCTTTAGATCCTGTCGATCAATCATAGGCACATGCCTCCATTAGATGTCACAGCTGCTCCCAATCAAGCTGCTGTCCATCAAACATGGACACACCCCTTCAGCTGTCTCAAAGAAAGACACACCCAACTAGCTTATTGTCAGTCCAGCACAGATACGCCTCTTAAGCGCCTGTCAATCAATCATGGGCACACGCCTCCATTTGCTGTCAATCAAATACAAACAGCCCCTCCAGTTCAATCAGTCAAACAGAGACACACCCCTCTAATATTCTGTCAGTCAAACACAGGCACTCCCTTTAAGGTACTGCAAATCAATAACAAACACGCCCTCCAGCTACTGTCAATCAAAGACAGGCCCAGCCTTCCGTACACACAGACTCTCAATCAAGCTGCTTTCCATCAAACATGGATGCACACCTTCAGCTGTCACTCAGACAAAGACATGCCCAACTAGCCTACATCAACCGCAGACACCGCCTTCTATGTTTTCTCTCTGTTTGTCTTAATCACCCAAAACAGTGACATCTGACTCCCAAAGATGATCCAAGGTGGTTTTCTTTGTGTCCCTCCATTTCAGGTTTGGGAGGCCTTGGTGACGCTGCTATACTTCCCAGTGTGCGTCCTGCTGGCCTGGGTTGCCGACCGCCGCCTGCTGTTCTACAAGTACATGGGTAAGCGGTACCGTGCCGACAAACGTCATGGCATCGTCGTGGAGATGGAGGGAGACCTCACAGACAGCAAATTCCCGCCACGAGGGGGCACTGGGGTGCCAGCTGAGAACTGTGGAAATGGGGATGGAGGCGTGGCCACCAATAATATTGGCGCGGCAGCAGGGTCCACATCCATGGGTAACCTGCCCAACTCCAACAGCGCTCTGGTCAACGTGGAGAGCAGTCGGGAGCTAGATGAGAGTCGCAAGGAGGTGGGATAAAACCACCAAAACCATGACACCAAAACATAAATCGTCTAGCCTGTGATTCTTTAATGGCATCCTACGACTGTTCCTGTAGGTTATTCGAATTCTGAAGGAGCTGAAGCAGAAGTATCCAGAAAAAGAACTGGACCAGCTGGTGGAGCTGGCCAACTACTACGCGCTGCTGCACCAACAGAAGAGCCGAGCTTTCTACCGCATTCAGGTGACACTCATCCCCGTTCTGACTTCACTGACTTTGAACTAACGCGGTCTATTTCCCCACAAGGCCACTCGCATGATGATCGGAGCCGGTAACGTACTGAAGAAGCACGCCGCAGACCATGCTCGCCGTGTTGTCGTCAGCGACGAGGAAGCGCCAGAAGATGACGACCTGGCCGTGTGCAGCCGTATCTCCTTTGAAAGCGCTCACAGTCAGTGCATGGAAAACTGTGGTGTCCTGACGCTGGCTGTCATCTGCCAAGGTAGAAATAATGCCACAGAACCAGATCCAGCAATGTGCAGTGGCGTGAAAAAGTAATTGCTCTGATTCTGTTTTCCTGTCACCTTTGCCTCTTGTTGCTAGGCAGAATTCACAGTGCTGCTGGCATATGCTGCCATGAAAGAATGTTTTAGCCATTTTACAATCACCGTTTTAAATATAAGACATTATAGAAACTAAGGAAATCAGCACCATCAGTTGGATCGAATGGGGCACTGCTCTCACGGCCCCAAATGTATTGGTTATTGCCACAATAAAAATACATTCAGGTCGTAATTGCTGCCTCAAAACTGAGATTATATTTGATTTATGACAATTATTTTTTATGGAAATGACATCCGACAATTTGCCGCACTTGCAGGGGGTCTGGGAGAGAACACCTTTTACGTGGATTACAGGACCGAGGACGGGTCGGCCAACGCCGGATCAGATTACGAGTACTGCGAAGGTACTCTGGTGTTCAAACCTGGGGAGACTCGCAAGGAGATGAAGGTGAGAAAAGAGTCCTGGGGCAAGGTGTTAAATTGAAACAAACATTGTTTTAATGTAGGCACCTTTTTGCAGAGTGATCCTATGGTATTTGCACAAGGCTTCCTCCACCCACATGAAACAATAGCAACAGGTGGTGCAATATGCCCGAACTCTTTAGCCTGTTAGAAGCTTGAGGAAAGTACTTTGTTGTTATCCTCTTAATGAGCAAATTGTATTAACAATAAATTGTATTAAAATAGGTATGCACTTAATAGGTTTTTTTCAAGCCGATACTGATAACTGTGTGTTTCTCCTATACTGACAGATGTAACTGCTGTGCACACCTGGAGGTGAGAACCGCTCAAACAAAGTTGAAGTTCACAAACTGTACCAGTAGATTTGTACTTACCAAATATCATGACATCACTACTACTGTGCTGATAGGAACAAGCACCGGGGCGTGGTAGTGGTGCTGGCGTTTCAGGTGGCTGTTGAAGTGCAATTATTAATTTTTTGTCCCATGCCGGAACATTTGGTGCAACTAGCACGCAAAATGTCTTCCTCTGAAATAGTGAATGTCTGCTTACAAGTGAGCTCAGGGGAAGTTACGATAGACCATTGACGTCACAGGCAGAAGAAAAAAAGAAGCTGATAATTTGCTGACCACCACAGTACGGGTAATCTCGCCTCACTGGAGCGTTTTTTAAATTTTTGGTTGGATTAACATCATCATTAGATATGAATATGATATCATAATTCCTCATAATTATCTTGCACCCCTTTAAAAAAATCCAAAAGACTCACTGCCTTACCAGCCATGAATCACAGCGTGACAACACTGCGTGAGTAAACATAAAAGCCGGGAAATGTTGCTTTGGGCGACGTCATTACAAAATAAATGTCAATGGTGTGGTGCGGTTTAATTGAATTGCCGTTGCCAAGAAATTTACTGTGTTAGTAACCATTTCATTATTGCCGCTATGTTAATTGTGCCTGTGGGGAACAGGTCAACACCTACAATGACCACATATCACCTTTGACAGCTTTTACTTGATGGTGAAATTTTAACAGGCGTAAAAAATCCCCTTCAGCCAGATGGAGACACACCCTGTGCCTGCTGCTTTGCAGTCGATTCTGCTACAGAGGCACAGCGGGCCAGTAATATGCGAGCAGACACATGAGGAGAGGCCTGGAAGATGAAGGACACCATGAGACTCCGGGAGGAGAGGACGAAGTGAAACATGCAAGGATGAAAGGGACCACAGCTACTTTATGAAAGATTACCTAGTTTCTAACTGCCGCCAGCAAAAACACCTTTGAAACCAGGACTAATCCAGTCCAGCATGAGGGAGCACTGTTGCCAAATCCTCAATATGAAAAGTCACTATTGGCTCTCCTGGAAGTCGGCTAATTTGCATATTTGCATGTGACGTAACGGATGCTGTACAAAAAAAGCACACTCTTGCAAATTGGGCACCACGTCATCAAAACAATATAGTTATACTATTTAATCTCAGCCAGCGCCGACCACCTTTTGTATCTTGCAGTTCCATCCATCCATCCATCCATTTTCTTCAGCTTATCCGAGGTCGGGTCGCGGGGGCAGCAACCTAAGCAGGGAAGCACAGACGTCCCTCACCCCGGCCACTTCGTTCAGCTCTTCCCAGCGGATGCCAAGGCGTTCCCAGGCCAGTTGAGAGACATAGTCTCTCCAACGTGTCCTGGGTCTTCCCCGAGGCCTCCTACTGGTTGGACATGCCCTGAACACCTCCCCAGGGAGGCGTCCGGGAGGCATCCTAACCAGATCCCCGAGCCACCTCATCTGACTCCTCTCAATGCGGAGGAGCAGCGGTTCTACTCCGAGTCTTTTTTCAGTTGACAGTGCTTCTCACCCTATCTCTAAGGGAGAGCCCAGCCACCCTGCGGAGTAAACTCATTTTGGCCGCTTGTACTCGCAATCTTGTCCTTTCGGTCACTACCCAAAGCTCATGACCATAGATGAGGTTAGGAAGGTAGATCGACCGGTAAATTGAGAGCTTTGCTTTTCGGCTCAGCTCTCTCTTCACTACGAAGTGCACGTAGCACCAATCCGTCTGTCCATCTCGGGTTCCATTCTTCCCTCACTCGTGAACAAGACCCCGAGGTACTTAAACTCCTCCACTTGAGGCAGGACCTCATCCCCGACCTGGAGATGGCACTGCGCCCTTTTCCGGGCGAGAACCATGGACTCGGATTTAGAGATGCTGATTCTCATCCCAGCCGCTTCACACCCAGCTGCAAACCGATCCAGTGAGAGTTGAAGGTCACTGCTCGATGAAGCCAACTGGACCAAATTATGTGCAAAAAGCAGAGACCGAATCCTGCGGCTACCAAACTGATACCCCTCAACGCCCGGGCAGCACCTAGCAATTCTGTCCATGAAAGTAATAAACAGAATTGGTGACAAAGGACAGCCCTGGCAGAGTCCAACCCTCAATGGAAACGCGTCTGACTTATTGCCAGCAATGCGAACCAAACTCTGACACCGATCATACAAACCGCCTGGAGTTGGTCCACAGTTCCATGACCAGGACGAAAACCACACTGCTCCTCCTGAATCCGAGATTTGACTATTTGGCGGATCCTCCTTTCCAGAACCCCTGAATAGACCTTACCCGGAAGGCTGAGGAGTGTGATCCCACGATAGTTAGAACACACCCTCCGGTCCCCCTTCTTGAAAAGCGGGACCACCACCCCGGTCTGCCAGGCCAGGGGCACCGACCACCGATGTCTATGCGATGCTGCAGAGTCTTGTCAAACAAGACACGCCTACAGCATCCAGGGCCTTAAGGAACTCTGTGCGGATCTCATCCACCCCCGGGGCCTTGCCACCAAGGAGCTTTTTGACCACCTAAGTAACCTTAGCCCCAGAGATAGGAGAACCCGCCTCAGAGTCCCCTGGCACTGCTTCCATATTGGAAGATGTGTCGGCGAGATTGAGGAGGTCTTCAAAGTATTCCCTCCACCGGTCCACAACATCTGAAACGGTGTTTGACTGTGCACTGCTTCCCCCTCCTGAGATGGCAGATGGTGGTCCAGAATCTCTTTGAAGCCATCCGGAAGTTGTTTTCCATGGCCTCTCCGTACTCCTCCCATATCCGAGTTTTTGCCTAAGCGACCGCCAGAGCAGGCCGTTTTGGCCTGCCGGTACCTGTCAGCTGCCTCAAAAGGGCATGAGCAAAGACGGCTTGATAGGACTCTTTCTTCAGCTTGACGGCATCCCTTACCACTGGTGTTCACCAACGGGTTCTGACCACCTCACGGCCACAGCTCCGATCAGCCGCATCAACAAAGGAGGCATGAAACATCGCCCACTCGGCCTCAGTGTCCGCTCCCTCCCTTGGAACATGGTCAAAGCTCTCCCGAGGTGGGAGTTGAAACTCCTTCTGACGGGGGACTCTGCCAGACATTCCCAGCAGACCCTCACAATGCATTTGGGTCTGCCAGGTCTGACCGGCATCCTCCCCCACCATCGAAACCCACCCACCATCAGGTGGTGATCCGTTGACATCTCCGCCCCTCTCTTCACGCGAGTGTCCAAAACATGTGGCCGCAAGTCCGACAATACAACCACAAAGTCAATCATCGAACTGCAGGCCAGGGTGTCCTGTTGCCGCAGGGGGCAGCAGTCTCAGTAGAGAAGTCCAGACTTCCCGGTCTCCGGCGACCTCTTTCAGCTCCACCGGGAGGACACCAAGGCATTCCCAGGCCAGCTGTGAGACATAGTCCCTTCCAGCATGTCCTCAGTCTTCCCCGGGGCCTTCTCCCGGCTGGGCATGCCCGAAACACCTCACCATGGAGACACTCACTTATCGCCCGACCCCTTTGGCCCTTCCTACGAGTGGTGAGCTCATGGGAGGGGGGACCCACATTATCTTTTCAAGCTGTGCCCAACCGGGCCCCATAGGAGCAGGCTTGGCCACCAGACGCTCGCCATCGTGCCTGGCTCCATAGGGGCACCCCGGTGACCCGCGTTCGGGCGAGGGAAAACGAAGTCCAATTGTGTTATTCATGATTAGGGTCTTTTGAGCCACTCTCTGTCTGGTCCTTCCCCTAAGACCTGTTTGTCATGGGTGACCCTACCAGGGGCATGACAGCCCCCAACAACCTAGCTTCTAGGATCATTGGGAGACGCAAACTCCTCCACCACGATAAGGTGGTGGCTCAGTGAGGAGTATCTTGCAGTTAAGACTACTTATTTCATTTATCACACACCATTCTGCCGTCAGGTAATTAGTAATCATTTTATGAAGGTTAAGAAACATTTACGTTTTATATCCCGCTCTGTGAAACAGGGTGAGATGTGTGATTCATGGACGCGTAGAGCTCCACTGTGCTCTCATTGTGCCCTGACGGCTTATGCCTGCTTTGGGGAGGGGCGGACCTCACAGCAGCACCCGCCGGTGCTTAGTGAGAACAGAAGCTGCACAACAATACCTGCTTTCACTCTTAAGTCCCCTAATACCAGAATACTCTCCAAGACTCGCTGCCATAATTGGAAATATGAATTGTGCTGTCTACCAAAAAAATCCCGATGGAGAATATCCGGCCATCTGTTGGTGACCTCAAGCTAAAAGCAACGTGGGTTCTGCAGCAGGACAATGATCCAAAACACATCAGCATGTACTCCTCTGAATAGCTGAAGGAAAAACAAAATTAAGATGTTGGAGTGGCCTAGACAAAGTCCCGACCTGAATCTGATTGAAATGCTGCGGCATGACCTTAAAAAGGCGCTTCATGCTAGAAATGTGGTTGAATGACAACAATTCTGCAAAGATGACTTCCTCTACAGTGCTGTACGAGACACACTGCAAGTTATGGCAAACGCTTGATTGCAGTTGTTGCTAATAAGGGTGGCCCAACCAGGCTAAAATCGCTTTTTCACACAGGGCCACTGCCGGTGCTTCATGGGAACAGAAGCTGCACAACAATACCTGCTTTCACTTTTAAGTCCCCAAATACCAGAATACTCTCCATGTTGCTAAATTTGTCTCTTCTGAGAAAATATTTTTCGAAGAGGGTTTGGAATGTCGTCAAAGTAGCCAAAGAAAGTGGCGTTTCAGAGGTAATTACAACCTACCATATCCACAAGCATGCCTCTATGCACCTTGCTTTGTGCACAGGGAACAGACAACTGTTAGGAGAAAAGGGTCCCCAAAGTGTTTGCTAAGCTGCAAAATGAAGCTTCCGTGTCACCCAAGGACTTGAGACCAACCCCTGACTAAACTTTGTCCTTCAGGTCGGGATCATTGACGACGACATCTTCGAAGAGGATGAGCACTTCTTTGTGCGCCTGCTCAACCTCCGCATCGGCGACGCGGAGGGCATGTTTGAGAGCGACGAGGCGGGCGCCACCCCCAAAGCTCGCCTGGTGGAGCCCCTGGTCGCCACAGTCACCATCCTGGACGATGACCACGCTGGCATCTTCACCTTCAGTGAGCACATGATGCGAGTGAGCGAGAGCGTGGGCACCATGGAGGTGATGGTGGTCCGCAACTCGGGCGCCCGCGGCACAGTCATCCTGCCGTACCACACTGAGTCAGGCACGGCCAGGGCTGGCGAGGATTTTGAGGACGCGCAAGGCGAGCTGGAGTTCACTAATGACCAGACGACGTAAGTCAACTCTCAAAAGCGCTGCTGACTAATTGATTAATTCACTTTCTTCCTGTCAGAATTTCATTTCATCGTCACTTCTGTCCTTTGTTTAAATGTATCTCCTTTTCTTTCATCTTCTTCCTTGTCATTCCTGACATTGCCCCGCCTGTGTCTTCCCATCCTCCACTCTTTAGCACCCTGCCGTCTCCTTCCGTTGACAGGTCATATTTTCTGTGCTCCCCGAGAGCCGGTTGCTGTGGAGATATTTCACTCCAGCCTTTCCCAGAGACACTAACAGGTTTCACCACCATCGTCACTTCATCTTCTCGCCTAAGACAGTCCATGCTTAACACTCGCCAACGCAATTCTCACTTGGTGTCACACATCTTGTACAGATTTACTGCACAAAAAGTGCAAACTGTCAAGGTTGGCACATGCATGAGAGGTCAGATGGTACATCTGTTGATGCCTTGGTGTGTGTGTGTGTGTGCCTGTGTGTGTGCGTGCGTGTGTGTGCGTGTGTGTGTGTGTGTGTGTGTGCAGTCAAACGCTACAGGTGAGGATAATCGACGATGAAGAATATGAGAAACATGAAAACTTCTTCATTGTCTTGGAAGAGCCACGCTGGCTGAAAAGAGGAATCTCAGGTAACCTCATCACAGACAAACACCCAGGGGTGCCCAAAGTGCGGCCCGGGGTCTATTTCCATTTTTTTTTCCCTCGGCATACAGTCGAAGCCCGCATATTCACGATTCTGCCTTCACGGCTCCATGAATTTGCTAATTTTGGTCCAAAAAAATTATTTAGTGTTGGATTTCTTATACTCATACTTTTTTTATTTTATTTGGAGTTACAGATTGACAAGTTAAAACACTTGAACGTAACTAATATTTACTAATATTTTTTTCTCAGAAAATAGGATGTTTTTCCCCAAAAAACTAACTAAACTTGCCACCCTGCCCCCTACTTGAAATAACTTTGTTTGGCGGTCCTTGAATGCGCCATAGTTGCTCTGAGATGCAAAAGTGAAACATATGCATATTAACAAATAAGTATAATTATTTTGAAAATATCTATTATGTATAATAATTAAAAAATATAAATCAATAAAATGTAGTTATTGAATATTTAAATATTTGTATTGTTTTTTTATTGTTTTTATTAATTATCAATTAGTTGGTTTAATATAAATATTTCATTCATTCATTCATTTTCTGCACCGCTTATCCTCATTAGGGTCACGGGGATGCTGGAGCCTATACCAGCTGGCTTTGGGCGAGAGGCGGGGTACACCCTGAACTGGTCGCCAGTCAATCGCAGGGCACATATAGACAAACAACCACTCACACTCACATTCATACCGATGGACAATTTTAGAGTCGCCAATTAACCTAACATGCATGTTTTTGGAATGTGGGAGGAAAGCGGAGTACCCGGAGAAAACCCACACACACACGGGGAGAACATGCAAACTCCACACAGAGATGCCCAACGGAGATTTGAACCCAGGTCTTCCAGATCTCCTGACTGTGTGGCCAATGTGCTAACCACTCAGCCACTGTGCGGCCCAATATAAATATTTAATATATAATTTTATTTTTTGAATATACATAATTAAGGCAGTATATATAATTATACAATATATAATTTAGAGTCCCCAATTAACTTAACATGTATGGTCGTGGGAGGAAACCGGAGTAGATGAAGAAAAGCCAAACACATGGGGAATTATATTTTTAGGCTGCTATCGGGCCGGGAAAACAAGTGGGCCAATGTTATCGGACATTTCTAGTCATGAACAGTATGTAAGTATGAGAAGAAAATGTACAACTATTCTTTGAGAAGAAAGTTGGAATATTTTGAACATTGAAAAAAACAACAAAAACGAGAAAAGACCAGACTAATAATAATAATCTTTTTCACCTACATGGCAATGCTGATATGCAGTTTTTACTTGAACCGAATACAACTTCTTAGTATATATTTACAAAATAACAGCAGCATCCTCTCATTTCTCACTTGAAAAGTTTGGACACCCCTGGCTCGGCATATAGGGTTTTAGCATCTTTAATGCACACAATGTATCAAATCGGCCCCCTCGCATTCTTTCATTTGTCTTTATGACTTGAATATCTGGACGCACTGCTCTGTGCTGCAGACAGGAGGAGTGTTTGTGTTGGTTTTAAACAGGAAGTGAAGCAATGGGTGTTTGGTGGACAAGGCGGTTTATATATCTTGTTGTATTAAGTCTTCTTCTTCCCTCTTTGTCTTCCTTACAGCTCTGCTGCTCAGCCAAGGTAAGATGGCTCCTTTATGTGTCAACAAACAAATCCCCTGACCAAAATTGTTGCGATGTTCCCTCACGCTCTGCACGCGCTGTTTACTCTGTTGGTCTCTCTGCAACATGGCTTAGTTTGTTTGCTTTTCTTCTGACCGCCACCTCTTATTATTATTATTATTGTTGTTGTTGTCACAAACACCGTGCACGGCAGGAAAAACAAGCCACCTCCCCGCTTGCCTTATCAGTAATTATGCAGGACAGCATGCTGAGTTAGCGAGCACATTTACACGCACACGCTTTCTTGTAATTCATTTGTACTTTACTTACGGCCTGTGTGTAATAATGGATTAACATACACACTTGTATGCTTGAAAATAACATGTCTCCGGGCCTTACGTACATGTACAGTATGTAAATTGGTCTAATCTGACTCTTCCCTAAGAGGGGACCGAGGGCCAGCTGAGCGCGGAGGAGGAGGAGGCCCGACGGATCGCTGAGATGGGAAAGCCCATCCTGGGGGAGCACAGTCGCCTGGAGGTGGTCATCGAGGAGTCCTACGAGTTCAAGGTGTGTTTGATTTTATTTATGTGGAAACTTGGGGAATAAAAATTTGGGGGAAATGGGGGGGCAAAAATAATTTTATCTCAAAAAAAGATCTTTTATCTTCGCAAAAAAAGTTTTGAAACCAATGATTAAAGTAGTTCTTAAAAACTAATCAATCATTTAAATGGTTTTATTAGATAGATAGATAGATAGATAGATAGATAGATAGATAGATAGATAGATAGATAGATAGATAGATAGATAGATAGATAGATAGATAGATAGATAGAGTGGTGGGGACCCCTGATCATTTTCAAGATTTTGCTTTATAAATCATTAGCTGTTTGGATTAGCAATTTCAGTTCAATATACCATACAGCAGACAAACACAGTGATATTCGAAAAGTGAAATTAAGTTTTTAAGATTTAATAATTACTTAAACAAAATTAGACAGGTGCATAAATTTGGGCACTCTTGTTATTTTATTGATTTGAATACCTTTAGCACTAATTATTGAAAGACAACATTTGTTTGGTAAGCTCATTGACCCTTGACCTGCATACACAGGTCATGCCAGCCATGAGAAAAGGTATTTAAGGTGGCCAATTGCAAGTTGTTCTGCTCTTTGCATCTTCTTTGAAGTGTGGCAACATGGAGCCTCAAAACAACTCAAATGACCTCAAAACAAAGATTGTTTAACATCATGGTTTGGGGGAAGGATACAAAAAGCTAGCTTAGAAATTCCAGCTGTCAATTTCTACTGTGAGGAACATAGTGAGGAAATGGATAACTATAAGCACGGTTCTGGTTAAGGCCCGGAGTGGCAGGCCAAGAAAAATCTCAGACAAGCAGAGGCGAAGGATGGAGAGAACAGTCAAAGTCAATCCACAGACCAGCACCAAAACCTACAACATGATCTTGTTGCAAATGGTGTAACTGTGCATCGGTCAGCAAAATGTGGTGGTGGCTCCATCATGCTGTGGGCCTGTGTGGCCAGTACAGGTACTGAGAATCATGTTCAAATTAAAGGTTCCATGGATTCCAGTCAGTATCAGCAGATTATTGCCCAACAATGTTCAAGAATCAGTGTCAAAATTCCGCCGGGGCTGGATACTTCAACAAGACAACGGCCTTAAACACTGCTTAAATTCTTTGAAGGCATTCATAAAGCGGAACAAGCACAACGTTCTGGAATGGAATCTCAGTCCCCAGACATGAATATGATTAAAAATCTGTGGTGTGATTTAAAGCGGGTTGTCCGCGCTCGGAAACCATCAAACCTGTTTTGTAAAGAAGAATGGTCAAAGATACTGTGAACCAGAATTCACACTCTGATTGGAAGTGTTTAGAGGCTGTTATTTACGAAAAAGGAGGATCTACTAAATACTGATGTCATTTTTCTTTTGAGGTTCCCAAATTTATGCACGTACCTATTTTAGAATAAATCTCCAAGAGAACTTTAGGTTTCAAGCAGCTCTCCAAAAATGTCCTAATAAACTTAATCCCTTGATCACAGAATAAAACAATCACAGCAAGACGGGAAAGAAAGAGCAAAATAAAAAAAAGAGTAAGAAAAAATAATTAACACATAACTGTTCTCTTCTGATTTGTAGTGCAATAATACATAATCTTAAATCAAATTGGTACATAATAATATAATTCAAATTTTGTTAAAAAAGTCCAGTCCTCTGTGTGTTTTTATTGCTCCCCCGCTGTTGTGTCGAAAAGTCGCGTCACAACATATTATTATATAACTTATTTTCTTTGTTTATTGTTTAAAATACCATTTCCACAAATTTTATGGGATTTTGTCCTCTGCGTTATCTGTTGTTGTATATTAGCTGGGCTGTTTCATAAATTATGTAATCAAAAGTTAAAAAAATAACTAAATTTTTGTAATTATTAATTTATTTAAATTATTAAATGTTATTTTATAAATTTGCCAATTTACTTTTTTCTCATCAAAATACATTTTTTTCTCCTAATATTTTTGACTTTATTATTTAAATTTTCTTCTCATGATTATGACTTTATTCCCATAATATTTTGACTCTTAATCTTATGTTTTCCACAACCTAATTTTCAAAAAAATGACTACTTGCTTTGTTTGTTTCTTATAATATTATAACTTTTTGAAATTTTTGAACTTTATGTTGCTAAAATGAAGTTATTTTACTTCATAATATTCTTGTAAAATCTCAGGTTTTCTTGTTAGATTCCAACTTTTTCCCTCTCAATATTTGTGCTGTGTTTTTTTTTTTTTTTGCTTTCTTGGTAAATTATATTTTTTTTCAATGTGTCACGGGCCAAAAAAAGAGAATGGTCCCAAGGTCACACTTTGGACATACACGTAAAACAAACCACTGTACATTCTTACAATTTTTGTGGAAAACCAAATTCTATGAAACCCCAGACATGCAAAAATTGGGTGTGCCTCTGTCGTTGCTTGGGGCCACTGAAAAGAATGACAAAATGACAAAAACGCCTGTTAAAGACTGCATGTATGCACATACAGTATGTTGATTATTATTTACTATTAGTCAAGTAAATTATTGCTCAAAGTCATATTTAACAGCACAGCAGCATCCAAAACTAGAAAGATGGGTGTAAATTGGTGATACATAAACCAAGCAGTGACTAGACTAGAGTGAATTTTGCTTCACACATTCAGAAACGGCGGTTTAGGATCTTTAATTTATGCACGTCTGGTGACGTCTTCTTGTCCATCACATCGATCAGGCTGCTCCATGGAGAAATTGCTGATGTAAACCTCTCAGCCTCGCACTGTCTGTTGTTGTGGCTTGTAATGGCGTTCTTGTGAGTGTTAATGACTTATTGATGTTCCGAAAATCTTTGGCCGGAGCTCAGCTGACCGCCTCGCACAATTCATCACAAGCAGGCCGCGCCCTCTCACTGCAAGCGGCGCTAATATTAGCCTCGGTGTTAAAAATGTACGCTGCACTGAAAACGGCAGATCAGATGGACAGTCTGCCAAGCACTGTGTGCACAAAAGTAATGAGTACTTGAGCTGCTGACTTTGAGTGAGAGATGGGACACAGCAAAAAATATGAAGGTAAAATACATTTTAGAGAGAATAATTATAGTTAGCAATGTGAAATAATTGCAAATGCAACTTATTACTGATGCAAAGTTCCGGTCCATCCTGGCGAGATGGAATTTAATAGTGTTTCTCGCCTTCTTTATCAAATTGCTGGCACTCGCATCGTTCTCTGGCCCCATGGCGGGTTATTATTTAGCAGTTGCACTCAACTTAAAAACAAATGCATCGACAGTGAGTCACTGTGAGTCACTAAAGCACTTAAGCGCCCCCTGCTGGAGCTCTCCAGTACTACAATGGCTCTTACTTTTTAACATTAACAATGCATACCCGCGACCCTAATGAGGATAAGCGGTATAGAAAATGAATGAATGAATGAATGAATATCATTCAGCCAGAAAAAAAAAAACGTTATTTTACTCCTACTGCTGCAACTTACAATTAACATTTTAAGCATGGAATAGGTGAAATATGATTATTAAGGCAATTATGAAGCAAGACAATATTAAACAGGACTTCTGCTACACCCACATAGTTTATTCTACCTGTCACACTGACAGGGACGTTTATTAAAAACAGCACAAGACGAGCAGCGTAACCGGGAAGTGTACACGAATCGAGAAACCGAGGTTTGACTGTGCTATATGTGGCCACTGTTACGGTGAAACTCATGGTGTCACATTCACACAGTTTAGAGCAGGGGAGTCCAAAGTGCAGCCCCAGGGGCCATTTGTTGCCCACCACACATTAAAAAAAACAGCACCAATATTAAGAGAAAAAAGTTGTGATCGAACAAGAAAACTTCACATTAAAACTTAGTATTATGGGGAGCAATGACCTCATTTTAGGAGAGGTTAAAATATTTTTTAAAATACATTATTTTTATGAAGTCATAATATTAGGAACAACAAACAAAAAACAAGCTTATAATGTTATGAGAATAAAGTCAAAATTACAAGAAGAAATAAGACAATAGCAGAAATGGAGAAACACTTTTTTTTTTTTTTAATATTAGAACAAACTCTTGAAGAATATCAAGAGGAGTGACCGCACCTTGACCGGACGTGGGATACCGGGCATCTTGGAGCCAGACCTGGGGGAGGGGCTCGCAGGCGAGCGCCTGGTGGCCAGGCCTTCACCCGTGGGGCCTGGCCGGGCCTAGCCCGAAGAAGCCACACGGGAACTCCCCCCGCAGACCCACCACCTGCAAGGGCAAGCATAAGGGTCCGGTGCAATGTGATTTGGGCAGTGATCGAGGGCGGGTCTCCGGGCGACCTGGTCCTCGGAGGCCAAATCTGTTTTTTGGGACATAGAATGTCACTTCTCTGGTGGGGAAGGAGCCCGAGCTTGTGGAAGAGGCAGAGACATTCCGACTAGATATAGTCGGACTCACCTCAACCCACAGTTTGGGCTCTGGAACCAAATTTCTTGAGAGGGGCTGGACCTTGTTCTTCTCTGGAGTTGCTGCAGGGGAGAGGCGGCGAGCTGGTGTGGGCTTATTAATAACCCCCCAGCTTGATGCCTCTGTGTTGGAGTCATCCCCGGTGAACGAGAGGGTTATTTCCCTACGCCTTAGGGCTGGGGAAAGGGTCCTGACTGGGGTTTGTGCGTATGCGCCGAACGTCAGTTCAGAGTACCCAACCTTCTTGGAGTCTATCAGAGGGGTTCTGGAGAGCACCCCGGCTGGTGACACCATAGTTCTACTGGGAGACTTGAACGCCCCATGTGGGCAATAACAGTGTGACTTGGAGGGGGGTGGTTGGGAGGAACGGCCTCCCTGACCTGAACCCGTGTGGTGTGTTGTTGCTGGACTTCTGTGCGCATCACAGTTTGTCCATAACAAACACCATGTTCCAACATAAGGATGTCCATTAGTGCACTTGGCACCAGGACACATAAGTCGCAGGTCTATGATCAACTTTGTGGTCGTATCATCAGACCTGCGTCAGCATGTTCTGGACACGCGGGTGAAGAGAGGGGCTGAGCTGTCAACTGACCACCACCTGGTGATGAGTTGGATTAGATAGCGGGGAAGGATGCCAGACAAACCTGGTAGACACAAACGCGTAGTGAGGGTGTGCTGGGAACGTCTGGCAGAGTCTCCTGTTCGTCGAGTCTTCAACTCTCATCTACGGCAGAGGTTCGCCTGCATCCCGAGGGAGGACCGGGATATTGAGTCCGAATGGGCCGTATTCCGTGCCTCCATTCCTGAGGCAGCCAGTCGTAGTTGCGGCCGCAAGGTGGTCGGTGCCAGTCGTAGTGGCAAGCCCTGAACCCGATAGTGGACACCAGGGGTTAGGGCTGCTGTCAAGCTGAAGAAGGAGTCCTATCAAGCATGGATGGCTTGCGGGACTCCCAAAGCAGCTGACACGTACCGGCAGGCCAAGCGGCCCGCGGCTTCGGCGGTGGTCGAGGCAAAAACTCGGGTGTGGGAGGAGTTCGGTGAGGCTTTGGAGACTTTCGGTCGGCCTCGAAGAGGTTCTGGCAAACTGTCCGACACCTCAGAAAGGGGAAGCATCCCCCAGTTCACACTGTTTACAGTGCAGACGGGGGGTTGCTGACCTCGACTGTGGACATAATTAGTCGGTGGAAAGAATACTTTGAGGCCCTTCTCAATCCCACTGACATGCCTTCCGTAGAGGAAGCAGAGTCTGAGGATACGTACGTTGACAGTTCTATCACCGTGGCTGAGGTAATTGGGGTAGTTAAATCACTCTCCAGTGGAAAGGCTCCGGGGGTTCCGTCCAGAATTTCTCAAGGCTCTGGATGTTGGGGGACTGTGTGGGTTGACACGCCTCTACAACATTGCATGGAAGTCGGGAACAGTACCTCTGGACTGGCAGACCGGGATGGCGGTCACCATTTTTAAAAAGGGTGACCGGAGGGTGTGTTCTAACTATAGGGGGATCACACTCCTCAGCCTCCCTGGGAATGTCTACTTCAGGGTGCTGGAGAGAAGGGCATGACCGTTAGTCGAACCTCGGTTACAGGAGCTGCAATGTGGTTTTCGTCCCGGTTGCGGAACACTGGACCAGCTCTACACCTTTGCAAGGGTACTGGAGGGTATGTGGGAGTTTGCTCAACCGGTCTACATGTGCTTTGTGGACTTGTAAAAGGCATTCGACCGTGTCCCTCGTGGTGTCCTGTGGGGGGTGCTCCGGGAGTACGGGATTGGTGGCCCGCTACTACGTGCCATTCGGTCCTTGTACAATTGAAGCAGGAGCCTGGTTGGCATTGCCAGCAGTAAGTCGAGCTTGTTTCCGGTAAACGTTGGCCTCCGCCAAGGCTGCTCTTTGTCACCGATTCTGTTCATAGTCTTCATGGACAGAATTTCTAGGCGCAGTCAAGGCGAGAGAGTCCAGCTTGGTGACCTTAGGATCTAGTCTCTGCTATTTGCAGATGATGTGGTCCTTATGGCCTCATCAAGCTGTGACCTTCAGCGTTTACTGGAGCAGTTTGCGGCTGAGTGTGAAGCTTCTGGGATGAGACTCAGCACCTCCAAATCCGAGACCATGGTTCTCAATCGGAAATGGGTGGACTGTACCCTCCGGGTTAGGAGTGAGGTCTTGGCTCAGGTGGAGGAGTACAAGTATCTCGGGTCTTGTTCACGAGTGAGGGACAGTTGGAGCGTGAGGTTGACAGACGGATCGGTGCAGCATCTGCAAAATAAAATTCTACTTTTTGCAAAGTTATATTGTGGAAAAAGTTATAATACAAGAATAAAGTCACAACATTATTTGATTTTTTTGTAAACATCAAAAAAAAAATTAAATTTTTTTTAACAAGAACAAATATTGAGGAAAAAAAAGTCATACTCGAACAAGAAATAAAGTTTCTATTTTTCGAGAATAAAATTATATTTATTATGAGAAACAAACAAAACAAAATAAAGATGTAATCTGGTTGTGGAAGAAGTTATAATGTTATGGGAATAAAGTCAAAATATTATTGGGGGGGAAAAAATAACAGCAGACATTGAAAGACCAGCTGCAATTTTCTGAGAATAAAGTCAAACTATTTAGACAAAAAAGTTGCAGTTTTTCCAAAGTAAACTTCTAACATTAAACTAAACCTTAGACTAGGCTGGAATTTGAAGACCACTTTGTTGAAGGCTCTTTTCTATTCCCGGTACACAAAGCTTTGGTTTGGAAGAACTAGACTAGTGATTGGAGCAGGTCCACCACGAGTGACCTCTGACAAAAATCCCCTCTAACGTCTTGAGAGTCAATGTTCTCGCCGGGGCGCCTCGTTAAGAGTGTTCTTGCTTGTTGTTGGCAGAGCACCGTGGACAAGCTCATTAAGAAGACCAACTTGGCGCTGGTCATCGGCACGCACTCCTGGAGGGAGCAGTTTGTGGAGGCGGTCACTGTGAGTGCAGGTGAGCCCGGTGTGTTTTATCTCACGTTTACCTTTCTGACCTCAGTGTGCATTCGTGGAAAATGAGCTACCAACCCACGTGCACGGATAAAACACCACCAGGGGGCCCAGGAATAGTCCTCAAACAAATTAGATCAATATTTCTGTATTTACACCCCTGCAGAGCCAGGAAGTAAACAGCACTAATCTGTATTCTTTTGTCAACCAAAAGTTTAAATAAGCTCTCTTTACTGCTGTGCTGCCACAAAGGTAATCATTTTCTACGAATAGGTGGTGCTGCCACCTAGAGGGGAGGACAGGTACTGCAGACATCAGTTGCCAGAATCATTTCCTGTCCCCTCAGGTGACGGCGACGATGATGAGGAGGGCCGTGAGGAGCGCCTCCCGTCCTGCTATGACTACGTCATGCACTTCCTCACTGTCTTCTGGAAGGTTCTGTTTGCCTGCGTGCCGCCCACCGAGTACTGGAACGGCTGGGCCTGCTTCTGTGTCTCCATCAGCGTGATCGGCCTCCTCACCGCCATCATCGGAGACTTGGCGTCGCACTTTGGCTGCACGGTGGGACTGCGGGACACGGTGACCGCCGTGGTCTTTGTGGCTCTCGGGACGTCCATTCCAGGTGAGCAAACACAAAAATCCCTCGCCTCGACGGACGATTATTAGTAAAAAAAAAAAAAATTGCATACTAAGCAAATGTTACGGTTTTTTTTGCTGAAATTAAGCATTTTCAAGTATAAAAACAGTGAAATAAACTAAAATGCAAATCCAGGGCATACGAAAACGCCTTCATGTTAATATGTCGTATTCCACGGACACACAAGCACCAGATCGCCAGGACAACAGTCTTGTAATTGAAGGTTTGAGGCACAATAACAGGAGCCACTATTCCGCCCGTAGCTCACACCAAACTTAAACTCAACTCTGAACCGCCGACGTCACTTCCTGTCCGCCCCTCAGCTCCCTCAGCACCGGAACATATTTACTGCAACACACACAAGCATAATAACATGAACCCAATAACAAGGCCCTTAAGGGTCATTACCAGAGGTGGGAGCGAATCAGTGTTTTGATTTGCTGAAGTCCCAAGTCAAGTCCCAAATAGAGATATGCAAGTCCAAGTCGAGTCTCAAATCAAGACAAGACAGGTCGAGTCAAGTCTGAAGTTATAGGCTTGAAAATTTTGTAAGAATGTAACAATCTATACAATTTTTTTGCCAACAGTGTGTGTAAGACGACTAGTTAAACAGTAGTCCTGTTTCACAGTCCATGTCATTTTTCGTTGTCCTCCATCCTCATCATTTCTTCGTCATACACTTTATCAGTCTCTCTCTCTTTTGTCACTCGCAGTGTCACTTTGTATGTCTTCTATTATGTATACTATATTGTATAGGAGGCTAAATGTGACTATATGGGTGCTATTTCATGTCTAGAGGGCTCTAATATTTTTTAAAACTGTATTTAGAAGGTTGTAAACAGGTCTTGTATGTCTTATTGTCTCCTATTATGTCTACTACATTGGGTAATAGGAGTGTAAAGGTGACTATACGGGTGTTATTTCATGTCTAGTGGGCTCTAATTATGTTTAAAACTGTATTTAGAAGGAGGTAAACAGGTCCGATATGTCCTATTTTCTTCCATAATGTCTACTATATTGGATAAGAGTGCAAATAAGACCGTAGGGGTGTTATTTCATATTTAGAGGGCTCTAATAATGTTTAATACTGTATTTAGAAGGTCGTAAATAGGTTTTGTATGTTTTATATGTCTCATTTTCTTCCCTTATGTCTATTATATTGGGTAATAGGAGTGTAAAGGTGACTGTAAGGTTGTTATTTCATGTCCTGAGGGCTCTAATCATGACAAAAAATGTATTTAGAAGGTTGATGACAAGCATGGATTGTGCGCAAATGACACAAGCTCAGCACAACTGAGGAATTGTTTTTTCTGCTGTAAAGCCCATGTCAACTTTCCACATTCTTCCAGACACATTTGCCAGCAAAGTGGCCGCCATACAAGACCAGCATGCCGATGCCTCTGTCGGAAACGTCACCGGAAGCAACGCCGTCAATGTCTTCCTGGGAATTGGCGTGGCGTGGTCGGTGGCCGCCGTCTACTGGAAGATCAAAGGAAAGCCGTTCAGGGTGGAGCCGGGCTCGCTGGCTTTCTCCGTCACGCTCTTCACCATCTTTGCTTTCTTTTCCATGGCCGTGCTCTTGTTCCGACGCCGGCCCTCCATCGGCGGGGAGCTGGGCGGACCCCGGGTGTCCCGCGTCCTGACCAGCCTGCTCTTCCTGGGCCTGTGGTTTCTCTACATCCTCTTTTCCAGCCTGGAGGCATACTGCCACATCAAGGGCTTCTAGGCAGTAGATGGCCAACACAAAGTGGTTCCATAGAAACACACACACACACTCTGACACGCTACATGTGCAGGTTAAGAGGGCTTCTTGATGCACACACACACACACACACACACACACACGAACACACAACTGGCATGCATGAATAAAGCGATAATAGCAAACGCGTTTACATGGAAGTTCATCAATGGTGAGAAGAGCAAAGGGAGCGTTGACATGGATCCTGAGGAAGGTCGTATCAGAAGATCGTTCTGCTGTCGGTAAAGTGTTTGGCCAAGAACGTCCACCCCCGCCACCCCTCCGTGTATGACCTCTGGAACCACAGAGGAGGTGCAATGGAGTTGAATGTTTACAGTGACTTTGTTAACTGCACGGGAAGAATCTTGTTAAGTGTTTACATGGCTAATGGACGGCTCAGAAGAAGGCACTTCTCCACAGGAACTGTAAATAGAACCGTACCCCTACTGCCGGACACCCTACGAACGTGCAAGCCATCAATGGGAGGAGTCAAAGTGTCTCTACAGGCTTCGCCATCATCCTGCACGGTTTCCATTGTCAACATATCCCAAAATAAGGGGACTTTTTCAGCATGTGCAGCCAAGTGCGGCGCCTCACCTCATACTGTATGTCAAGTAGAATTAGTTGTACTGTAACTGACCATCCCTGCATTTGTGTGTGTGTGTTTACAGTCACGGCACCGAGGAGTGCTTGTGGGGCCAATAATCCACTACCACAGCATGAATCAGGTGCACCACGTGGTGGAAGGTAATGCATGGGTGGTCCAAGAGGTTGTCAATTCAGCATCTAAAGCCAGGGAATTCTTAGAAGAGGTTGCTGTGTTCACCTTAGAGGCACAACTCGGAATATTACGCAGGATGCAGAATTGCACAGGAATTTGGAACACTACCCATGCAGATGACTTAACAGCGACTACAGGCTCCAGCAGAGAAAAACATTCTTCTCGTTTGACTTGTTCTCAAATGACATACCGCACAGCTCTGATTGGTTCCTCAATGCCTGCAAGTAGGAGTAGACCCAGGGTTGCTTGTCATGATGTACAGATGCAGCGCTATTTAATCAGGTCCAGTACCTCCAGTGGTGTTTTAGTACCCTGTTTTCCAGAGTAAAAGTATAAAATGCCTTCTAAAGAGGAAAAAAAACATTTGTAAGTAACACTTGAGTCCAGTTAGCGATATTTATAATTAAGTTATCATCAGAGCAGGCTTTGTTTTTTAGATGTGTCATGGCGCCGCTCCTAACAAAATTACATTCACAACAGGAGAAAACAAAGCCAGAGGGTGGGGGCAATGTTTACACCAATAAATACAGCTATAAAAGCTGGAATAAGTCCATTTTTTAAGTGTATGGATACAATAAAACCCAGTGGCAGATGGTGCATTTCATAATGAGCCTTCAGTGGGGACTGCAGCAACCTAACACCACCACTATCACGTAACAGTTATACAAACCATCAATAAGATACAAAAAACGTGCAAAATAAAAATGCGTTGCATTACAGAATTGTGAACGAACACCCTTATTACTAAAGCAACAAGCACAGTAAACCCTTTAACTTTGATGACATCACTAAACAACTCCACCCTAGAAGGGAATCAACCATTCAGAGGACGGAAAAATGCTGATATTACTTTGCACCGGACAGCTGGCCATGTGAGGTCAATCCAAACTCTAACTAAAAAGCTAAACTTAGCTTTAAAAAACAGCTCGTTTGGTTGAAGCGTATGTATGTGACGTGGGCCTGCACTCCTGATTCTGAAAGCCCTGGGCAGATTACAGATTAGGGTAATTAAATCTCACATACACATAGAACACTTGAAACAGTGCAGCCAAAAGACATGCTACAAAATAAACATAATAAACTGTTTTTACTAGGATTTATGTTGTTAAACGTTGGTCAGTGTTTAGGCCAGCAGAGAAGGCATTGCTGGCCCTGACTACACCCCTTTTCATAAGTGACTTGACGCCCCGGCGTGTATAAAGGTATTAGATAACTGTATTTTATCACCAAATCTTCCATGTTTGTATTCACAAATGACTGAAAATCATATGCGTTTATTTAGTTAGTAGGTGGCTGACACAGCAGCAACACTCTCCAAGCTAGACACGATTAGTGTAAACTCGCACCTTACTTACGTACTTACAGACACTTACAGCAAAGCAGAAGCCTATTCTGTACCAAAGAGCGTCCGGAATGCTCTGTATCGTTCAATTTGTGTTCCTAACTGGAATAGGCTCCAGCATACCCCCGCGACCCTAATGAGGATAAGTGACAAAAAATGGATGGATGGAAACTGCATCTCAAACTCAGTGAATAATTGTGGTCACTAGACGTCGCTAAAACACAAAACCCCGCCCCGCTTTAATTGAAAAGTAATTTTTTTTTATATTTATAATTACAGGACCAGCCTAAATATGGTGATTTATACTCTGGAAAATACGGTATCGGTTGCTAGATTAAGAAATTTAGTAGAATAACGCAGCCCTTTCAGGCAGATAAGTGCTGCACAATATTGCACAGAACATATATTCAAATGTTTGCTACGTGCAGAACACAAGAAGCACTAAACTACAAGGTGTATAGTCATAGTTACACACACACGCACACAAAGACAAAACAGCAGAGACTCGCTGCTTTCAGCACTGCAAACCAAACTATGAGCAGTGCCCAATGTCTTTGCACAAAGAGGTCAGTATGAGCCCAGACTAGAAGCAACACCGGTGCAGCACAGTTCTCTGGATCATTGTTTACTGTAATATTCCACATTCTTTACATCCACTGACAACGACATAGCGTCAGCATTTTGTCTTTCAGACAATTAAGTGCTGTGCAAGCGTGGTTTGTGCTCAGTGAGGTCAGAACCATTCGATTCGTTTTGCCTGAACAAAGCCAACTTTGTAACCTTTCTAGGGCTAATTTTGTATCTTTTCCTTGCAGATACAACTGTTTTCCCCCGCTTTTGTACAGTGCTTCTAAACAAACGCTTAGAACGCGTCGACAAACACGAGTAGAGTTTACATGACTTTGTTGCTGACCTGAGTCGATTAGATTTTGATACTGCGCCATCATGGCTGAGCGCATTATCAAATTCACGGAATCTGACCGCTGTTTGAGTTGAAAAGAATTGATTTCGATATTTATTTACGTCGATGAAGAAATAAGCCTTGAGATCAGTGTGCAATACAGGAAACACAATGGTCGTCTTCTCTGTCTGTGTCAGTGTTTTGTCGCTCTTCATCCTGCTCCTAGAACGGGGGAGCCGTTGTCCAGTGTACGTAGCATGTTTATATGAAGAAACAGTGTGGAACATTGGCACGTTATATTTTTCACAGCTGGAAGAGGGTTCTCCCAAACGTGGCGATGGACTGTGGGATGGGAGCTTATGTTTTTATGCTGTTGTTGCAAAAAAACTGTCAGACCTGTCAACACTGGCCAGCCAATGTTCCGTGTTTCCATTAACTTCTTTACTGTTTGCCTTCGGCCTTTGCTGTTCTCTAGTTAGACGTGCTACTCCCCTTCCGCCTCCCCGCGTGTGTGCGTTCTCTCCATATTCCTCTACTGCTGCATGACCACCCTCATGTACGTGTTTTTAGCAGCATGTGAAGGCTATTCTATAACATCAGGGTGGGTAAAATACACACGTGAGACAAATAACAGTGTCTTTTGCCTTTGAGGAACTGTCAGAATACGAGCCCACCCTGTTGGGCTGTTTATGAACTTTTCTTTGTTTGATTGTTATTGTACAATATCTCTGTGTTGTGTTCCCTGTCTTCTTCTCCCAACCTATGTCTCGTTCTTCTGTGTCTTCGTGTGAACATTTATCTCTGCCTGAACCTTTACAGAGAAAAAAAACAATGACATGTGTTTGACATTTAAATCATTAACTCAGAATAATATTTAAGTTTTTATATGAAATGTATACAAAAATAATTTAAAAAAAATGTTTTTCGGATCATGGCATGAGGTATAGTGTGTTACTGAAAGAAAACAGGTCTTTATTACATAGAGAAGTTGACCTTATTTGAATATATTTTATTTATTTTAAAGCCATCATGTGTCTGAGTCTTCATTTCCGCAGAACCTGCACGTGTCATGGAGGGAATATGGCGAACTAAAAGTACAATCATTTAGAGATTATGCCAAATCAGTTGGGAAGACAACACATAAGATTGAGAAATATACTTATTTTGTTTGTTGCACATAAGAAAACGGTATTCACAGTCTGAGTGTTTGCGGAAGCGCTTTCCGGAAGTGGCGTTTAAATAATAGTGCGCAGATGCGGAAGTCGCTTGGTCGATCCCCGGACTTTCCTTCTCGTCGGATGTACGTTAGCTGAGAAACTCCGTCGGAGACATGCTGAGTACGTGCTAAAGCTCTCCTGGGTGGCTTATTGAACTCATTCAGTGTTTGGAAGCGACCTGCCCGGTGTGAAAGCCAAGTATCTTCCCCAGGCTGGTGTGTCTTTGGACGGTTGGAAGTGAATCAGCTCGAGGCTATCGCGGAAGAAGAAGGTAACGCGCGTGGTCGCCATTGTTGTTGGGCAGGCTGAGAGCGAGGCCTTCCGCCATTACTGTACTTAAACGTTTACTCTTTGAAACCGACACATCTCTACCGTGCAGGAGTCTGTAACATATAAATGTAATATGTATTTGACGGCGAAGAAATAAGTCTTGAATGTAGAGCACCTACTGGTTAAATCACGCGTCGAGGTAAAACAAGGCTCCAGCCGCCATGACAGCGACCGCGAGTTGTCGTTGGTGGTTAGCAAACAACGCTAACTAGCGTTATGTGTTTGTTAGTAACAACATATCATATTTTTGTAAAATACGATTTTAATATACGTCCATAATTTACAGAACTTAAAATTGTGTACGACTATAGGCGGTTATAGGGTATTAGCCTTCAGTTAGCCACGCTACATGATAGCCGCGAAGGGCTTGACGTGAACCCCCTAATATCGGCGCCATCAATGGCATCCTGTGGATTTCCGTTTGACGTATTCGCGTCAGTTTAAATTGTCGTTTGCCAGATCTTTTGGGTGCGGTATACGTGGCGTGCGGATGGAAACCACTAAGTTAACAAAGGCCGCTGTTGGCGCCTTAACATGGCGCTGCTTCACTTACCCAGGACCCGTAGCACGCCGCTTAGCATCCAAATTACCATTCGATTGTTTTGTAAACCTCAATTTTATTTAATTTCTATCTCCACTAATGTGCCCCCTCCCTTCACCCCTGTCATCCAGGAGATGTCCTACTACTCATCGTCCCGTAGTTCGTCCAGGGCCACTGACTGCAAGGTGTACGTGGGTGACCTGGGCAATGGTGCGGCCAAGGGAGAGTTGGAGCGGGCTTTCAGCTACTATGGCCCACTGAGGACCGTCTGGGTGGCGAGGAACCCTCCAGGGTTTGCTTTTGTGGAGTTTGAGGATCCAAGAGATGCAGAAGATGCTGTGAAAGGCATGGATGGAAAGTGAGTACTTGTACACATGATCTTACTGGGTATTCACTTTGCGATACGAAAGAGACAGATAATGCAAAGGTAGTCATGAAAGTGTATACTTGCTTTGTAACCTTCAAAGAGTTGAAATGTCTTGGTGTTTGTTGCCCACAGGCTCCTGTGTGGGTCACGTGTACGTGTTGAGATGTCGACAGGCATGTCCAGGAAAGGCCGCGGACGCCCTAGCCGTCGCCAGTTTGACCCAAATGACCGGTGTTACCAGTGTGGGGACCGTGGCCATTATGCCTACGACTGCTACCGCTTCAGCAAGCGTGGTCGTCGCAGCAGGTAAAGGAGAACGCACTTGAGGCTGCTTGACTGGTAGCTTAAAATTGGGGCAAAACGTAACCTTGAACCTTTTCTCTCGTTGCAGGTCCCGATCCCGCTCTCGGTCACGGTCTAGGTCCAGATCTCGTGGACGCCGCTATCGCTCCCGTTCTCATTCTCGCAGCCGTAGCCGCAGCAGGTGAGAATGACTCAGTGAAAGTTAGTTTGTCTTATGTAGAAGATTAAAAATAAAAAATGTGGTAATTACTTTAACTTCACCAGTCATTGTGAGATTAGGATTAATTAGCTGATGGGGTCAATTGAACCAACCTAACTCCAGTTAAATATTGTGACTTGTATTTTTGCTAGGAGCCGTCGCCGCTCTCCATCATACTCTAGGCGCAGGAGCAGGTAAGATAGAATTTGGTCTGTAGGGCTATGCTAAGAGTGCGTTCACACATGTAGTCCGGTACTTTTGTTCCTCGAGTGCATTTATGTCAGCTGACCACATAACGCTAAATTACGCCTGGATTGGACCGTGTATCTCTGAGATGTGCAGTAAGATGACTGACTACAGTTGTACCTCGTTTATTACGGTCAATTGGTTCCAGACGCGACTGCCATACATGAATTAGGGTGTAGGATTTGATATTAATAAATGGAATATTTTCATAGTTATGGCATATAAAACCTGTTTACAATATTCTAAATGTGTTTTTAACATTAGAGCTGTATAGACATGAAGTAACACCCATGCAGTTACCTTTGCATTTGTACTACCCAAAGTAGTAGATGTATGTCTTATTTTATCTGATTCTTAGACATAAATAAGGGAACAGACTCATGTAAGTAGTTCCTTGGGTTTTTCCTAATAGCGTACTTCCTGCGGTAACTATTGTCTCATCAATGTATTGTAATTGCGGCTATAATATGCGTTATGCTCGTATTTTCAAATATAGTAGACATAGGAGCTAATAGGTAATTTAAGTCGTAAATAAAACTCAGTCACAGTAGTGTTCTCAATGGAACCTTAGTGGTGGTGGACAGATGTGTGAAGAAGGTACATTTGGCCCCAGCAGTAGCCTGTATTTTTATTTTAAGAGTAGTTTATATACTTTATTCATGTCCAAAAGAATTTTATGAATATGATTATAATAGTGCAATTTGTATGGGAATTAAAATCTGCAAAGAGCCAGGTATGTTAGACCGCTGCATATAGACTTTGAGGCTTACATTTAAATATCCTTTTTTAAATTATCACTCTGCTTTAAGTTTTGATGTCACCTAGTTATGCTTGCATTTACCTGGACCAACAATGACAAGTTTAAATGCACCCTAAACATCTTGTATTTCATCAGGTCTGGCTCTCAAGCCCGCTCCAAGTCCAGGACTCCAGTGAGAAGGTAAGAATTCTCAAATTGAAAAAAGGTCCCTCTTTACCATGTATGAGGTTGACATGTAAGCTGTGTAGTTACCTCGCTCCCTTTTAGCCAATCATAGGTTTAGTCAGGCACCAAACTATTTAGTAACATCTTTGTATTCTTCTGCTAATTTAGTCGCATTTACTTTTTTTTTTCTCTCCCGCTCCCACCTTCGCAGTCGCTCCAGGTCTCGTTCTCGGTCCAGATCTGGACCAAGAGGACGCTCTGCCTCCCGTTCCCGCTCTCGGTCCCAATCGGCCAATCACAAGAGGAACAGGTAAACCTCAAGTCTCTCGGGCCTTCGCATAAAGTGTTGAATAGAAGTCTAGGTTTTAGACCCGCCCGGCCCAGCACATAGCACTTGACAGGAAGAGGCACCAGGAGGTTCTAGTTGATTCTGTCAGATATCTCAGCTGCAACCGGAGCAGTTGAGCTCCAGGCGATGATGAGTAGTTCAGCTAGTTACATCTCCAGTCAGCCATGTTGACCAGGTCTTTTCTTTCAAACCGGGTGTGTATCACTGCCGCCAAACTCCATCCATGCTGAGTGAGTGATCCGGGGACCCCCGACGACTCGACCACGCTGACGCATCGGAATCATCAGCCCCTGCTGTCTGCCATGTTGGCGTGGCAAGGTTTACAAGACCGCGAAGTTTAGTGCTAAAGAAGTAAAATTAGGTTTCTCTACTTTTCAATGAAGTACAGCTAATAGCGGAAAAGCGTGTAAACTTTTGAGATGTTCTCTTGTTAAATTGATGTTTAGGTTGATCGTGCAGAATGCTAAATGTTTTTCCAGTTAATGAGTGGGTGATTTCCAGCCTGAGTATGGCTAGACAAGAGAATTCTGATTTTAAAATACAGTGCAGCAGCTAAAGTTGAGGATCTTTGCAGCACAGTTTTGTTTATTTTTCATATTTTCTTTAAAGTGTGTGCTGGGAGCTGCGCACTGCGTTGACACTGCAGCTGATCCCAGGCCAAGGGTCTGCCAGCTGGCGGTGTGTACGTCCTGCGGGAGGGTGACTAGGCGCTGAACTGAGATCAGCCTTCGCCTGGTGTTAGACAGCGAGAACCTCCCCCCGCACAGTGAATGGGTGACCGTCTGTCCAACCGACGCACACGCTCAGACGAGATCAGCCCGTGCACACTTACAGTTGTTCTCCTAGAGTCACAGGCCACCAGCCAGCCGGCAGATCTACCAGAGCGCCGACACGAACAATTCAGAGTTCGACCATTTTAAATCCATTACCTACCAGACCCCCTACCTACCTACCAGAGCTCTGCGGCCTTTGACTTAGCTTCTGAAAATGAGAGCGAGCTGACCTGAGATCAGTCTTCAAGAGCGTAGTCATCCGTCCTTCAGTGCTTTCATCCTTCGCTTCTCTGTACTTGTTGTTTCTGCCAGTGTCTCCAAAGGTAACAACAACCCCCCTCTCTACCTTACCCCCCTACCATGACAAGCTCATGTTTTATGGTCAAAGCAAATGCACAGGCTTTATGTACAACGTGGTGGGTGATGGCTAAAGAGTGAGAATGAGCATGCTTTGAGTGTTGTGAATGAGTGTTGTCTCAGGAGACCTCCGGTGCGAACGTTCCTGTTGTGCATGCCTTCCAACATAAAATCAAGCTAATGTATGTCTACATTAACTGCTGCAAGTAAGCCAGAGTGGTTTGTCGCCTCATGGCTTAGTATCTGTTGAAGGATGTAGCTGCAGTTTCTCCTCAGCTCATATTGTCAACAACTGTTAAGTAGTCAAACGACAGACTGGTTTCAGTTTTCCCGGGGGTTCTTTTATTTACCTTTTTGGACCTGGGATACTTAACGTGTTAGCTAGATGCACCACTTGTGGGCCAATGAACTGGCCGGGGGGGGCGCGGGGCGTGTCACCAGGCTTCCATTCTTTTGCGGTGCACTAACTGCTCTCTGTTTTTGTTTCAGTCGTTCCCGCTCAGCAAGTCCACCACGAAGTCCATCGCCAGCCGGGAACTGAGTGACAAGATACCCCCGTTTGCTTTTACAGCAACCCTCCACCATGTTCCCCATGTGTGGTTATGTTGTCTTTCTTTTTGAGTGGCTGAAGGTTTTAGGGCATCCTCCTCATGTAGTTTGTATGAGGTGCAACCCTTACAGTATTTCTGCATGATACAGAACGATGCGGTGGAATTTTAACAGTTAAAAAGATGATTTTGGCCCTGCTTTCCTTAATGTACTTTTCTGTGCTGCACTGTCCCAACCCCATCCATTCTCTTTCCTCCTCCCAAAGTTCAGTGTGCTGAAAAGATCCTCTTAGACCTTCAGTTTGTTCCTGTGTGTTTTGATTTTGGAAGGGCTGTTTAAACAATGCTTGTACTGTTAAGTCGATGGCAGTTTTATTTTTCAATAAATCTCTCCAACTTGTCTTTTGGGTTATTGTGTGCTATTTAAACCAACGCTTAAACTATGTATAAAATGTGGGCACGATAGGCTAACAATGGTAAGGTTTACGTTCTGGCTTTGAAAGTCGTCACGAGTGAACGCAAATAGATCTTGGCGTCCTATTGGCTGCCGCACAAGTAACGCGTTGATTGGCATGGGACCCGACCTATCAGAAACTGCAGTGCGGAAAGCAGACGGCGTGAGAAGAAGCGTCTTGCTTTCCTCGTCCATTTCAGAGCTTCATCAGTGGCACCATTCTTTTTAACTCGGGCAACATGGCAACTGCGACGAGCCGGTACTACAGCGAAGACGGCAGGGCGACCAAGAGGCAGAAAACAGACGGAATGGCCACGGTAAGCTACTGGTGTGGTGTTGCTCGGGCAAAAACGTTGACGGTGGTTGAACTTGCCGTCATGTCTCTTAACTCGCTGGTTTAAAAAAGTACGCATCCTTCAGCGTTTCTTGCTATTGTTAACCTAATCTCTAAACCTGCAATGGTCGTCCCAAAAGTCCCAAGCACGTCCAGTTTGCCAAGTAGGCTGTAATACGCTCCTTGAATGGCGGCGTTTGAGGGCTTTTTCCGCGGCTGGGCCTACCAGGAGACCCGCTTTGTTCTCGCACGGGTAGCTTTAGCCGTACATACCCTTTAGCTAGCCGGCCGCTAACAGCTAAGCTAGCTAGCTAACGTTGGTTTCACATAGCTATGCGGCAAAAAACGTTTCGTTTCCCTGCAAACGAATAATATGATACAGGTTCCCCTTTAGACACAAGCAAATGGAGCCAGTTAGCAAGCCGCACCCCATTCATTAGCGTTAGCACAACATGGCATACTCCTCTTTGAAGAGCAGATGATTGAGTGTGCATGTGAAATGCTTTCATGTTGAGTGGTTGAAAACGTGACGCTAGTCCGTCCAATATGGCGACGAGGTGGTCAGTAACTCACGTAATGGTCTACATTGTGTTGAATTTGAGTCTTGCTCAACGTTTTCTGTGACAGGGTTATGAAGATCCCCACAAGACACTCCCGTCCATCGTGGTGCACGTCCGAGGACTGGTGGACGGGGTCACGGAGGCAGACCTGGTGGAGGCCCTGCAGGAATTTGGAGCCATCAGGTAGAGAGCGAGAGTAATAACGACAGATGACCTTAACTAGTCCTTCATGGACTTACTCTGTTTGGCGGTAATATTGTTGCAGCTATGTGGTGGTGATGCCCAAAAAGCGCCAGGCTCTGGTAGAGTACGAGGACATGAACGGCTCATCCATGGCGGTGACCTACGGCGCAGACAATCAAGTTTACATAGCGGGTCACCCGGCCTTCGTCAATTACTCCACGAGCCAGAAGATCTCCAGGCCGGGTGACTCTGATGACTCCAGGAGTGTCAACAACGTCCTCCTGCTCACCATCATGAACCCCATCTACCCCATCACCACGGTGAGCTCGGCAGTGTCCCTTCTGTGCTGTGGAAAGAACCTTAACATTTTTTATTTTCCACCCCCCACACAGGAGGTTCTCTACACTATCTGCAACAACTGTGGCCCTGTACAAAGAATTGTGATCTTTAGGAAGAATGGCGTGCAGGCCATGGTGGAATATCCTTTCATTTGCTCTGGTGGACAGTTTGTTTTACGATAAGGTGCACTTTCAGAAGAGCATAGCTGCTGTAACACACAACATGGAGACGCGCTGTGTCGTCACTGGCTTCTGATAATATTTAAACCATACCCAACTCCATCCTTAACCCTGTCGTTACGTTTGACTCTGTGCAAAGTGCCCAACGAGCCAAAGCGTCCCTCAATGGCGCCGACATCTACTCGGGCTGCTGCACTTTGAAGATTGAATACGCCAAGGTACTTTCGGTTTCCCCTCGTGCGATAACCAGCGTATTCCTACAATATTTATCGAATAACATCTAACTGCATCTTCTTTCTTCAGCCCACTCGATTGAACGTGTTCAAGAACGACCAGGACACTTGGGACTACACCAATCCCAATCTGGGTGGCCCAGGTAACACCGCTCACACACACACACATCAACATGTTTCCCAACACGTGCTCAGGACACACGCAGACAAGAACGTTGCATCAAGCTAGCAGAAGGAACACTCACATCTAAAAGCAGCAAGCACTGTTGTGCCGTGACGTCTTGCACACAAACCCACCAGTAAGCGAGCAATGCAGTGAACTGCCCAGCGACTGTGTGCTGGGAATGTCAGAACAGAGCCTTTATGACCTTTTGACCTTGACTGTAGCCCACACCTGCCTACTCCACCTGAATAAAAGTTTATTTTGTGCACGGGTGCCCTTTTTGTCATCTGGTATGAGGCACAAATGTAATGGTCAACGTCTGTGAAGATCACGATGTAAAAGCAGTCACCTTTCACCATTCAAGTGTAAAAAACAAAGCAGTGTTTATAGCATAAAAGAGTCAACTTTGCTAACTGGTGAGGGCGTGGGGGAGTGTTTTTTGAAGTCTTAAGCCAGCAGCATTCCCACCTAAAAAAAGGTACGTTTAGCTAGTCAATCACACCGTGTGCGACACAGCACCATTCCATGCACCAATGCCACACGGCAAAGTCATGGAATGACTGGATGCCCAAGGAGCGATTGCAGAACTCACACAATTAATAATAATTACAACCTACAAAGACTTACAATTATCAGAATGTTAAACCCAACAACATGCTCGCTCACCCGCAACGACAGTGTGTGCTTAATATAGACATGCCATTTAATTAAAAATCAATAAAAATAATCAGAACTGCTCCATATAACACCGGAAATATCCCACACAGTCACAGAAACTGCAGTAAAACAGCAGAATAGAATGTGTCATTTAATTAATCCCCAATTGTAAGTAATTATGACCACAGCAGCCTTGCACAGAAAGAAATAACAACCTCTGGTATGACTGGAAATATTCCACAAAGGTCAAAATGTGCAGTAAAATATCAGAATTTTATGTGTGTTTTAATTAATGCGTCTCCCTATTTGTAAATAATTGATGACCACAACAGCTTTGCACAGAATAACGACACAAGGTAAGACTTTAAATATTCCTCATAGTTATAGGAATTGCAGTATCTGGGCAGAATAGAATGAGTCAATTAATGCGATTCCCTGACTGCAAGCCATTTAAATGTGGCAAGGACATAGCAAAATAATCCAAGACCATAAATAGTCCGCCGAGTCACAGAAATGACCACGATAGAGCAGAATAGGATGTGCCAAATAACATGATTATTGACAACCATTTACAAAATAATTCGCGACCACTCCAAGTAAGACCTGAAATATTCCACAAAATCACAAAAATTGCATAAATCCTGCAGAATAAAATCTGTCATTTAATGCGATTGCAGTTGCAAAACTAGAATTATTCCACAAAGTCATAGAAATTGCAGTTATACAGTAGAATAGAATTAGATAAATCTGTACAAAATAGTCAGAATAACTGCATTTAACAAAATAAATCATCAGAACATCTCCGAACAAGACTGGAAATATTCCACAACGTCATAAAAATTGCATTAATACAACTGCAATGACTGCGATCACTCTACAGCAGCAAACATTGTACAAAATGCAAGACCAGAAATAGTCACAGAAACTGCAGTAACAGAGCAAAATAGTAGGTGCCAATTAACTACATTATTGCAAGTAATTAATGAGAGTTGGCAACCTGTCATAATCAGAATGGTTACAAGTAAGAGTAGAAATATTCCACACAGTCAGAGCAATACCACAATTGCAGTAAAACGGCAAAGTGACGCCGTCAATGGGCTGTGGCTAGAATGCTCGGTGCAAGCAGGGGGGCAGGAGAGGGAGGCGCACAAACGTCTTACCGCGAGCGCGCACTTAGCGTTTGCATTCTCGGCCACACAGTCGTGCGGCGGATCTTGTCCGAAGTGCACTTAACGTCTTTGAGCTTCTTTCCTTGAGTCCTTCTCCTCGTGACCACAACTTGACGCCCGCAGTTAAAATGCGTGCTTCTGACACAGCCGGGGCATAAACACAGTAACGCGTGCCGGAGGGGGCCGCAGACACACGCCGACAGGGCTGTGCGTGTCCTCCCTTCACTGAGGCCACGCCCACTTGCCACACCCTCAGATAGGAGCGAGGCTGTCAGGCAGCAAACATGAAGACGTGTAGGACTGATTCCTCACTCACACCTGAGCCTCGGCGACAACGCACACGTCTCGAAGGCGCCGAGCTACGCTTGGTCCCTCCCCTCAGACAAACCACCACCACTCCCATGAGAACATGGAGGCTGACACCACTGTGAACACAACACACTGCAACTGATCCAATAGACGGCACCATGGAGACAACTGATGAAGACAAAAGACACTGCTGACAACACCAACCCAACACGCAGCCCAGTCAGGCCCATTTGTGCTGAACTCAGCCTTGTCTGCTCTACATGCATCCTGTCTCGCTGCTTTGTCTCCCATCTTTCAGAGTCTAGAAGCTGACTAAGTCCTCCTCCCGCGCGAGGAGGCCGCTTTGCGCCGCCGAGAGGGGCGCGCGCGTAAGCGGACCGTCCCGAAAGGGAACCAAAAGGGACCCCAAAGTCGGACCGAGCCACCGAGTTAGAAGGCGTGGTTGTTCCCCCTCCCCTCCCCCGCAAAAGAAGCACAGGCTAGGAGTGTGGGATGAAATTAGTGGCGTGGTGAAACTACTGCAGCCTTCCTCTCTGTGTGTGAGCATGCAGTAAGTAACAGCACCACACCCCCCCCAACAACGAGCAGCACCCAACATGGACACACCTGACTGACACCACCATGATTGGAACCCCCGCTGGCGCCACGTTACAGCCTTTTACATTCATGTAGGATGTGCTGAGCGCCACTATCAGGCCACCATTTTGTGTGTGTGATGGCGCCCCCGTGCTAGTATTGTTAGCATGTGATTGTTGACGTGGCCTCCTCGCTGAGTGTGTGATTTAATTTGTGTACCTGTACAGATGGAGATGCAGATGGCAATGGCAGCAACGCAGGTGTGTGTCTGGATAAACTTTCCTTTTCTACAAACCTAGCCATGTGTGGTTTGACCCCTCCTCCACGCATCATCAGCACCCACCCATCTGTCTTACCCCTGTCGATGCCCCTAATTCTAATTAGTAAAACGTGTTTATGGGAGTGCTTTTGTAGAGGGCGGGGCCAAACTAAAGGAAATCATGTGTGTCAGGCTATTTTTTTTTCTTCGTTTTCTCCTGCTGTCACTCACATGCAATGCCGCCATCTTTGTTGTCTCCTCACAGACGACATCAACGCCAACCCCAACAAGCGCCAGCGCCAACCTGCCCTGCTGGGTGACCACCCCCCAGATTACGGTGAGGTGTTAAAAATAACAATTTGTAAAAATATTTTCCTAATGTCTTCTCTCCCTCGCTCCCCAGTAGGCGGTTACCACGGCTATGATGAAAGCTACGGCTCCACTCCCTATGAGGGCCGCCGCATGGGCCCCCCGATGAGGGGCCGCGGGGGCAGAAACTACGGCCCCAGCTACGGGCTGCCACCCCCTCCCCCCGGCGAGTACGGCGCCCACGCGGACTCGCCGGTGGTCATGGTTTATGGACTGGAGCCTCTCAAGATGAATGCCGACCGGGTCTTCAACATCTTCTGTCTCTACGGCAACGTGGAGCGGGTCGGTGTGGCGTGTGTGACGGGGGCGTAAGCTCGTTTCTTTGCCACCCATATTAATGAGCCCACACTCCCTCACAGGTGAAGTTCATGAAGAGCAAACCTGGCGCCGCCATGGTGGAGATGGGCGACTGCTACGGTGTGGACCGCGCCATCACGCACCTCAACAACAACTTTCTGTTTGGACAGAAGCTCAACGTGTGGTGAGCACACAACTCGCTTGATGTTGATGGTGGAAGACCTTCACCTCTCACGTACGATCCTCTCCCTCCCCCGCCTCCCTGCAGCGTGTCCAAGCAGCAGGCTATCGTTCCCGGCCAGTGCTACGAGCTGGAGGACGGCTCCAGCAGCTTCAAGGACTTCCACGGCTCCAGGAACAACCGCTTTACGTCACCAGAACAGGCGGCCAAAAACCGCATCCAGCACCCTAGCAACGTGCTGCACTTCTTCAACGCGCAGCCCGAAGTCACGCCAGAGATCTTCAATCAGGTGACCCACAATCCGGCGGCGTCGTCGTCATGCTGTCTCTGTCCTCCTCGCTTTTACTGTAACAAGTTTTGCTTTGCAGATCTGTGACGAGATCGGCGTCAAGCCTCCAGTCAATGTGAAAATGTTCACAGGAAGGAGTAAGTTGACCCGTTTGGTAGATTCCAGTTTGTATGTGTGAAACATTCAAGCCATTTACAAACATCACAAATAAATGATTTTTTTGCTTAAATAATAATCCATGAACAATACTATAAAGATTTTAGTTTATTTCTACGCTAGGAATCCCTCGCCAATCCACACGTTGAATTTCAGGGTTTCATTCGTATCACGATTTTTTAAAAATATATTCATTCAGAAATCATGCAGTTTTGTGGTTCATTCGTATCTATTTTATGCCTGAATAAAGCAATTTCACGATAAAATGGGCAAAATCAAGTAAAGTACATACGGTAGGTGACTATAGGGGTGTTATTTCGTGTCGAGAGGGCCCCAATAATGTTTAAAGCCATATTTAGGTCATAAACGGGTTTTGTCTTATGTCTTATTATTCTTAATATGTCTACTATATTGGGTAATAGGAGTGTAGAGGTGACTACAGTCCCTGACAAAAGTCTTGTCGCTTATCCATTTTGTAGAAACAAAAGCTTATAACTTGACTTTAAATTAATCGATTGGTTTTAGAAATGTCTCATGAAAGCTAAAACCCTCCCAAAATATGCTCAATATACTAAAATTAATTTGCTTTTCTAAAGAAAAATTGATAATTTCATGTACACAGGTCAGATTCTGGCAAGACAAAAATTGTCGCCTACAGAATATCGAACAAATTGACTTCAAATACAAAAATATGTTGCATAAAGACAGTGAATTAAGGTGTGGTGCTGTGAGATCCTTATTCAATATCTTGTATGACATCCATGAGCTTGAAGGACTGCATCCATGCAGTTCGACAATGATTTATACAATTTGTTGATTAAGTCGTCAGGAATAGCAAAGAAAGTAGTCTTACACGCCTCCCAGAGTTTGCCTTCCATGCTTCCTCTTTCATTCTACCCCTGACGTGCTCAATGATTGTCATGTCTGGTGAATCGGCTGGCCAGTCCTGGAGCATCTTGATCTTCTTCGCCTTGAGGAACTTTAATGTAGAGAATTGAGGAGTATGCAATGGAGCACCATCCAGCTGCAAAAATTGACCCCTTTTATGGTTGGGAATGTAAGAGGTAGCTAATACTTCTTGATATTTTAGGCTATTAATATTGCCCTCCAACCTGCAAATGTTTTGCACACCCCCATACTGGATGTAACCCCAGACCATGATTTTTCCGCCACCAAACATAACTGTTATCTGGGTGAATCTTGGATCCATGTGGGCTCCAGTAGGTCTCCTGCAAAATTTGCGGCGGCTGTGATGTAATTCAACCGAGGATTCATCTGAGAAATCCACCTTCTGCCACTCTTCCAGAGTCTCATCGTTTTAGTAGGCTGTGGGCCTTGGCAAATGCTATATCGTTTTTTAGGTGCCTTTTTTTAGTGCTGGTTTCTGTGCACTGATTCGACCATAGAGGCCATTTCGAGACAGAATTCTACAAACTGTTCTGGTTGACGCAGAGACTTGAGGTGAGCAGGCCTGATGGAGCTCTGCTGCTTTTGTGGAAAAGGGGCTGGCCTTGGATTTTCCAATCAACAAACGGTCCTCCGAGCAGTTGTCATGCAGGATCTGCCTGGGCTTGTCGAAAACATCTCCAGTCTTTTCAGATCTTTTTCTTATTCTTTGTATTTGACGCTAAAACACATTGAAGGTGTAAGCCACCTCAGCAGAGGATCTGGTCTTCAGCCCCTTGATAATAAACGCTTTGGTCTCAGGGTAGATCTCAGGCATGTTGACAGAGGTCAAATTGGAGTTGATGTGAAGGTCTGGTGTGCTGGGGTTCTTTTTATACACACCCACTAATTGATTGATCAGTAAGTGATCACAGGTGAGGCTGTAATCTAGGATTGGGTGCATCATTTGACAAGGTGACAAGACTTTTGTCTTGCCAAAATCTGACCTTTCTGTGTTCATTAAATGATCAATCTTTCTTCAGTGAAGCAAATTGATTTTAGTATATTGAGCATAATTTTGGAGGGTTTTAGCTTTTATGTGAGACATTTTTAAGACTAATCGATTAGTTTAAAATCAGGTTATAAGCTTTTGTTTCTACAAAGTGGATAAATGACAAGACTTGTCAGGGACTGAATAGGGGTGTTATTGCATGTCTAGAAGGCTCTAATGGTAAAAATTTAGAAGGTCATAAACAGCTTTTGTATGTCTTAATTTCTTCTATGTCTACAGTTAATAGAAGCATAAAAGTGACTACAGGGGGTGACTACAGGTCGTAAACGTGTTTTCTATGATGTAACTACACAGAAATTCACTTGTCTGGAACCAATTAACCGCGATTAAATGAAATCGTCTAACTTTTAAATTAGAAACACTTGATGTTGACTATCTAACCGATACCGACAACCCAAAGGCCATGGTCATAAAATGTTTCATAAATGTGCTCTGGGAATTTGTTCCCTAAAGTGTTTTTTGTTTCCTGTGCCAGGCGGTTCAGCTCCAAGCGACCGCAGCGCTTCTGGCCTGCTGGAGTGGGAGTCCATCAACGACGCCATGGAGGCTCTGTCTATGATGAACCACTATCAGATGAAGAACGCAAGTAGGTCCTCCGGTTGAGCGTTTAGGTGGATCTTACTGGCCCAGCCTGTTGACTAATTGTCTCCTCCCCCACCTTGCAGCTGGTCCGTACCCGTACACCCTCAAGCTCTGCTTCTCTACCGTTCAGCACGCCAACTAAAACGCTTCCCTTCCTGGAAAATGTGACATGTACTCTTTGTGGCTCACCGTGCATTTATGTCTGGGGAAGTTCAAAGTGTTATTTATGTGTGGTTCCCGCTCTCAGATTTCCAGTCTGCAGTTGTCTTTCTCCTCTGTTTAATTTCTTTTATTTTGTTACTTTCTTCAACTCCGCTCGACGCCATTTCATTTGAAAGAGTTGATTTTCGGCTCGATGTGGAACAGCGGACAACGTGATTTTTAAAGTTGTCTGCTTTTATGATATCTGTTGTGGTTTTTTTTGTATTTTAATGACTGCCTCTTGGGGTCTGACTTCATGTCAGAACATGGAGAACGACTGTTTTGTTGTAAGAAAATTAAAAATAAAACCAAACGTTAATTTGGCTTTTTTTTTTTTTTGTGGTTGAGGTTTTTTTTCCAGCTTCCTTGTACTTTGTGCTGACGGACACGTGACTCGTACTGGTGTCAAAGAAAAGACGTTTGCCGATGGGTACCCGGGCGGTCATTGGATAATTGCTGGGCTTTGGTCCCGCCCATCGGATGCTGAGCTTTGGTCCCGCCCATCGGATGCTGAGCGTCTTTCGTCCAGTGAGGTGGCCTGGATGCTTGGCTTCTGCATGATGATTGGATGATCTGTTAGGCGGAATCCCTTTTTGAGTCGCTGCAATGACATTTTGACAAAATGGACCATTCTGCTGCATCATTTTTTCACTTACATTTTTGGGGTGTCTTTGATTTCCACCCCCACCCTCTATAGGGTGATGATTTTCATTTCTATCAAATTATGTGGCATCATTTCCTCAGCTCGCATCTAGAGTTTCTTGGTAAGCTGGTTTCATAACGTACGCGGTGCATGTGACGAGATAGAGTTGGCAACGGCTCCCACTCGCCACCATCTGCATGCTTCTAAATTGGCTGACGATGTAAAGCCAGTTGGGAAACTTTGCTCGTCGTACTGAACGTGGTGCTTTTGAGAAAAATACAGTGAACGAGGCAGACCGATTGTTTCCTTGTTTGCCATCACTGGAGGTATGCATGAATCACCAACTTCACACATGATTAAAATACGAAGTATTGCAGATCACTTACACACCCACACACAATTTGAATCTCAATTTTGAGGCTGTGCTGTAGTTTTCAAATAAACAAAAAATATAGCGCTTCTGATCAATGTCAATTTGACTTAGAATACCGCTTTAAAATTATTCATTTCCTGTTTAAAACACTACGGCTTCCGGCCACTACGAGTACAACTACATTAGTGATGGAAAATTCTGCTCTTTTTTAGAGAGCCGGCCTTAAAAGAGCCGGCTCTTTCGTCTCCTGATTTTTTTGTGTCAAAATAATTACTAATGTAGAAAAAAATACATTATATCAAATGTTATTTAAATTGATTTATTTACATCTTTATTGCACAGCTACAAAAATGTAAACGTATTATAAAGTTCAAGATTCATCTCAATGGGTTAAAATATCAAATTTCTGCATGCAAAATTCTATTCACAAACACAACATCAGCACTACATACATTAAAATGTGAAACAAAGAAAAACGGCATCCAGGCAACAGTTGTCTGGCATTCAAAACTCATATAGCGTCACAATTTAACAGAAAAAAGGCGAGGCTCTCAATTGCCTCCCAACGACGCGAACCGGCTGCTGTCGTTCATTTCCAAGAGCTGACTCTTGGAGCCGATTCGTTTGCGAACGACACATGGCTAAATCAGCCTGTGGTGTACACACTCATCCCATTATAGACAACCACACAAGAGTCCGGTTTTACTTTCAAACTGTTTAATGTTACAACTCGGCATCTACGAACAATGAGACACAATTTCACATGCAACGAAAGGAACTAATACGGTTAAAGTCACTTTCGGGGTCGCTATTTGATTTCAATCGCTAAAGATGCTTCTGCCACCTTGTGGCCAGGTGGACACATGACATGTCATGCTGGACTGTGTATGTGAAGTGTGTATGAGAAAAGCAACACTTCTGGCTACACCGCGTTTTTCCCGTAATATTTTGATAGCTGGTAAAATTACAGCCGTTTTTTACACTTCTGCCGTTTGTTTTTCCAACTATTTCTACGTTATTCTTGTACATTTTCCCGCAGGTTGGGATCCAGCCAGCACACCCGCCCGGGTGACCTCCAGCTCTCCTCGGCCTAACATCGAGCAAAGGTCAGTTGGTTTAGGACCTCCCAGCTGGGCGTAAGATCGCGTTATCACTACAACCCCCTCCTCCCACCACATCACCCCGGTCCTACAGCAACTTCACTGGCTTCCTATCAAACTCAAAATTCACTTCAAGATTCTTCTGTATACTTTTAAGGCCCTTCACAATTTTTCTCCTCCCTACCTTTCCGACCTCCTCCACGTGACCATTCCTTATCGCTCCCTCCGCTTCTCTTCAGTTCTCTGTCCCCTTCGCCCCTCTCATCACCATGGGGGGCACGGCTTTCAGCTACTCGGCCCCTCAGCTCTGGAACGCTCTCCCATCCGACCTCCGCAACATAGACTCTCTGCCCATGTTTAAAACCAGACTCAAAACCCACCTGTTCAGCACAGCCTTTTCCCTCTGATCCACTCCCACTTCCTTTTTCTGTACTGTTTTTATGTGCTATATACTGTTTTTGTATTTTAATGTTTGTAAAGTGTCCACGAGTGTCGAGAAAGGGGCTGTTAAATGAATTATTTTTATAACATTTCATTATGATAATTCAGCCAACTAATTTTCCAAAAATGTTCCCTCCTTTTATGACTTCAAATTTTGTCCTTTTCCTTTAATATTTAAACTCTATGTGACTAAATTAAACATACTTTTCTTTATATTATGAAGTATTTTCGTTGAATTACAACTTTTTCTAGTTAATATTTTTACTTTAATTCATGCTCAATTGCTGTTGCATTTTTGCTTTATGGTTTGTAGTTTGTAGTTTTCAGTTCTATCACCGTGGCTGAGGTAATTGGGGTAGTTAAATCACTCCCCAGTGGCAAGGCTCCGGGGGTAGACGAGTTCCGCTCGGAATTCCTCAAGGCTCTGGATGTTGGGGGACTGTGTTGGTTGACACGCCTCTACAACTTTGCATGGAAGTCGGGAACAGTACCTCTGGAGTGGCAGACCGGGGTGGTGGTCCCCATTTTTAAAAAAGGTGACCGGAGGGTGTGTTCCAACTATAGGGGTATCACACTCCTCAGCTTCCCTGGGAAAGTCTACTCCAGGGTGCTGGAGAGAAGGGTACGACCGTTAGTCCAACCTCGGTTACAGGAGCTGCAATGTGGTTTTCGTCCCGGTTGCGGAACACTGGACCAGCTCTACACCCTTGCAAGGGTACTGGAGGGTATGTGGGAGTTTGCCCAACCAGTCTACATGTGCTTTGTAGACCTGGAAAAGGCATTCGAACGTGTCCCTCGTGGTGTCCAGTCGGGGGTGCTCCGGGAGTACGGGATTGGTGGTTCGCTACTACGTGCCATTTGGTCCTTGTACAATCAAAGCAGGAGCCTGGTTTGCATTGCCAGCAGTAAGTCGAACTTGTTTCCGGTAAACGTTGGCCTTGTTGCAGACGATGTGGTCCTTATGGCCTCATCATGCTGTGACCTTCAGCGTTTACTGGAGCGGTTTGCAGCTGAGTGTGAAGCTTCTGGGATGAGACTCAGCACCTCCAAATCCGAGGCCATGGTTCTCAGTCGAAAACGGGTGGACTGTACCCTCCGGGTTTGGAGTGAAGTCTTGCCTCAGGTGGAGGAGTTCAAGTATCTCGGGTTCTTGGTCACGAGTGAGGGAAGGTTGGTGAGATCGACACACGGATCGGTGGAGCTTTATGGATTGGTGCAGTAATGCGGTCGCTGTACCGGACCGTCGTGGTGAAGAGAGAGCTGAGCCGGAAGGCAAAGCTCTCTGTTTACCGAGCGATCTACGTTCCCACCCTCACTTATGGTCATGAGTTATGGGTCAAGACCGAAAGAACGAGATGGCGGATACAAGCGGCGGAAATGAGTTTCCTTCATAGGGTGGCTGGACTCACCCTAAGAGATAGGGTGAGGAGCTCGGCCAGCCGGGAGGAGCTCAGAGTAGAGCCGCTGCTCCTTCACATCGAGAGGAACCAGTTGAGGTGGCTCGGGCATCTAGCAAGCAGAAGCACAAAGTTGATTTGAAATGATCTGAAAAAGACTTGCAGGTAAAATCAGGAGTGAGCATGTAAGGAAATAAACATTTAAAAGCACACTGGATCTTCTCATGTTCTGTACAATAAACCGTTTAGCAGTTTGATAGAAATCTATTCGGAATGAATAAAGACGCCCTCCCCCACACACGTGACGCACTGCAACCACTTCCTGTTTCTGTGACGGTATCCCACTGTAGCACTACTGCCCCCTGCTGGTGTGAAGGTAGATTGTCCTTATGACTTGTGCTACAAACACTAACATGTATTTCAACTGCTGAGTTTTAATGTTTTGGACCCTCATTCCTATTTTCAAACCTTCTTGAGTGCCTGGTTATGGATTTTTCTGGTCATATACTAAGTAGAAACATTTGCTGTTGAAGGAATAGAATCATTTTTAGCTTTCTTATAATCTGTATATAGTCAGTTAGTTTTAGGCTTTATTTTAGCATTAGTGGGGTGTTCTTTGTTTCCTGTGGAATGTATGGGGGTTTTACAACAATAGGTAAACAACAGGATTTCTTATCAGTACCAAGACTGGTTTGAGCAGGTCCTGAGTTAAGGACTGCAGACACAAATGTGGGAAAAGTAACCTTCTTGTATACATAGAAGGGGGAAGGGAAACAGTATAAAGAAAACTTCTCTTTCGCTTTGTCTCAAACCAATACTTAGAAGGGCAAAATAAAATGCTGGTACTTTTGTACAGTGGTTGGTCACCTAATCTCTATCAGTACATCGCTGGATGTAGTTTAAATTTGGGGAATTTTGGGTGATTTAGAGGGAATTTCCAGTGAACACACACTGGACTGGTGTGTATTTTTGCAAAACACACCGTAACACCGTTTGGTCATGACAGTAACTATTACTATTTATTGTACACTTAAACACACTCTCTGTTTGCCATCATGCAATGCTGCTTTTCCGACACCCAGAGGAATTCTACCTACCCCCCTTTACAGACACGTCCTAGTTCTATGTTTGGACTGCAACACATGCCAATGCTGCTGCCATCTAGTGGTGACTAGCACATACTACACCGTTGACGATTGTTCAGTTTGACTTGGCCAAACCTGAAGTAACAGTAAGACAAAGTGTGTTTAAATCCAATGGACGAACTCCCATGTTAAGACGTGGTTAAAGGGCCACCACAAAAAGAGACACATCATGTCTACTCATTTGTACTCATTTGTGTATATTAGAGGTGTCTTAGAATAATCCGCAGGTTCTACATACTCTCAACTCTTGTAAGCAATAAACAATGGCAAAGAGGACTATCGCTTCTTGCTTTCTCTCCAGTGAAGCTAACATTCCAGAGAAAACAAGGGCTGATTATGTGCCAGACTCAGACTGCAAACAATCGGTCGTGGTGAAAAAAGTTTTAAAAAGCTAGTCCTCCACTATACAAACCTGTAAGGCAGAAGGACCATCACTTCTAGGAGCGATGTCGATGAGGTGGAACTTCGAGCCTATGTTGGGCTTTGTCTGTTGGCCGACATGTACCGGTCTCAGTGTCAATCACCTAGGAGCTTTTCACATGTGAGGGGATATGCTTTTTTGCAAATTCTGCCAACATACAGTGGACAAGAAACATAAAAATAAGTGCGATGACCACCTGTTGACCAAAATCCACACAAGAAACAGGAAAAAAAGAGCCATGCCGAGCATTACTGCTTCTAACAAGTCAGCGGATTCAAGAAGAACTTTCAAGAGGACTCTGTTGCAATGTGCGCAGTGCCGGACATCCCACTGGAGAAGTTAGCAAAGCCACGTCCATTTCTGGCAAAGCGCTGCAAACAGGGAGGAGCGCTACCTAGGGTTAGGGTTAGGGTTGGGGTTAGGGTTCAAGGTTAGGGTTAGGGGTAAGGGGTAAGGGTTAGGGTTAGGGGTTAGGGGTTAGGGTTAGGGTTAGGTGTAGGGACAATATAGCGGGGCTCTTTGTAAAACAAAGATCCCCTCACACTGGGTTAGGGTTAGGGTTAGGGTTAGAGGGTTAGGGTTAGGGTTAGGGGTTAGGGTTAGGGGTTAGGGTTAGGTTAGGGTTAGGGTTAGGGTTAGGGTTAGGGTTAGGGTTAGGGTTGGTTAGGGTTTAGGGTTGGGGTTAGGATTAGGGTTAGGGTTAGGGTTAGNAAAGCAGACTTCTACAGGAGAGATATCGTCACATCCGCGTAAAGCCATGCAAAACGTAGACAAAGATTAATAACTAATAATAATGACAGAAAGTTGCTGATTGAATCTTTATTTTTCAAATTAAATAGGATGACAATCGGCATTTTGCCTCCTGCATTGTTTTTGTTTCCGAGCACAATCAGGAACAACCATCAAGAGTGCCAGTTTCTGTATCCTTTCCTAATTTATTTACTGACTGGTTTGAGCAAAAACACTATATAACATGCATCTGTGTAGTAAAAAAAAGTCAATACATTTCTGGTCATTTTTGAATTGCACCTGTTGCTTTGATGGAATGGGCAGCTCTTTTGTTGCCACAGTGTTGGCAGCGGTGGATAATTAATTAGGTCAAGGCTGTTATGCCATGGGAATAATTGTGCAGTGGATCCTCCATTGGTTCAGGTTGAATGTAAGTACAGAATTACAATAAATTCAGAAGAAGTGCAATATCACCTACCTGCGACAAACATGACACCAGTTAAGACCACATCATCTGTGTTTTGTCTTCCATCCATCCATCCATTTTCTTCCGATTATCCGAGGTCGGGTCACGGGGGCAGTACCCTAAGCAGGAAAGCCCAGAGGTCCCTCTCCCCGGCCACTTTGTCTAGCTCTTCCCAGCGGATGCCGAGGCGTTCCCAGGCCAGCTGAGAGACATAGTCTCTCCAACGTGTCCTGGGTCTTCCCCGAGGCCTCCTACCGGTTGGATGTGCCCTGAACACCTCCTCAGGAAGGCGTTCGGGAGGCATCCTAACCAGATGCCCGAGCCACCTCATCTTGCTTCTCTCAATGCGGAGGAGCAGCGGAAAGTGTTTCTCACCCTATCTCTAAAGGCGAGCCCAGCCAACCTGCGGAGAAAACTAATTTCGGCCACTTGTACCCGCAATCTTGTCCTTTCGGTCACTGCCCAAAGCTCATGACCATAGGTGAGGGTAGGAACGTAGATCGACCGGTAAATCGAGAGCTTTGCGTTTTGGCTCAGCTCTCTTTCTCTTTTCACCACGACAGACCGGTGCAGAGTCCGCATCACTGCAGACACTGCACCAATCCGCCTGTACATCTCGCGTTCTATCCTTCCATCACTTGTGAACAAGACCCCGAGGTACTTAAGCTCCTCCACTTGAGGCAGGACCTCATCCCCTACCCGGAGATGGCACTCCACCCTTTGGGGCGAGAACCATGGCGAGAACCATGGACTCGGACTTGGAGGTGCTGATTCTCATCCCAGCCGCTCCACTCTCAGCTATGAACTGATCCAGTGAAAGTTGAAGGTCACTGCTCGATGAAGCCAACAGGACCACATCATCTGCAAAAAGCAGAGATCGAATCCTGCGGCCACTAAACTGAAACCCCTCAACGCCCTGGCTGAGCCTAGAAATTGCCATTGCTGCCTGGCTCTACCATACTTAGCAGGATGTTTCTCACTGCAAAACCTACACCATGCTCCCTCGACTCATCTGCGCTATTCCCCTGCCAGTAGAATTTTCCTGAAGGGTGGCAATGTCCACGTTCAGTCTTTTGAGTTTTTGATTGAAAACAGCACTTTTTCTTGAGTTGCTGATGTCTTGGAGGTTTGCTGAGAGGTCGGTCATCATTGTCTGGAGGTTTTTTGATAGGAGGTTTTTTGCAGAGTTTTCCTACTCTGCATGCGGCAGGTGGTAGTTAGTCACATGGTACCAGTAGCCAATATCATCTAACATGACCTCCATCCATCCATCCATTTTCTTCAGCTTATCCGAGGTCGGGTCGCGGGGGCAGTAACCTAAGCAGGGAAGCCCAGACGTCCCATTCCCCGGCCACTTTGTCCAGATCTTCTCGGCGGATGCCGTGGCGTTCCCAGGCCAGCTGAGAAACATAGTCTCTCCAGCGTGTCCTGGGTCTTCCACGAGGCCTCCTACCGGTTGGACGTGCCCTGAACACCTCCCCAGGGAGGCGTCCGGGAGGCATCCTAACCAGATGACCGAGCCACCTCATCTGACTCTTCTCAATGCGGAGGAGCAGCGGTTCTACTCCGAGTCTCTCTGAGATGACAGTGCTTCTCACCCTATCTCTAAGGGAGAGCCCAGCCACCCTGCGGAAAAAAATTCATTTCGGCCGGTTGTACCTGCAATCTTGTCCTTTCGGTCACTACCCAAAGCTCATGACCATAGGTGAGGGTAGGAACGTAAATCGACCGGTAAATTGAGAGCTTTGCCTTCCGGCTCAGCTCTCTCTTCACCACGACAGACCGGTGCAGTCTTCACCAATCTGCCTGTCCATTTCGCATTCCATCCTTCCCTCACTCGTCAATAAGACCCCGAGGTACTTAAACTCCTCCACATGAGGCAAGACCTCATCCCCAACCCAGGGATGGCACTCCACCTTTTTCCGGGCGAGAACCATGTACTCAGAGCTGGAGGTGCTGATTCTCATCCCAGCCGTTTCATACCCAGCTGCGAACCGATCCAGTGAGATTAAAGGTCACTGCTCGATGAAGCCAACAGGACCACATCATCTGCAAAAAGCAGAGACAGAATCCTTTGTCCACCAAACTGAAACCCCTCAACGCCCTGGCTGCGCCTAGAAATTCTGTCAATGAAAGTAATGAACAGTACCGGTGACAAAGGGGACCCCTGGCGGAGTCCAACCCTCACTGGAAACAGGTCCGTCTTATTGCCGGCAATGCGAACCATACTCTGACACCATTCATGCAGGAAACAAACTGCCTGGATTAGATGGTCCGATACCCCATATTCCCGGAGCACTCCCCACAGTATTCCCCGAGGAACACTGTCAAATGCCTTCACCAAAACCACAAAAAACACATGTAAACGTGTTGGGCGTGTTGCACCCTCAAGGACCCTGCCGAGAGTACAGAGGTGATCCACAGTTCCACGACCAGGACGAAAACCATACTGCTCCTCCTGAATCCGAGATTCGACTATCCGGCAGATACTCTCTCCAGAACCCCTGAATAGACCTTACCGGGAAGGCTGAGGAGTGTGATCCTGCGATAGTTAGAATGCACCCTCCGGTCCCCCTTCTTGAAAAGCGGGACCACCACCCCGGTGTCCCTGATGTCCACGCGATGCTGCAGAGTCATGTCAACCAAGACAGGCCCACAGCATCCAGGGCCTTAAGGAACTCCGGGTGGATCTCATCCTTGCCACCAAGGAGCTTTTTGACCACCTCGGTAACCTCACCCCCAGAGATAGGAGAACCTGCCTCAGAGTCCCCGGGCACTGCTTTCATGTAGGAAGACTTGTCGGCGGGATTGAGGAGGTCTTCAAAGTATTCCCTCCACCGGGCCACAACATCTTGAGTTGAGGTCAGGAGCACCATACACGGTGTTGACTGTGCACTGCCTCTCCCTCCTGAGATGGCGGATGGTGGTCCAGAATCTCTTTGAAGACATCCGGAAGTCGTTTTCCATGGCCTCTCTGAACTCCTCCCATGTCCGAGTTTTTGCCTCAGTGACTGCCAGTGCCGCAGACCGCTTGGCCTGCCAGTACCTGTCAGCTGCCTCCAAAGTCCCATGGACCAAAACCACCTGATAGGTGGTGATCGGTTGACAGCTCCACCCCTCTCTTCACCCGAGTGTCCAAAACATGCGGCTGCAAGTCCGACGACACAACCACAATGGCAATCATCGAACTGCGGCCCAGGGTGTCCTGGTGCACATGTGAACACCCTTATGCTTGAACATGGTGCTCGTTATAGACAATCCGTGACGAGCACAGAAGTCAAATAACAAAACACTGCTCGGGTTAAGATCAGGGGGGCCGTTCCTCCTGCCAGGGCCTCCGACTCCGGCCGCGACCCAGCTCACTTAGCACCTGACCCCTTTGGCCCCTCCTACAGCTTTGGGTTTTGTCAGATGCTCATTCATGTAGACACTTGTACATTTCAAGCTTCTTTCCCTGTTTCAGCGGTTTTGAATACCCTTTTGTTGAACTTAACAGCGATGACAGGTGTGGTGTTGTTTTTGCCATACAGTGTGAGGCAAGTATCAATGGTGTGAAACTGTATGAATGGAGCAGAGCCAACTGAGGTAAAAAAAAAAAAAAAAACGCTTGGATGTCAAGGCATACTCTTCTGTTTTTAGTGAGCATGTATCTACATTTTTCCTAATTTATATCACATTTACAGTATATGAATATATGCTTAGCTAATTCTGTTTCATTTAAAGATGCACACAAAGAACCAAAACTCTAAGTCTTTTCCTTTCGGCTTATCCCTTCAGGGGTTGCCACAGCGAAACAATTGCCTTCATTAATCCTAACTCAAAACTGGAATGAAGGCATGTCAAAAATTAATTGCTGTATTTTCAGACGGATATTTTCAAAATATATGACTTGATGACCTTAACACCATCAAATGATTAGGTATATGATGCATTAGATGGAATACTCATGTTCTTTACTGATGCATGCATGTTTTGCATTAGCAAATAAGTTTTAGCAAGTTTTAGCATTGCATTTTTGCGTTAGCATCAATGCTGGAAGCTTTTGTATTAACTTTAAATGTACTTAATTGGTCAGAGAAGGAAGATGTGACTTGGAGAAATTGTGTAACGACTTCGCTGACAATTATTTGGAACTTATTATTCCACAGGTGTACATGTCTGTCTGCCCCCTACAGGCAATGAAGCATAGCCGTTTATAAGGAATGAACACTTGCTTTGCATTGCCTGCTTTTTTATTGGCATTTTAAGCATGATTTTGCTTGACATGAAAATAAAAGAGGATGCAAAAGGCAGCCAAAAGTCGCGATCAGGTAAGACCATAGTAGGAGTTACAACACCACTTTTACCCACTTTTTTAGTCTCGCGAATGGATGAAGTAATCATCCATATTTTCAACCACAAGTTAAGGGAAATGTTGTTTGCACAAAAAAGCACAGATGAAGAATAAAAGAATGAGACTATTTGGGTTTCATTCTGAGCATGTCTGGAACGATGACATCACCTGATAATGTAATCCTTAGACTATCAAATGTTTAATAACTCAAAAAGTATGGCAGCACTAATGTTCGTTTTATTCGCACAAAACAATACAGAAAAATGAGACTATTCTGGTTTAAATCTGAGCATGGTACTAGATTGAGTGACCTCAGTTGACCTTTATTAAACGTGGGGAGATCCGTCTACTTCGGCTACTCATCTAATTTAATGCATGGGTACTTTGCAGCTGTTCTGAAGGTCATTGGCCGTAAATTGTCTTTGAGAAAATGCACGTGACGGACCTGAAATTTTACAGAGTTTATTCCTTGTCTGCATCTCTCGATTGTTCTAGTCAGAGTAGTGTTGTGTACTTCTGTCTGTAAAAGCATTTCGTTGTCCAAAAATCATGAAATCGGAGGAGTGTTGTTAACCACTACTACGTTGAGGATTAAACTGTACGAAATTGATAACGAGGGATTGTTTTGATATCGACACATTGATCAGGGGAGAGCGCGAACGCAGTCCCCCACTACCACAAATTATGCAGTCGAGATTCCCACATTTGGGGAATTCGCAGGGGTCAGCACAACCGGAGTGCAATGGCTGAGCCTCACCCTGGGTGAACCACCTTCTTGATCATGGTATCTCCCCTGCCAGGTAAGTATGAGTTGTACACGTCTCTCACGCACGCCTCGTTCTCACACACACCATGTTAAGTGATGGTCTCATCGGGTGCACATCAATAAACACACACTGGACTGGTGTGTATTTCTACAAAACACACCACATCACTGTTTCATCACCACAATGACTATTATAATCTATAAAAAACTAAAATATAACTGTTTCCCACCATGCATTGCTGCTTCTCCGACACCCAGAGGAATTCTCCCTGCCCCCCTTTTATGGACACATCCGGGTTCTTTGTTTGGACTGCAACACATGCCAATGCTGCTGTGGTTTCCTCCCACATTCCAAAAACATGCATGTTAGCTTCATTGGCCCCTCTAAATTGTCCATCGGTGTGAATGTTTGTTTGTCTATATGTGCCCTGCCATTGGCTGGCGACCAGTCCAGGGAACCTGAGTGAAGTTGGCCCCCCAACCTTTTCAAAACTCGGCTCAAATAGTCTCATTTGTTTGTGCTGCGTTTGTGCTGTTTTGTGCAATTAAAATTAGCGTTTGTGCTACTTTCGTTTTTGAGTTCTTACAGTTTCTTTTATAGGTCAACCAAAGGTCATGCAGCCCCCCCCATATCCTCCAAATGAAACCAAAATAATCCCATTTGTTTGTGCTG
>QODF01000075.1:814262-879735 GCA_024372805.1 Oostethus manadensis
GGATACAGAAGACAGAGTTAGATGGAGGCAATTGATTCGCTGTGGCAACCCCTGAAGGGATAAGCCGAAAGGAAAGGAAGAAGATTTGTTTTTTATGAGATTTATATTGATCAAAATAAAGTGAGTAATTGTATTTGTGCCAAACATGTAAGCAAAAGTTAACTACTGTACTATTGGCTGTTATTCAAATCCAAACCCTTTTCTCTTGTGTCCTTAATGCATTCCCTGTCTTCGTAAGCAATATAATAATATGTTAATGTAACAATATCCCAATATTAACACAACAAACAAATAAAAAAACATGCGAAAATAAACAGACAAGAACTGAAAATTATGGCTCTCGTCATGCTAGTCTTGATCCCCGATACTGATACATCTTTGATATCAGTAATTGAATAGATCCTCCCACCTGAAATAATCTTGTGTAATATTTGGACTTGTTTGCTTTCACTTTTCCCGGGGATCCGTTATATTGTCCAGTAATTTTTTGTGTGTTGTCTGTCCTAAAGCCTCATGGACACATAATTACAGATTTTCAACATACTGTATACTACTAGTATTAAGTCAAATTTGATATATTTTTCAATCACACTGATGTTCTGCGGCACAGTGGTAAAGAATCACCACCGTATAAGATACGGGTAACACTTATTTGTTTTAGACCACAGGTGTCAAAATCAAGGCCAGGGGGCCATTTCTGGCCTGCCACATCGTTTAATGTGGCCCACAAAAGTCTGGTAAAAATGTGGTTCCATAAATAACCTCATCTATCTTGTTAAATGTATGTTTTTTTCGATTTTGACAAAAAAATTACTGATCATCTTCTAAACTTTAAAATTGTTTCATCGTGGAACAACATATTGCAAGCATAAATCATAAATACTTGAATATGTGCTTGTTGTGTTGACATATGAAATCAAAGCAAGATATCATATTGTTAAAAAAATCTATACTTAACATAAAAATATTCATCAAAAAAAGATCAAGTACATGGGAAATTATGTAATATCATGTGGCAATCACACAATCATATTCATTAACAGTAAATTCACTGTTATTATCGGCCCTCTGAGGGTAGCCATAACTGTGATGTAGCCCTTAATGAATATATAACACCCCTGAACTAGACGATGCAAGGAAATGACTAGAAAGGCCACTATATGAGGAAAGTAGTAATAATCATGTTTAACCTTGACACACTCCTTTTTACTAATTGTTTTAGCGATCCTTCCTCCAGCAGATGTCACATGATGACTGACATTACTGCGTAATTCAGGATATAGTGCAGTTTCATATGTTGTCCAGCAGATGGCAGCATATCTTAGAAGGCATGCTCCCCTCTGCCATATGATGACTCAGCTCATTTGCACGTCCCATTGAATCAAACTCAAATTATGACAAACTCTCCTGCTGTATGTGATGGAGGTGCCACGTGGGCACGGACTCACAGCCAAATGGGATAAATCACAATTCCACAGTGACGTCCTCGCTTTTGTGTATAGCCGTCGTGATTCTTTTGCGTCGGATTGCGTTTTGCCTCGAGATTGGGCTCGTGCCGTGCAATTCCTCATAAAGACACTAGAGGGCGGTGTTGGCCGGTGAGTCAGCTCGGTGAGCAACCGTGACACTCGTCGTCTATTTAGCTTGTTAGCTTGCCCTCCGAATGATGAATGCACGAACAATGTTCTATATAAAGCTGGGGTGTTGTTGGAATTATTGGTTTTTATTTCAAATGTTGATCCGAAACAACAACAAAAAACCGACATCTTTAAAAAAACCCTGACTGCTTAGTCAGCATCCCAAACCCACAACCCCTCCCCCAACCCACTCCACCGCCTCCACGATGCAGTTATTGGCTATGCTGCAATTATTGATATCGAGCCGATACCAAGTAACTACAGGGCCAGTATTGCTGATATAGATATCGATACGATCTTTATACGAGAAATTCGTTAGACTGTTGAATGATTTGGGAATGTTTGCCTTTGTTAGAATTATTATAAGAATAAAACAACAAAATCAGGCCACAACAACTCTTTCGAGTAGACAATATTAACAAAGTAATACAATGATTGTGTTTTATTATGTACAATGGTGAAAACTATAGTAAAGAAAACAAAAAAATACTATTAAAAGATAACAGAAGAGTAGCGATCTAATCGCGGTGGTATCAATCCGATACGGACACTACCCTCGGTATCAGCACGATGGACATTTGAATCGACCCGCCCCCTCCCCAACCTCCGCCCTGTCCGCCATCACCCGCCTTCACACGGTGCGCTTGTTGTCATGGCGATGGAGTCATCTCCGGGGCGTGTTGCCATGGAGATGCCGGTGCGAGGTGCGCTCCCCGTGGTGGAGGAGGACGAGGGCTCGTGCTTCCCGTCACTCCCCGGGTTCGAGGAGCGGCTGCGGTACCGAGCGGGCGGCGGCGGAGGCAGACGGCGACGGCGTGGGGTGCCGTTCAACCGGGCCGGCTATTACATGCTGGTCGTGATCGGCGAGATCGGTACCGAGTACCAGCTTGACGCCGCCAGAGCTCAAATCGAGTCCGGTGAGTGCAGCCTGAAAGCCTGGCCGGAAAGCGGCGAGTGTGAGTGTTCTGTCATTTTTTGACGTCATCACCAACAGTGCAGCATTGCACCATTGGACGCACGCAGTATGAGAGCGGTATAGTTAAGTTGTGCTATGATGACCGCTAAAGTCAAACGTGTGCTTCATTAGGGCCACCTGCACAATATCATAGTGTCCAATGCAAGAGCTGCATCACATATTCACTGTAGGATGGCAGTGCTTGCCTAGTGTGTTTTTGTTCAAGTGGGTTTTAATAAAGAGGCGAACGGCTGCACTGCAGCATCCTGAGTTTCTGATATTTTGGTGGAATGATTTAGCAACGCCATGAGAACTTCTGAAACCTTGACGCTGAACACGGATCCTTCTGGAATGCTCGGCAACCTGCAATGTTGATTTAAAGAGTTTTCCCTTATTGAAAAGGGAAAAAAAGTAATTTTTAGGACCGAGCGCTATTGAGGTACAGTCACATTTTGTGAAAGTCATATTTATGTGTACAGTATATTTTTACCAAAGATTTTGGTGGAATTCCTAATAGTGCAACATTAGGGGATTGCAGTACACCAGTGACAAAAAGATTATGCAATATGCTATTCATAAAAGTATACTAGAACTGTAACTATAAATGTACACTATAAACTTTGCAGATTAACTTCAGTTTGACCTTTTGGATGTTCGACTGTTAAGTGTTTTGCACAACTTCCTGTTCTCTAACAAGAAAATTCACAACAGGTGCACGATCCATTAATGGACCAATAAATGTCCTCTTCATCATGCTGTTTGTTTGCGTTTGACATCACGATGACACCTAAAGCAGTGGCGGCTGCTGCTCATTCAAGATTTTTTACAGCCTACATCATAAATGTTTATTTGTATGTAAATCTATCAATGAAATGTACACAGCAGTACACATTCCACCACTTTTTTGGACATTTTAGGGCAGGCTGCGCTTCTTTTGCAGTCTTAGAGAAAACATTATTGAGCATCTTAGCTTCATCTTCATATTTTACCCAAAAATGGAAAATCCCAAACTTTTTGTTGTGTGTAATGCATCTGAAAAGTGTTCACAGCGCTTCATTTTTCCAATGTTGTTATGTGACAGCTGAAATAGATTTTGTCCTGATAAATCTGCACAAAACATCCTATAATGACAACATGATTTTTTTATTTTATATAATACATTTTCAAAAACATTAAGACATCACATGTACATAAGTCTTCATATCCTTTGCGCAATACTTTCCATTCATTCCTCTTTGCAGCACCGCCTCTCAAGCTGCATCAGGTTGAAGGTGAAGAGTTGGTTCACAGCAATTTTCGCATTTCTCCAGCGATGTTGAATGGGATTCAAGTCTGCGTTCTTGCTGAGTGACACAAGGACTTTTGCAGCTTTGTCCTGAAGCCACGCCTATGATATCATATCGGATTGTTGTCACCACAGTCTCATGTCTGTGTACATTGCTGCATTCATCTTTCCTTGGAGGCTTCCAGTTCCTGTCACTGACAAACATGATGCTGCCACCTGCATGCTTGACTGTAGGGATGCTAGGCCAAGTGCCTGGTTTTTTTTCAAACATGACGCTTGGCATTCATGCCAAAGACTTTTATCTTTGTCTTTTTATTTAGAATTTTATTCCTCACACCATTATAAATCCTTCTGGTGCGTTTTGACAAACTCATGCAGGTTTTTTTTTACTAAGGAGGGGCTTCCCTGTGACCACTTTAGCATGTAGGCCTGATTTATTGATTGCTGCAGAGATGCTTGACAGAGAAACGCTAAAGCTCTGTCAGCGTGACTATGCAAACTTCTTCCATTTACAGATGATGTTAGAAGCAGGATTACTATTGCAACAACACATCATCAGTAGGGTAAAACTAACCTGTCTCACGACGGTCTAATCCCAGCTCACTGTGATCAATGGGACCTTCAAAAGCAGCAGACATTTTTCTGTACCTTTTCCCAAATTTGTGTCTCTAGACAATCTTGCCCCAGAGATCTACAGACTACTTTGACATGCACTGTCAACTGTGGGCCCTTAAACATACAGCTTGTGGACTCCAGTGAAGGTCTAGAAACACACCAGGCATGATCAGTGATGATGAGTGTTTGCTGATCATGAACATGATTTTTTTTTTAATACACTCTGAAACTTTGTCACATTATGGGGCATGGTGTGTATCATTTTGAGAAGTAAAACGAATTGATTCCATTCTGGAATAAGGCTGTAACAAAACAAAATCAAATTCTGTGAATACTTTACGGATGCAGAAGAGTCATTATCCAATATATTGGCACAAGGTGCGTGTTTATGATGGTGTTCAAATGAGACATTATCCTTGTGGTTTCTGTAGCGTGTGTGTACACAGAATAGACAGTAACCCAACACTTCAAATTACATTGTTCAGAAGATTCAGACGACACAGAACAGATCGTTCACACTTTTGCCATCAGTGTAGCACCATAGCAACTGCATCCGTCACCTTTCACCTGCTCAGTTTCCGGCAGGGACCCAGAGGCTGTTTCGCTCGTTGGTACTGCAGTCGCTCGGCTCATTAGTGCTTTTGACTCTGTGATCTGTGTGGGTGGACTTGTCCTGACTCTCATTACGCATTAAGTGCAGCGTAGTCGTCCTCACTGCAGCACTGTTTGCACCCAAAGCTGGTTTATTAGACACGTAACTCATTCACCAGTAAAGGACTGGTTTAGCGTTTTCACTTCTGCCCAATTTCAGTACTGTATTTCAGTACAGTACAGTACAGCCCCATTCAGTACATAAGCCATGTGATCTAATGGTGCAAAATGAGGTTACCATTACACCGTAATGATTAGGTAGTAACAAATAGTACAGAGAATAATAATTGCAACCTTGAAAAGCCCTTAAAATGCCTATTTTACTCTAAACCCTATTAGATGCCTCCTATAGTTATTAAAGACAGGTTAAAATCAGTTTCATTAAGAAGCAATACTGTCACAACCTGTATGTTTTTCTTCCTGACAGTTTTGGTTTCGTTCTAGTTGGTTTTCCTGTGTTGTTATTTTCATGTGTTTTCTGGGCTGTTTCTTAGTTTAGTCACTTAGTTAATAACGAGCACCTGTTCCTCATTTAGTTCCTGGCTATTTATGTTCAGATGCGTGCACGTCTTGTCAAACCGTCATCCTGCTGGAAAATGCTCAGTGCGTTGACTTGTGAGACAGCGGCCTCTGCTGGATTCTTAGCTGCAGCCCCCCTCCCTGCGTCATCAAACTACTTTCTGTTTAAATTGCCATTCAAAATGTAAAGCAGAGAAAAGATCCACAAATAGGCAGGAATCTACTGTTTCCACCCTTTTTCTCCCGGCCATGTGATCGTTCTAACATAGAGAAGGGGCCAGCAGTGACTCAGCACGTGTGGGAGAAGACTGTGCTCAACTGTGCGGGGATGTTTTACAAAACCAAAGCTCGCAGAAAGAGAAGGCTTAAAGCATAATGTCACTTCCTGCTCTCACTGAAAGAATGAAAAAATGTCAAAGACAAGAAAATACTTTGTACTAACCCAACCCTGGCAAAAACATGGCCCACGGGCCATTTAGGGCCCTTTTAAGCTTCTTAATCCAGCCAAACGTATCCTAATTTTTCCAAAGTAACCTTTAGAATAGAAACTGTAGCCACCGATAGGCTTTTAGTTCTATTTTGAAATGACCCAAAATAATCAATCAAAATAATTCAAATGGCGTTAGATCCTCACTGCTTTCCCGTTATATTCCTGGGTTTCAACCATGTGACCTAGAGGCAGTTACGTCATTTCACGGTTAAATAGACTGGATCTTACACCAGGCTCTCAGACTAGAGCTGTCCTATCTAGTCTGGTGTGTGTCCCACCTAGTTTTTGAGCCTGAACTAGACACTAGCTGTCCTGTCTAGACTAACTGGTGTGTGTCCCACCTAGTTTTTGAGCCTGAACTAGACTAGAGCTGTCCTATCTAGTCTGACGGGTGTGTGTCCCACCTAGTCTTTGAGCCTGAACTAGACTAGAGCTGTCCTGTCTAGTCTGACTGGTGTGTGTCCCACCTAGTCTTTGAGCCTGAACTAGACTAGAGCTGTCCTATCTAGTCTGACTGATCTAGTCTTTGAGCCTGAACTAGACTAAAGCTGTCCTGTCTAGTCTGACTGGTGTGTGTCCCACCTAGTCTTTGAGCCTGAACCAGACTAGGGCTGTCCTATCTAGTCGGATTGGTGTGTGTTCCACCTAGTCTTTGAGCCTGAACTAGACTAGAGCTGTCCTATCTAGTCTGACTGGTGTGTGTCCCACCTAGTCTTTGAGCATGAACTGATGAAGCCTGCTTGCATTAGAGGAAAAATGTCTTCTATGACAACCTGAACAGTCCAGTTGCGATTGATTGAATGCCCTGAGAATACGACGACCTGGATGAATGACAATATTCACAGGCACTCAGTATGTTTGTGCAATGTTTTGGAAATTTATGCGAATAATGAGGCATATTGTTGAATTTATTTGCTCCAATTCTCTGAGTGTACATGATGTGGTGCATGAAGACATAAAATAGTTGACAACAAAAAGCAAACAAAGCTTATCCCAGCTTCAGACGCAAGGAAAGTAATCCGTCTAACATGTCAATTTGCATTCTTAGACCAAGCTGCATGAATACATTCTTGTATGTGTCCTTCCTGTGTGAGCAATTTTCATCCAGATTTTTTCCCAGTATTTCTAGGCTGGTAGAAGCCAGCAAGCCAAACTTCCAATCCCCCTGTGGAGCATTGTTGGACGTTTTTCCAGGTGGTTACATTTCATATTCTTGATTTCCAGTAATATTTTAACTTTGATTTTAGTATTAATTGTGCTTGTTGTAAACGAGCAGCGTGTTTACTCAGCTCCACGTTCTGCCGAAAGGTGATATTCGGGTGTTCTTTTATTGTTTGTTGTCTTTTTTTGTGAGGGTTTCATGGTGTTGTTTGTCGCATTTGTGCTGTTTTTGATTGATCGTGTCGAGGTGGCCATCCGGGAAATAATTAAGGAGGAACGTTCTCATACGCTGATATTATGTGCAATGTTTTGTAGTCTATATTGTAAATGCAAAATACTTTATTCATACACATTATAATCAGTAAAAAGCTTCTACTCTGTATTTTGAGTTGGTGTGTCATTATACCCTGCTATAACACTTTCATAATGGAGTAATGCAAAACAGTACTCCTGAAAGAAAAAACTCAATCACAAACAGCAGATTTTCTGACACTTTTACAGCTAGTATAAATGAATTCCAGGCAAACTGTAGTTATAGGTGTCAAATAGAGTATATACAGTATATGTATAAAGACATGACCACCCAGCCAAGTAATTAAACTCAATGAGGCCCGCGAGTCAAAACATTTGCCCACGCCGGTACTATGTGTTGACCCAGCAGGAATCAAACATTCTTCTTCCCTCTTCCTGTCTAGGAATCCGATCTTGGGACGTGGACCTCAACTGCTGTGACCTTGAGCAGCAACTGCAGTTGTTTATAACGCGCCACTCCGCCCACTTCTCCTCGGACGTCAAAGGTCAGTGCAGAGTGGTGCTCTTTGTTTTCTGGTGGATCTTTGTGCCATGAGCAGACATGGGTCACATGTTACTCTGTATTGTTAGATATTTCTTAATAATGATACTTTCAATGAAATAAACATTTGGTTTGACATAATAATTTGTCCAATTTAAAGTCAAAACTAATCTTCAATCTGATCAAAGAAACCATTGAAGACTTTTGCCTTTTAGAGCTAATGAGAGCAAGTATTGATTGCTAACCCACACAGAGATCATCAATAACACCGGCCGGGCAGAAATAAAGCAGAACGAGGATCACATTGCACACACATTTCCATTGTGGGAAAGTCTGTGCTCTCCACTAGGTGGATTTGGGCTGAGGAGAAACAGGAGGAGGTTCATCAGTTTACCTTTAATCTCGTTCAAAGGCCTTATTGATTGACGTTGTTCTCGAAGTAATACGCTTCACTTTTGCCTCCACAACAATTCTCAACTTTCACTAGATTAGTCATAATGATTAAAGTCTACGGAATAAACACTGACTGGTAACCCGGCAATACTGATAAACTCTTTATTTGTATTTTATTTCTATTTTTTTCATAACAATTTTTAAAATTCCATCCATTTTTTTGTACCGCTTGTCCTCACTAGGGTGGAGGGTATGCTGGAGCTTATCCTAGCGGTCTTTTTTGGGTGCGAGAGGTGGGTCAAGCTGGACCGTGCGTACATGGGGAGAACATGCAATCTCCACGCAGAGATGTTCCATCAGAGATACGAAGTCATGATGTCCTGACTGTGAGACCAACATGCTAACTACTCGGTCACCGTGTAGACCTTTATTCATAATTGATTTTGTTTATACTTTACTTTATACTCACTGAACAGCTACCAGATATTTGTTCTATAAATGTCATTTATCATTTTTGAATATTAAAAAGGAAATCGAATTAAAATTAAATTTAGGTTACCACAATAGTCATGGTGTCCATAAGAGAAAATGAATGCCTCTGTCGTTCTTTCTAATGCTAATTAACTTGTCAACTTGTGCTAAGTTTCAAACTTTTTCGCCAAGCAGTCAGTCAAACCAGAAGAATTAATATGTGACTGAAGTCTTTATATGAACAGACGGCATTAAATCACGTCCTGGAATACATGCTTATCAGGATAAAAAGAGGAAAAGTGCTTCTGCTCCACATTGCTGGTATTTTTTTTACATCAATGCAGGCTTAAAGGAATATTTTTACTGCGAGAATGCGAACAATGGATGGTTTTACTCTTACCTAATGTCGCTTATCTTTACTTTCCCTAATACTGCATTAACACAATTCCGCCCAGCTTTGGGTCTTTGCTTGTAACCTTTGAGACTGAATAGTTTTTGTAAGGTTGGACTGTAGAACGCCAAACTGGATGGTGCTTTGCGGAGATGAATCTGATTTCATCTGCTCTGATTAAGCAAGTGGACTCGGGCCGTCTCAAGGTCATCTCCCCTTTTCATTGGAACGTGTTGTCTCTGCGCCTACAGCAGGGGTGTGCCAAACTTTCCCCAGTGAGAGTCACAGTTCATTTCACTGCTTTAAATTGTAAACAACTGTATATATAACTGTAAAAAATAATTGTATATATAATAAATAAATTGTGGTTGAGTGGTTAGCATGTTGGCCACACAGTCAGGAGATTTGGAAGACCTGGGTTTGAATCTCCGTTGGGCATCTCTGTGTGGAGTTTGTTTTTATTGTACAGTATTAACTGCAATATTGTTTGGCTTTTTTAACAAAGTCAGCTCTCTAATGAAAATAAAAGTCAATCGGATAAAATATAAATTTGAAAAAAATCTAAAATACTGTAGCGGTGGGACTACTACTCGTTTTGATCCAGGCTGCTGTGTAGTATGTGGGCTATAGAGGGCAGTGGTGCTTAGTAGAGATGGGATTTATGGCTCTTTGAGGGGATCAGGATGTTGGTGAGCTGTTCGCTTCAAAAAGCCGTTCAAAAAACTGTCTCATTTGGCTCATTTTTATATTAATTTAGTATTAAGAAGTCAGCTTGGCCTTAATTTCTTTTATCTTGGAAAGTAATGACTGGGAGGAACGAATTTAGATATCCCACAAATATGAGGTTGAAGTATTCTGAGATATTGATTATAACCTTCTTTGACATGTGTGGATTAAACTTGAATGTCTGATCTGGATTCTTTGTAAATATTCCACAGGGTTACACCATATCACTCTATTTTGAATGACCTTTGTACAAATTCCGTGTACCGTAAACCATGACTTGGACACGAATAAACATTAAAAAACAGGCTAAAATTACTCTCTGTGCAAAACAGCTTGCATTGTTAAAAATACAGAAAAACAAAACAGTGTGCTGGAATAGGGGGTACATGGTTTCAGATCAAATGTCTGATGGGGTACGGGGCTGTAAAAAGTTTGGGAACCACTGCTTTAATGAATATTGGGTATGTAATGTACACGAGTGTTAAGTATGTCATTGTGGCAATATGTGGCTCATGCAGCAGCAGAGCAAGACTCATCATTTGAATTATGCTGTGTAACACTTTGTCCTGACCTCCTCTGGCAAGTAACACAGCAGGTCTTTTGTGTCACCTTGCCCAGCACAAACTGAAAGTGGTTTGGGCGTGTGTGCATACGTGTGTGCATACGTGTGTGTCACTGCCCTCTGAGATGCTGTTGGAAAGGCTTCACCATTCCCCGGGGATTTAGTAAGGCATTCAATCTCGCCAAGGTTGCAGAGATTCACTCTAACCTTCTGAACAGATGCACCACAATCACTCGGGCGTGTTTCCTACGAGCAACGTCAAGAGAAGCTGTCCATTTTAATAGACCCGAGAGCATCTATGTGTGTATGCAGGCCTTTTACGCTGAGTTGACTCCTTTTAATTCCACCTCTCTGCACGTTGCCTTGTCTCATGCTTTCGAGTAAAACGCCCAAATGGCCGCGGGGCAGTGAGTTAACAACAATTGCTGGCTGTGTGGTTGATTACTTGCAAAGCTACCATTATTTGTGTGCCGCAGTAGTATTACTTAGCCATAATATTTTTACATGTTGACAGTTAGGGACGTGCCGATCCACATTTGTTGCTCGAAGGACTGAGTGCTCTTGTTGATATGCAAATAAATTGCCACCTGAATTACAGCCAAGCAGATGTCATATTATTCAACCGCCATTGGACTAATCATTTGACATGGTAATAGATCTGTGGTATGGATTTGTGGTGTGACTTTTTTTGGAAAATCAAACTCTTTAACGCAATAGTAATTGATTGACGGTAACAACCAGCAGTTACAGTGGCACTTCCCGCACAAGCTCCCTGCACCATACCAAGGGAATCTGGGCACAGTGAGGGGAATCTGCTGCTTCAGCTACGGAACCGAGTATCCAGTGTCCAGCGTGAAACTAACTTCACCACGATACGCCACCAGCGTCAAGAAGATCGGATTAGGACACCCGTAATGACAATTAACCTCTATGGACAAAATCATTGCAACACATAACTAGTCCATCAAAAGGAAGCGAAAAGTGAGTGTTTGCAGATAGAACAGCTTGCTGTCTCCCAGCAATTGCTGTAAGCAAGCTGAAGAAAGATTTGTCCACGTGTAAAAGCTTTATTGTCATTGTAGTCAAGACATACAGTGAAATTAGCGCAGAGGCTCTGTTAGATAAGAGTATCAAATATTGTCATGTCAGCAGAATGAGGATGAGGTGGAATGACTGCGCACAAATCAGCCTTTTATTGCTGTCTACAAAACAGCAGTACCTTACAACAAGAATAACAGCCCTGGCTGTAACTAGCAAGCAAACACCGCTTCCCCTAATTGCCTAACCCCTGAGTTTCAGAACCACACACAACCCTCCAGCTGACAGAATATCACAAGAAAGTAGCTTTGACCCCAGTACTTTTCCTAGAGATGATTCTTTAACTCTGTACACAGACTTGAATGAAGACCTCCACCAGGCCCATGTGCACCTTAGAATCACAGCATAGGAAGAATTATGCCTCTCAGGAGCAAACTGACCATATACTGTTATTTAGCCTGCCACAGTCTGTGGGGGCCTCCCTCCAAAGGGGCTGATTGTGTCATGTTTTATTGAGACACTTGATGAATTATGCAAAGCACTGATATTGATCCCAAGACTTGCCTTTGGTGCACAATGAGAGGAGAGTGAAATAAGACGAGGGAAAGGAACCTGTTAGAGATCAGGGTGAGTACATGAAACCCCTGTGTTTATTACTGTGCTTGTTTGCAGGTGGCGGACCTCTGCACTCGACATGCCAACATGCACCAACGACATTTACACTTTTGGTAATACTCGAGGAGTTGGCTTCTGTTTGTTAAAGTGTGCATTTGTTTGGAGTGTTTTGTTCATTTGGGTTTTATTGCAAGTTTGATTTAAATGTTAAATATGAGTTCTGTGACAGAATAAATGGACAAAACAAGGTACTTGTACACCTCTCATAAAAACACTGAATGCAAAATAACTTCCATACAAAGGATTTGTGTTTGCTAAATTAGGCTAAAATATGAGGCTGCAAATGACACGAAATTAAGAGCCGTTTGGAGGCTTCCTCGCACTAAACTGCACTGCTTTATACTGAAAGTCATTTCTACTAGTTCTGTAAAGCATTTGGCTGCAATGAAACCATTTTAAAATAAACAAACAGTTCCCATGATAGATCAGACATGGGCAACTCCTTACCTTTGATTACTTTGTCCCCCTTGGATTAAATTCCAGTTGAAAACAATACTAAAAAATACAACTAAAAATGACTACTGTCCACCAGCAAGAGTAGCCCCAAACCCTCCTATGTAAGTGAACGTGCACCTCCAAAAAATGTAACATTGTTTAGCAGTGATGTGGACAGAAAAGGCTGTGATTGGTCAGCTTTTAGAAAAGTGGGACGTTGGTTAGCTCATTAATTCCTTCCAGCGGGTCTGACTCTAAACAAAACAGATGCAAACCGACTCATTTTTTCCCCCGTTTGTCCAGTTAATCTGTTCCAAAAAACCAAAAATGTTGCCACAAAACACGTTTTTATAATTTAGTTTTTATAGTTTGACATGAAGAAAACCATTCCAAATGCATATCAATACATATAAATGATGAATGAAAGGGATAAATAAACATTGAATTTACTTTTACCTCCACCAAAGACCTGATTCTTGACGTGTTCCCAAAGACTCAACGCGGCAGTGAGATTAACCCCCACCATCTTCCTGTTTTGCCATTATTTCTTTCTGTTTCCCACCTCGGCAATCAGCAATGGAGAGCGAACCGCTGGTGACATCTTAATCGGGCGACGTAACGTAGCTGACTAGCGGTTGCGGTGCCATTTTGATAAAGACTGGTGAATGCTAGATGGCGTCATGGATTCTGTGCGCTGTTACAAGGAAATCTGGGAGGAGATTAGGTTATCCTTCCAGACTAGCTTGGGAAAATATGTTAGGAAAGTAGAAAGGCCTGCAAGACAACTACAGGGATACAAGTAAGCTGTTTTTTCTTTTCTTGTTATTACCGTTTCAATTCATTCTTGTATTTCATCTTTTTATTACTGTATTTTTAAGCCCTTTATGTGTGAGTGACTAGTAGTTAATTTACAGTGGTGTGAATAACTATTTGCCCCCTTCCTGACATTTTATTTGTTTGCATGTTTGTCACACTTGAATGTTTCTGCTCATAAAAAATTGTTAACTATTAGTCAAAGATAACATAATTGAACACAAAATGCAGTTTTTAATTAAAGTTTATGTTATTAAGGGAGGGAAAAAACTCCAAATCTACATGGCCCTGTGTGAAAAAGTGGTTTACCACACCTGAGTTCAATTTCTGTAACCACCCCCAGGCCTGATTACCACAGTGAGAGCCATTATCCACAACTAGCAAAAACATGGAACAATGGTGAACCTTCTGAGGAGTTAAATTAAATTACCCAAAGAGCGCAGAGACAACTCATCTGAGAGGTCACAAAAGATCCCATGGCAACATCTAAAAAACTGCAGGCCTCACTTACCTTAATTAAGGTCAGTGATTACGACTCCACCATAAGAAAGAGACTGGGCAAAAACGGCCTGCATGGCAGAGTTCCAAGACGCAAACCACTATTAAGCAAAAAGAACATTAAGGCTCGTCTTAATTTTGCTAAAAAAACATCTCAATGACTGCCAAGACTTTTAGGAAAATATTTTGTGAACTGACGAGACAAAAGTTGAACTTTTTGGAAGGTGTGTGTCCCGTTACATCTGGTGTAAAAGTAACACAGCATTTCATAAAAAGAACATCATACCAACAGTAAAATATGGTGGTGGTAGTGTGATGGTCTGGGGTTGTTTTGCTGCTTCAGGACCTGGAAGACTTGCTGTGATAGATGGAAGCATGAATTCTACTGTCTACCAAAAAATCCTGAAGGAGAATGTCCGGCCATCTGTTCGTCCACTCAAGCTAAAGCGATCTAGGGTGCTGCAGCAGGACAATGACCCAAAACACACCAGCAATTCCACCTCTGAATGGCAAAATGAAGACTTTGGAGTGGCCTGGTCAAAGTCCTGACCTGAATCCCATGGAGATGCTGTGGCATGACCTTAAGAAGGCGGTTCATGCTAGAAAAGCCTCAAATAAAGCTGAATTACAACAATTCTGCAAAGATGAGTGGGCCAAAATTCCTCCAGAGCGTGTAAAAGACTTGTTGCAAGTTATCGCAAACGTTTGATTGCAGTTATTGCTGTTAAGGGTGCCCAACCAGTTATTAGGTGCAGGGGCAATTACTTTTTCACACAGGGCTATGTGGGTTTGGATTTTTTTCTCCCTAAATAATAAAAACATTCATTTAAAAACTCCATTTTGGGTTTACTTGTGCTATCTTTGACTAATATTAAAATGTGTTTGATGATCAGAAACATTTTTTGTGTCAAACATGCAAGAGAATAAAAAGTCTGGAAGGGGGCAAATAGTTTTTCACACCACTGTAGGTATAATTTAGGCATCATTTCAACTTCCATCTTTCTAGGAAGTAGAGGAACATTTGTATTCCAAGGACCACCTGTACTTGTTGGTTGAAAGACTGTAACTTGAGGCGGCACCACAACAGAAATCAACAATAGGTAGTATCCAGGCTGATTTTGGGTAGGCACCCAAATGTGGTGCGCCATGTAAAGTAGTAGTAGTAATTTGTTCTGGCCGGTAATTGACCAGTTTTGAACTGTTCTGAGAAGAATTCATTACTAAATGAGTTGTTGCTCAAGCCACCCTAAAGGAGACCTCGTGTCCACAAAACCTGTGCAGAAAAATATCAACCTTACCAAAGCATGGTTGCAAAGTTTAAAAACCGAGTCTGGCGCCCTCCTTCGGCGACATTGTGCAACTGAAAGTAGAACGGAGAAAAGCCGACGACGTTTGAGTTTAAAGTCGCTGCCCCTTGTGACATCATCACAGGTGGCTTGACGACGATTGGGAGATGTCACGTATGTAGCGCCCCCTCCCCCTCCCACCAAACCAGTGCCTCCCCCCTCCTTCCCGCACGCTGCACTGCGCGTGCACGCGGCTGTCTCCAGACGGCCGTTGCCGCATCCTGGCGCACACTCCGCACCGCCACCGAGCTGCAAAAGCCAAGTCTCCTCCTCCGTCTGCACACACACACACACACACACACGCACGCACACACACGCACACTCCTTCTTCTTCTAGTCGCTCCACTCTCCGCAAAGTGTGACATCATCCGCAAAGGTACGTGTCAAGTGTTACTTGCCTTCTGATTGTTGCGCCGCGATTTCGTGTGCTGTGCTGCGGCTGGCTGACGTTTTGTTTTGGCTGTCCGTTCCACAAACATGACGCTTACTTGCCACCCGGCTGCTGGTCCCTTCAGTCTTTGTGCGCATTCTTTGATTTTAGTGTGCAGCGCTCCCTCCGGATCACGTTAGGTAAATGTAGTTGACGCAAGAGGACGCAAGAGGAGGCATGCAAGGTTCAGTGCAGGCTTGATCCAAACTAACTGGATTAACGCATCTGACTGGACACGTGCCGCCTCTCCTTGGTTTACATGTGAAAGGACGTTTCACATACAACCAGGTAGCTTCTGGACGTGAACCCAGTGACCCCAGCATCAGGCGCAATAATCCAGGCTAGAATTGCTGGCTGTGTCATCACCATAGTTACCAGTGGACATTTTGATGGAAGATGGGAGGGAGTCAGTCAGTCATATCAGTAGGTGGATTGCTTGACCACGCAGATTGTGGATGGAGTGATTCTGATGATTCATTCATGCCTTCCATGTTGACACCACTGCAGTCAAACCACTGTGTGTGTGTGTTTACATGTGTTCATTTGCATAGAAAACACCGTTCGTAGTGACTCAGCAAATCTGCTTTGTGTTCATATATGCACACGTTTGTGGATATGACTATTTGATTCATTGTTTCATATACGCAGTGCATATGGAAGTTCAACACCTGCACACACTTACATGGATCTCATCAATGACTCAGCAAAGTGTGTGTGTGTGTGTGTGTGCGTGTGTGTGTGTGTGTGTGTGTGTGTTGGTAGGACAGGAAGTATGTGGCATGGGGGTTGAAACGTTATGCAGTCACAGTATGTTTTATATATAAAACAAAGAGCAGCACAATGAAAGCCCATACAATCAAAGCCCTGCACACTAACTACATTCTGTCCGACTGCACCGAACAAAATACAGTGGAACCTCGACTTATTATTAAACATTATTATACGAAAAATGCATAATACGAATTGGGCTTTGAAGATATTTCCGTCCCATTTAACAAAAACATATTCAAAATTCGAAAATGAGAAAGTGCCACCCAGGATTTTGAATGTACTGCACCGCCATACAAGCTGCCCTCCCCTGGGCTGGTAACGCACCAAACTAATGGATGCTAACCACCGTAAAACCGAAGAAGAAGAAGCTTCTGTCCCATTGCTCAGCGTATTGCATAAAGCTCCCGTTCATTGTTAAAAAGTAAAATTAAAAAATCTAAGGGTTAATTTTAGTAACTAATGTACTGTATTCTTTTAAATGAAGTTACAGTATGGAAACTTACGTATGATTTCTGCCATCTGTCAAAACTCCGTTCGCCCCCTCTTCCGCCATGAGGCTCACCTCGCTTGACCCGAAACATATCAACATTTATTATTTGTCATCGCTTTTGTTTTCTTCTCATTGTTTTTTTAACATTCATGCACATGTAAATGATTATTTTCTTATTAATGTACATAATTTTTTTGGCTGGGTACAATATTTATACTTTTCGAGGGTTTTTGAGGAGGCTGGAGTGAATTAAGCCATTTATATGGTAAATCTTGTCTCATAATACAGAAATTCCAAGACATGACATAGTACAATGGTGCGTTCAAGGACCACTGGGAAAAAATGCTTGGTGAAACAAAACAACATAAACATCCAAATGAAATTCAATGTTATTTACAAAACCTTTTAATTTTTATCATTGCTTATGAAAGTGATCTATGACACGGTTTGGCCCCGCCCAGGGACTGGTACCGGGCTGTGGCCTGGTGGTTGGGGACCCCTGCCTTACACGAAAAAATGAGCATTGTGAGATTTGGTGGATGGCGTGTGATCCAAGAATACCTGAGGTACTGTCCATCCACAGCTTTCTTAATACAGGATTCAATGTGTAAAGTGTAAAAGAGAACAGTGCGTCGATCCGTCCAGGGTGCCATTCAAGCCAGAACCGCCACTGGTTAGTAGTAATTAGTATGGTAACCTAAAAAGAAAGTGGTTTGCACTATTCGCGGGTGGAAAAAGAGAGCTGCAGATATCTGTTATGCAGAGGGTGCTGTTTCACAGGTTAATTCACTCAACATTTTCCTGCAGAAAGATGCTTTGACAAGACATGATGTGCGCTTTTCAGTATAATACTGTGCACTCTATGCCGTTTCTTGATGTATAAAAACTCAATTTCAAATGTGTTTGAGAGGCTCAGAGAGCCCATATTCTAGGGTTCACATGATCAAAAACAGGCATTTTTGGGGCTTTTGATGGGTGTGACCAATCTTTCCGCTTATTTGGCATTGGTCAAATACCCATATTTTGGTTTCACAGTTGTCATTATCTCCCCACTGCAGGTTAGACAGGTGTTAGTGGGAGCAAACCTGTTGATGCCAATTTTGATCAGCAGCGTCACTTTCTAGAACGGGTGCAAGGTGGAGAGAGGGTGGCGACGCAATACCTGCACGGTTCAGATAAGACGTTGAAAAGTCATTTAAGCAACACCATCACAGTCTGACGGACTTAGAATGGAGCCTGCGTAAACACACAAACCTCACTGCTGCTGTCGTCAAGTAGGAAATTTATTTGCAAAATGGCTACGGTTAAAATACCAGCCACTTTTTTGGCACCCCATTTATTGACATCGTCTTTCTCACGTACAGCTCGTCTCCCTGGTTTTCCTCCTTTGGAGGGAGCGGGTCATATTATTGCTATGGGCAGTAGTTAACAAAATGACCTTCATTGAGGGAAATTAACTCTTGGTTAATTGTGAGAAATGCCATTTTATTTATTTTTAATAACAAATAGGATGACCCAAGGGCACACATTCTGCCTAGTTTGTTTCGAGATATGAATAAACTGAATTCTTAACAACCCAGACTTCCTGGAAAGTATTTTTACAATGTGTGAGACATACTGTAAGTGCGTTAAAAAGTGAGATGTGTGGATCGTGTTCAACCTTAACCGGACCAGAAAAACAACTTGTCTTTGTTTTTAGGTTCATTACACAATGACTACATGCAAAATCCAATATGATGACATGACATATATTTACATTTAATAAAAGGGAATAACACACAACGATGGGGAGGGAAAAGGGGAGAGTACAATGCACCAGTGGAGTGTAATATCTACAATCCAGTTGTTTCATCATAATAAAGGACTTTCTCCCCTCTGCAATCCGCCATGCATCCTTCCATGCCTGCCTCCTTCCTCTAAATCGCCCCTGCTGAGACGTGACTCCCTTGTTTTCTGCAGGATTTTCAACATAGCTTCACATAACTTGCAGCCCAAACGTTAGTGCCCGACAGCCTGGGCCTGCAAGGCGAGTTCACGAAGTGAAAGACCCATCCATCCAGTACATGGAAATGCAGAAGATGAGTAGAACAGATATCTGTTGGTTCAGCGCAGCAGTGAACATTGATTCCTCCTTGACATGCTGGTCTCACAGGGGCAACACATTGACGCCGCAGTGTGAGGGGAAGGAGAGGAAACAGGAAGTTGGTTGCAGAGCAATAGTGCCAAATAGTGAAGTTGTACGGGCATCTTTGGGACTAAATGTTTGTATTTCTTTTGTATTTTTGTTGGATTTTCTGGTGGGTTATTTGCTTTTGGGTCAGTGTTGTTCCACTACAAGGGTAGGGAACCTATGCCTCGGGATCCAGATGTGGCTCTTTTGAACACCATGAATGGTTCTCAGACATTTAACAACATAACATTTATTTATTTTAATTTAGTTTTTTCTTAAAATATGTTAGAGGTGTGTTCAAAGTACAGTCTGAGTGATTTATTGGCCTGCCGCATGTTCTAAAAATAAAGTAATTCTATTCTCTATTCTAAATATGATATGGCTCTAACGGAAATACATTTGAAAATATGTGGCTTTCATGGCTCTCTTAGCCCAAAAGGTTCCCGACCCCTGCACTACAAGCTTGGAGGTGGGGTCATGCGTTGATTTTTACACCCACTATAACCCAGGCTGTTGTAGGCATCCACCTTCAGGTTCAGTGACCACAACACGACATGTTGCTGTTGCAGTGCAATTAAGAGTTGATCAGCAAGTAAAGGGATTGAGGATAATCCAACTTTATTGTTGTCCTCTTTTCACTTTGTCTCCATCGACCTGTGCTCCATGTCGACTCCCACCTAAGCAGGAACATGGGGCAGATTATAGGTGTTTGCAGTAAATGTACAGTAACATGTCAGTAGAGGAAACACTGGTATGGGAATATTGTGAGGTGTGATGTTTGACACCCCACGCTCACAATGAAATCAAAGCAAGACTTCTGTTGATTGTGGAGGTACTTTGGTCTTGAGAGGTTTTGTTTGTAGCTGAGCTCTTCAAGTCTTAATTTTCAACCATTCTACTACAAACGTTCACGGTTGATTGTCCTCTATTTTAGCATTGTATGTCTTTATTTGAGACGAGACTCTAGAATTGAGAATAAAGACTTGAGACTTGCAAATCACTGACTTGCTCCCACCTAGAGCTGTCACGAGAATCGATGAAAAATCGGTTAATCGAAGAATAAAAATAAACAAATACAAATCATTTTGCCTGCCTCTATGAATTGGCATGTGCATGCGTCCGTGTTTGTTTTTCCTATTTCTTGTTATCACACAGGCTGGGTGACGAGAGGGTTCACTCTGCATGTGTCTGTGCGCGTTGTTTCTATAGTGGAATGAGCAGAGAGAGTGATCCTTCCTGTCCAGCATTCTGCATCTTTGTCCCAGTACGTGGAGGTGGGGCTGCAAGTGAGTGGATACACAGAGATAACAGCAAGTTAGCAAGCAAATACTGTACGAATGAAGGCACAAAAGCGATGGTTTCTAAGCCGAATGCCAGCAGATGGCGCCAAAGGCGGTAGAAGAAGAACCTTCATCCCGATAGTCAACGCTTACTGAGGCGTTCGCCAAAGTAACTACTGTATGAACAGTTCCTCCATCTGTTTTCTATGCCGCTTATCTTCACTAGGGTAGCTGACTTCGCGAGAGAGCCGGGGTACACCCTGGACCTAACATGCGTTTTTTTGTGGGAGGAAACTGGAGTAGCCGGAGAAAACCCACACACGCATGGGGAGAACATGAAAACAGAGAGCTTTGCCTTCCGGCTCAGCTCTCTCTTCACCATGATTGTCCGGTACAGCGACCGCATTACTGCAGACGCTGCACCGATCGACCTCATGCTCCAACCGTCCCTCACTCGTGAACAAGACCCCGAAATACTTGAACTCCTCCACCTGAGGCAAGACCTCATTGCCAACCCAAAGGGTACAGTCCACTTGTTTTCGACTGAGAACCATGGTCTCGGATTTGGAGGTGCTTAGTCTCATCCCAGGAACTTCATGCTCAGCTGCAAACTGCTCCAGTAAACGCTGAAGGTCACAGCCTGCTGAGGCCATAAGGACCACATCGTCTGCAAATAGCAGAGACGAGATCCTAAGGTCACCAAGATGGACTCCCTCAAAAATTCTCTCTATGAGGTCATGAACAGAATCGGTGAAAAGGGCAGCCTTGGCAGGGGCCAACGTTCACCGGAAATAAGCTCGACTTACTGCTGGCAATGCGAACCAGGCTCCTGCTTCGATTTTACAAGGACCGAATGGCACGTAGTAGCGGGCCACCAACCCCTTACTCCCGGAGGATCACCCCCACAGGACACCACGAGGGACACGGTCAAATGCCTTTTCCAAGTCCACAAAGCACATGTAGACCGGTTGGGCAAACTCCCACATACCCTCCAGTACCCTTGCAAGGGTGTAGAGCTGCTCCAGTGTTCTGCGACTGGGACGAAAACCACATTGCACCTCCTGTAACCGAGGTTCGACTAACAGTCCTTCTCTCCAGCACCCTGGAGTAGACTTTCCCAGGGAGGCTGAGGAGTGTGATTCCCCCTATAGTTGGAACACACCATCCGGTCACCCTTTTTGATATGTACTTTAACTCTCATGCCATATAATTAATGAAAAAATTGTCTCAAAAATGTCAATATTATCCATTATCAACAATAATTTGTCAGCAAAATTTGTCATTGTGACAGGCCTACTGCCACTTCTGCTTTGGCCTTAAAATAGTTAGCCTCCAAAATACTATAAAATATGCCGTCGTAAGTCTTTAAAGACACATACTACACAGGAAATTGTGATGTCAAAGCAATAAACTCCAGCATCACCGAATGTGCCGTCACTTTGTCAAAGTGGAGGTGGATCGTTTTTATTGGTTTCCTGTTTGACAGTGGTTAACTTCTTTTTACACTTAAAACTTTCGTTAATTCTGACTTTTATTGTTTAGTTTTTACATATACATGTGTATCTTTTTTTCACACTTGTGTGATGGGTTTATGATGGTTCTCCTATATTCTAAGTCGAGTTTGATTTGGACTAAGGTAATCATGGGATGTAACTTGGTTGCAATCAATTAAAATGCGCACACGCTGCAACACATGCTGCAACACATGCTGCAACACATGCTACCATACGACTGCAGCGAGATGAGTGCGTTGTTGTCGATATTGCCTGGACACCAAAGGCATTGTGTGTATTTGTACTGCTAGGAAACCGTGAGGGGAATGTTTGCCTGAAAGAGACGCACACACACACATTGTGATGTGGATGTTTTGGCAGCTTGTACACTGTGTGTGTGCGTGTGTGCACAGCTCCTCCTTCAGTACTTTTCGGGGGGTGGGTGATGTCATAGTTGGCATGTTGCGCACCCATCACACTTGGCCAACATCCTGCTGCTGGCCAGAATGACAACGGGGGCCTTTTCTGGTGCAGGATGGTCAGCCCATCTTCTACAAATTTTCAGAGGTGATTGTTTGCTATCAAAGAAATAACATTGTTGATTTTTTTTCCCCCCGCCATTTTCCCAAGTATTTTGTTGCTTTGTTCTCTTTGACAACCAGTAATTTGGAATGTTCTAGGTTCCCTTTTACTTTTCCAGTCCACATCCGCATCACTTTGTCTCCTTTCTGTGTGCTCAGAAAATCAAGGGAACCAATGAGCTCACATCAATGAAATGAGATTAGACCAAGCTATGATGTTTGCAACCATTAAGTTGTTGCGATTACAAAGGTGAGCTTTATTAACTTGCTGCCTTGCTCAGTTGATTTTAACACAAAACCCGATGGATGGATACTGAATAGCCGGATGACAAAATCAGCTCTAAACTCCGCTACAAAATGTGAGAAAGTGTGGAATATGTTTTGACAAATGCACCTGTTGTCTTCCACCTAGATGTGTAATACACTATCTGGAACAGAGCAGCGTTAGTCTCCTTGAACCAGAGCATTCTCATTTAGGGAGTTGACGTGTGGATATTTATAAGAACCGGGTCAGCTTTGGAAGAAAGAGCAGAAATACTGAGTTCTTCCGGGAGTTAGTGGTGGGAGCTGGTTCTTTTGGCTTCTTAAAAAGAACCGACTCTTTTGGTTCCCAAACAGCTCCTCAAAATTTACATAAAAATAATAATAAAAAATGAATATCTCCATCCATTTTCTATGCCGCTTATCCTCATTAGGGTCACGGGGATGCTGGAGCAGGCTATCCCAGCAGGCTTTGGGCGAGAGGCGGGGTACACCCTGGACTGGTCGCCAGTCAATCGCAGGGCACATATACACAAACAACCAGTCACACTCACATTCATACCTATGGACAATTTAGAGTCACCAATTAACCTAACATGCATGTTTATGGAATGTGGGAGGAAACCGGAGTACCCGGAGAAAACACACACACACACACGGGGAGAACATGCAAACTCCACACAGAGATGCCCAACGGAGATTTGAACCCTGGTCTTCCAGATCTCCTGACTGTGTGGCCAATGTGCTAACCACTCAGCCACCGTGCGGCCCAAAATGAATATCTAATATAAAAAATATATATGTCAGATGTTTATTTATCCATATGCTCAACATGTAACAGATTGCTATAAAAACACACAAAGGCCCATTTTGTCATCATACATTTTGCAGTATTGGCTCTTAAGGAGGTTTTAAGTAGAGTTTGAAAATGCAAAAAGAACAAATTGGGAGTGAGACAAATTATTGCAAACAAGCATAACATTGAAAAAACTGGTGCAGAGTGCATTCCCATTGCCCCTGGGAAAGTGCCAATGATGCTCGTCGATTTAATTGAGTTGTGGAGGGGAATTATAATTTCTTTTATTCAACAACGTCATCACGGATGGTTTTGGAGTGATTGGGGTTTGGTTTGCTCTCTTCATGTTAAAGCCATTCAGCCGGAAGAGCAATAAAAGAAACAATAAAACAAATAAGCCTTTAAAAGGGCAAGTGAGCTGATGAATACAATGAAGCTCCTAATTTTGGAGATCTGGCTAATAATAGGAACTCGATCTGCGCTGACACAAAGGGGAGTTGGAAGCTTGACATCACCTCTGTGTGGAATGATGGAGTTGTGTATAGTTGTGGAATAGTCAACCTTTGTTTGTAGCTGTGCATGAAATGAGTGTTGATGCTCGCATGAACACCTAAAGTCTTTTTTGGGGAGGAGTCGATGATGTTGAGAAGATCATGGATGAGAAATTCAGGTTTCAATACCCAACAGACTCCGGTGACCTATTTCCAACGTCTATTTGTGCGTTGCTGCAAGATAAAGTGGGTTGCTTGTCTTTAGTTAGTGATTGGCCTAAATAAAGAAACACAAAGTGGCGAGTTTAAGAGGTTCGGATGACATTAAACGGGCCAAAGTCAGATGTTCTGACATGTTTTTTTATTGTTTTTTGTGTAGGACAAAGGACTCTTTACCACAGAAGTGATGTGCTAGAGACGGTGGTGCTCGTCAATCCTTCACAAGACACTGTTGTATCAGAGGTAAGTGTCATTCCGCCACAGACACAGAACCCTGATTTTAATGTCAGGATTCATTTTATGTTGATGTCTTAAGTTGAAATCACTTTATTTTTGGCTAAAAATATAAATTTTTCTTGAGTGCACATTTTTATTTTCAAAACCTGTGCACTTTAGAATTTGAATACAACCTCAGATGTATAATCACAGGAGTGCCAAATGGAAATACATGTGGAAATATAAAGAGAATCAATAATACACTCAATAATACAAAATATTCTTTTTCCATTTTGTCTTTGCTCCTCCGTAAATCACCACTTTATCATGGTGGAGGGGTTTGAGTGCCCGAGTGATCCTAGGAGCGATGTCGTCGGGGGCTGTATGAACCTGGTAGGGTCTCCCAAGGCAAACAGGTTCTAGGTGACGGGCCAGACTAAGAGTGATTCAGAAAACCCGAATGAAGTCAACAACAAGAGGAATGACCGCACCTCGCCCGGACATGGGACACCGACCAGTCGTGGTGGCAAGCCCCAAACCCGATGGTGGACACCAGGGGTTTAGGGCTGCTGTCAGGCTGAAGAAGGAGTCCTATCCAGCATAGACAGCTTGCGGGACTCCCAAAGCAGCTGACAGGTACCAGCAGGCCAAGCGGCATGCGGCTTCAGCGGTGGTCGAGGCAAAAACTAAAGTGTGGGAGGAGTTCGGTGAGGCTATGGAGCACGACTTTCGGTCGGCCTCAAAGAAGTTCTGGCAAACCGTCCGACACCTCAGAAAGGGAAAGCATCCCCCAGTTCACACAGTTTACAGTGTGGACAGGGCTTGCTGAACTCAACTGAGGATATAGTTGGTCGGTGGAAGGAATACTTTGAGGGCCTTCTCGATCCCACTGACATACCTTCCATAGAGGAAGCAGAGTCTGAAGATACGTACGTGGACAGTTCAATGGCAGTTTGTGAAGAACTTGATGCGGTGTTTGTTCATAGGAGCGTGTAGGGCAGGAGTCCCCAAACTTTTTCATAAGATAACTTCCATTCCATTTTCCACATAACTTTTCCCTTATCTGGTGGGGGGCCGGTGTCAGTTCGAAACAGAAAAAGTTTGACTATCGCAGGGCTGCTTAAATGTAAACTTTGACTGTATTGTTTTCGAGAAAGCCACACAGAAAAAAATATAAATAACCCTTTATATTAAGTCAGAAAATAAATAATAACACTACAGTATTAATGAAATAACACCATTTCTGAAATAAGTAATAACCAAGTAACCCTCGCTGGGTTCTTCACAGAAAAAAAGCTTGTATTGGCCCTGTCTACATGTAGCAGATGTTTTTAAAACCAAATATTTCCTCCCTCTACGTGTAGGAAAACTTCTGTCCACACTGCCTCGATTGTTTCAAAAAACGGCATCCTGAAATGCATTTTATTCCAAGCATGCCAAGCCTCTAGGCTGCAGTAGTTAGCCAAATGCTGCTCGTCTCTTGACGTCCCTTCAACAATACGTCACACAAAGGCAGGTACATGCAAGACGTTTGTTTATTTTTTCATAATAAAAAACAATCAGGGTGAGGAAAAACAGGAAGATAAATACTCTGATCTGCTCCCTCGCACAGTACTTCCATCTCGTCCAACGTGGAGCCGTGGGATTTTGCGTCACACACCGAGCAGGTGAGCAGTACACCCGCTCTCAAACAAAGGCGAGAGCCGCTTGAGATGTGTGTGTGAGCGTCGTGTGTAGAGTGAGGACGTGGATCCGGAGAAATCCGCAAATCGCCACTTTGGCCGTTGCTTTTAGAAACCTTCATTTTCATGAGAAAAAAACCCGGGGACGTGTGAATGACAGGGCAAAACGCACAAAAAGATCTCCCATTTGCAAAAACGGTGGCTACGTGTAGACAGGCCCAGTCTAGTTTGTATGGCCAGACTTTAAAAAAATCACAGTCCGTTTTTGGTATTGTTCAGGGGGCCGGTTCAAATGGGCCGTAGTCTGGGGACCACTGGTGTAAGTGGATGTTGGAGCCAGGAGTGGTGAGACAATGACTGACCCTCATTGTTGAGACTGCAGTAGCTCAGCTGTACATTTACTTACAAATGAGGCCTGAATAGCATTTCAAACATTGGGTTTTGTACTGTTCACACTGACGTGACAATAACAGATACAGGTCACATCTGTGCATATAAATTAGAACTGACCTGCAGTGCGAACGCAGCCATGGACGGGGGCGAGGTTGACATGGAGGATGAAGGGGCCCGACAAGTCAGTTATTTGTGTCGATAACATTTTACCAGCTATAGTTGCTCCGAAATGCCACTAGCATAGCATTAGAAATCCCCTCCACATACAAATGCAACATTTATGATTTTGCATTTTAAAAGTCAAGCTTTTAATGTGAGTTAGAGGTACTTTCTTCGGGGACTATTTTGTTAAAAATGGAAACGCACACTAAATTTAAAGAGAAAAACTGATCTGTACATACAAACCGCAGACGTCCACAGTGTAACATGAGATATTTAGTACACAGAAAAAATTTTTAAACTTTTGATTAAATAAGTGCTTTTTTCCAAACAGAGCATGTAATATGGAATTGTTATGCACAGACATGACTCCATCTGTACCAAAATATCTACTGCGAGTTAATAACTCACTGACTTCTGATTTGAAATATGAAGAAAATAATTTGCTAAATCTTGTAAATGTCAACACAATGGAGATGCATTCATCTTAATGGTGGTCTATCTGTGTGTGTGTCTCCCAGATCCAATATCTCATTACCGATTCAGCGGGACACAAGCTTCTGATCTTGAGTGGTCATAGCTCTGATCACGGTGGGCTTCTTCTTCAAACAGGGACTTTTACCTACGAGACCTTTGCGAGTATCATTGCTGATCCTGGGGTGAGTCACATTTTCTCTCCTGTTGCTCTTAGCAATAATATTATGGATCAGTGCACCATAAAAACAGCTTTAAGTAAGAGTACTTTGACCAGTTTAGTCCCTATTGGAAGCCCCTATGGATGTGCCAGATGTAATCAAAACCCTATGTAGTTCTGTGACCTCCTGGTCTGTCTTTACAACTGAAGGCCAACATACTGTTTGTATGGCTTCCAGAAGCTTACATTTCCTGGTTTGTTCCTGGTGCAGGTCACTGAACTACTTGGCCCATCAATCCCCAAGCAGCAGGCTACACTTACTGTGTCCTGCCACAGGGAGGTTGGCTGGAGCTCCCCGGGACAGCAGCAGATCCTGCGAGAGTTTCTCCAGTACAAACTAAATCCTGAGCTTGTGGTCCCCAAGATGGAGGGGGTCACAGAGTTCACAGAGTACATCTCTGCAACTGTTGACGTTCCTTCGCCTTTTGACCTCCTGGAACCACCAACATCGGGCGGCTTCTTGAAACTATCCAAACCATGCTGCTACATCTTTCCTGGCGGACGTGGAGACTCTGCGCTCTTCGCCGTGAACGGCTTCAACATCTTAGTGGACGGTGGCTCAGAGCGGAAATCCTGCTTCTGGAAGCTCGTCCGTCACCTGGACCGCATTGACTCCATTTTGCTTACACACATCGGTGCCGACAATCTCCCAGGGATCAACGGGATCCTGCAGAGGAAAATAGCAGAACAGGATGAGGAAAAATCTCAAGGCTCCACCAACTATAGCACTTGGATCAAGAACGTGATCTCTCCGGAACTTGGAGTGGTGTTTTTCAATGTGCCAGAGAAGTTACGAATGGCAGAGTCTAACCTTAAAGTCAAACGCAGCATTGAAGAGGCCTCCTTGACTTTGCAGTATCTTAACAAATTGGGACTGAAGCCAGAGCCTCTCTATCGAGTCGTCAGCAACACCATTGAACCCATTACCCTGTTCCACAAGATGGGAGTGGGCAGGCTGGATATGTATGTTCTCAACCCCGTCAAGGAAAGCAAAGAGATGCAGTTCCTCATGCAAAAGTGGGCTGGCAACAGTAAGGCCAAAACTGGTATTGTGTTGCCAAATGGAAAAGAAGGAGAAATATCAGTGCCCTACCTGACATCAGTTACTGCCTTAGTTGTCTGGCTTCCCGCAAACCCAACAGAAAAGATCGTCAGAGTTCTCTTTCCAGGAAATGCACCTCAGAACAAGATCCTGGAAGGCCTAGAAAAGTTAAAGCACCTTGACTTTTTGCGTTATCCTGTAGCTACACAAAAAGATATTACATCAGGAGCTCCTCCCTCTGTCGTAAAACAGACAAAGTTAAAACAAAGGACGGACAGCAAAGAGAGCCTTAAATCATCCCCGAAGACCACCACAAAGCTCAACAAGGAAAAACTAGAAGGACAAGATGATGTGGCAGTCGGTACCGAGACAAAGAATCTATCTGTGAAAGAGAACATATCTGTGAAAAAAGATCAGAAAAAGCCCATCAAAACCATCAAATCTAAAAGTGACGCGCCAGAGAAAAAGAAACTTCTTAAAGAAAAATCCTTGAAAAAACACTCCAAGGAAAGGGTGTCAAAGATGGATGAGAAAAAAGACAAGGAGAAAAAAGACACCAAGAAAATAAAGAAAGATGAGTCTTCCAAAAAAGATGAGAAGAAAGATGTGAAGTCCAAAGAGGACAAGAAGAAAGAGACATCTAAACCTGAGCTGAGAAAAATAGCAAAGCCTGACCTCAAACCTCTCACACCAGAAGTCCGAAAGACATTACACAAAGCTAAGGTGTCAAGTAAAACAAAGACTGGAAAAACAAAAACGGTGAAGGCTGAAGTAGCTGAACCAAAGCCAGAGGAACCAAAGAGTTGTGAAGGAAAAGAAAACAGAACAGAAAGCATTCAACTGGAGCCAGCATGTAAAGGAGACACATTTGTTCCCTCTGCAGATCTCGCTGAGGACATTCAACTGACCAAAACTGAAGCTGTAGCTGATCTAGCAGAGCCATCAGGTGGTGATGTGGTTACTCTGCAGATGACAGCTCAAAGCCTTACCCAGGAGAAGCCGGAAGCACCAGAAAATGAACTCCTATCGGCGGTAGAGTCTCCTCATAAGGAGCTACCAGTACCAATGAAAGTTGGTGGAGAGGCGAAATATGATGATAACATGGACATGGAAGAGACAGAAATGTTTGAGGATGAGGGAGCTGCATCCCAGGATGAGGAGGATGACGAAGAAGAGGCCGCAACTGCTGAGGCAAAGAGTGAGGAAGAGGAGGATATGGGCATTGGAGAAGAAGAAGATGATTTCCAATTGAAGGAGCAAGATGGTATGGGCATAAAATATGAAACTGAAGAAATGGAGAAAAGACAAACACTCCCAGCAAAGGTCGACAGAAAAGAGGAGGAAGAGCCAGTAGAAAAGGCTGAACTGGAGGAGGTGGAAGACCTCGACGTGATAGCAGATGAAGAGATAAGCAGCGAAGGTGTGGCTGATGAGCCAATGGTTGGTAAGAGCAAAATTGACACCATGACCACGGCCCAACATGACGAAGACGAGGAGGAAGACGGCTACCTTTCACATTTGGGAGGGGCAACGGCTCCTGTAACCACAGTTGCTCAAGGGGCCGTAGAGCCCATCTCCTATATCCAAGATGAAACTATTCCAGGCTACTCTGAGACAGAGCAAACCATTTCCGATGAGGAAATTCACGAGGAAGCAGAGGAGAAGATACCACACCTTCAGTATGACGTTTGCATGTATGACATCTCAGTTCCAGATCAAACTGGGTCATTTGTAAACATTCAGGGCATGAAGGAGATGCAATCTACAGCCGTGACTGAGAAAGCTTCCATCACAGGCGTGCAGGAGCAACTATCAATGTTCACCAACATCTTTACTGCCCCTCTAGCAGAAGAAGAGCATGTGTCCTCTGCAACGTCCATCACAGAGTATGACAAACTGTCCTCTCTCCCCACGTCTATTGCCGAAGACCAGTCTGTTGCGTCCACCGTAGCTCCAGAAGAACCAGTCAAAATCAGATCTACCGATGTCACCCGAGAGAAAGAGCTTCTCTCATCTGGAACGCTTTCACCGTCGTCTCTTGAAGAGAAGTCGCCCTCTGCTGACTTACAGCTTCCTCTTGAAGAAACAAAGATGGCTGTCAAGGTTCCTGTTTTCCATGATGACGACGACGAAGAAGACGAAGATCAAACTCCTAATGTAGATATCTCACTAGAAAAACTACAAGAAGGCTATACTTTATCACAGATAACAAAGGGACAAGACAAAGATGTTGAAAAGCATCCTGACTCTTCATCTCCTGTTTCCAAGTCTCTAGGAGAGGAGAAACCAGTCCACTTCCAATCTGAGGAAGAGAATATAGAGCTGATGGCCCCAAAAGATGTTTCGTCAGCTATTCTTACAAGGCCGTTTGGTTCAGACTCTGTAACCTCAGAGAGTGAGGATCGTTGTTTCAGTCCTGATGACGTCACTGTGAAAATGGCCTCCCCGACACAGTCCGAATCACCTAGCGCCACTCATTCTCCTCTTCGTCATTCATCAGTTGGAGCAATCCCAGATTTAGAACTCCCGATGCTTGCCAACGCAACCGGAGAGCAAACCTTCAAGGACCAAGAAGTAGTTAAAAAAGACACAAAGCAGGAATTGCAAGCCGTTGAGATTTCAACATTTTCGGATAAAAAGTTTGACAAGGACTTGAAGGAGGTCCTACCTGTCAAGGATTCCGAAAAAGGCGAGCAGGCAGAAACAGCTATAACAGATGCATCTTCAACCGAAGTTCAACCACCCTTGTCAGGATGGGTTTCTCCCACCTCACATCAACAAACACATAAGGAACATAAAGCGCTATCACATGCTCACTCTCCAGAAAGAGACACACATTTCCTTGATGGTAGGGAAGATGAGAAAAAAGATGATCGAGGTGGCGATAGATCTGAAATTACAACAGTTCTTGCAGCGGTACAAAAAGACAAGGAGAATAATAAACACGCTGCATCTGAATTGAAAGAACTGAAGGATGACCAGAAATCCGAATCTACACACCAGGAAGAAGTTTGCGCAGATGAAGCCATAAAAGATCAAAAGTTAGAGAAAGATGCTAATACTTACAATGTTAAACCTGGGAAAGAAGAGACACTTGATGGTGCCATGAAAGGCGATGTTATAGAGCTGGCAAAGGATGCAACTCCTGTAGCTGAATTTCCCAAAGAAGAAAGAATTATTTCTGAGGAAAAGCAGGTCAGAGATGAAGACTCTGACCTCAAAAGCATAACTGAAGTTACGAAAACAGAAACTGGGACTGGGAGTATAATGATTGAAGAGGAGGAGAGGGACGAGGATGAAGCGATTGACTTCATGGTGGCAAAAACTGAAGAAAAGCAGATTCAAAATGTCCACAGCACAGTGCTGGCAAAAGATGTGATGAAGGAAAAGGCAGAAGAGAATACATCCCTCAAAGAGCCTTGTGAAAAACAGGAGAGGATTGGAAAGGATGATACTATGTTTACTCAATTCACCAAAGAAGACAATGTTTGCACGGCTCCATCATTGACTGTTGAGCACATTAGTGCCAAAGTGGAAGATCAGGAGATGGAGGAAGAGATTCAATTAAAAGGTGACCATTTTTCGGCCAAAGAGACAAAAAAGGCATTGGGTGAAGATAAAGGCAGCATGGATGACACCGTGCAAGATGATGTTTGTGCTGTTAAAGTCATGGAAAAGGCTGATGACAAGGTGCACACCTTCACTCTCCAACGCTCCAGGGAGAAAGAGGTGACAACTGTTTATCAAAGTGCTGGCATCGAATCCATGGGAGAAGAAAGAGATCTAGAACCAATTAAAGATGGAATATTCACCAAATCCGCTTCTGAGGAGGAATGCACAAAATCTTTTGATGTAAAACAAACCAAAGAAGTGGACAAGATGCTTGATTTGGAAGAAAAAGTCACCAAGGAAGAAGATAAAAAGACAGAGAATGAAGCTTATGATAAACAGTTCAAGTTTGAAGGTGAGAAAAATGAAAACACTGAAGAAAACACTGATAGTTCTGTTATTGCGTCTGATTTACCAGAGAAAAAGGAGATGCAAAAAAATGTTAATGTTACCTGTGTCGAAACTATGGGGCATGAAAAACTGGAAAAGAGTGTTGTTAGCGACACAGAGATTGAAATCGCAGAGACTAAAAAGCTGATAGAAGACACCACCATTTGCAAAGTACTTTTTGGTGCTAAAGAGAAACAAATGGAAACAAACACTGAAAAGGATGACAATGCACAACGTATGGAGAAGGTAAAAGAGATAAAGGTAAAAGCTGAAGATCTCAATGCAAAAGTGAAAGTCTTAGAAGATGAAGACATCGAAGATGATGGCAAAGAGTCTGGATTGTGTCAGAGTGGAGACAAACATGACTCAAAGGAGGAATCATATTCCCCATCTAAGACCCAACAGGTTATAGTGAAGCATGATTCTAATTTTGAGGCTGATGTTAAGATCAATGATGTGGTTGACCAGCCCGTATCCCCAACCATGGAAGAGGAGATGGATACAGAGAAGATGTTTGAAGAAACCTCTTACAAACTGACTGCAGCTCCTAGAGAGGAGGATGCACTGGTGAAAAAACAACAGGAATCCACAGAAGTTAAATCAAGTCAAGACCAGCAAACGGTGCATCCTGACATCTGTGAGTCCCTCCACAAGCAAAAAAAAGAGTGCGACAAAAGCGCTAAGACCATTGTCAGCGGAAGTGAGAAAAAGGAGAAAGAAAAAGATGATTCTCACATTGCTGAACTGAATAAGGAAAAGAAGATGGAGAAGGAACACGAGAAAGAAATGACCTCTGGGGCAGAAGGTCTCCAAGAGCAAAAGACAAAAGCAGACAAGACAAAAATGGTGAAGGAAAGTTCTATGTCTGACATGAAGTTTGAAGAAGTCAGCGAGAAGGAACAGTCTGAAGTCAAAGTAGAGAAATGGGAGCAAGAGGAGTTACAAGAGAAGGACAAACATTCTGCACAGACCGCATTCTTCACAAAAGCAGCGTTGGGTTCAAAGTCTGACTATAAGCCCGACTTCCAGGTTCAGTCCTCAGAAGAAGACAGGGAAGATGAAGAGGAGGAGTACATTTGTATGGGCTCTAGACCTTTGTCAGTGGAGCCCAGAAAATCAGAACATGACACGCTGTCCCAAACATCTCAGTCAAGAGATCAAATTAAAGAAACCACACCCAGACAGACCATAATAGTCATACCGACACTTACAATGCAGGAGCCTTCTTTGGACGAAGACATCAAAGATGTTTTAACAGAAGAACTAATTCTTTCTTCAGATGCTGGTACCACTCCTGCACCGATTGCGCACCCAGAGCCATCTCCTACTAGTGACACTTCTACTCCAAAACAAGAGTCCAGCTTGACAGAGACAAAGGCTGTATTGTCAGCAATGTCCAGTACTGAAACCAGAAGCACTGGGAGCCCGGACAAAGGCAGGCCTCAAATAATTTTCAAGACCATAAAGTCAGAACAAGAGGATAAACCTGTTAAAGAGGCAGAGCGGGAGATGGAAGGAGAACGGGAGGTGGCCTCCCCAGGCTTTTCTCAGCCTTGTTCATACTTCCTGCTAGATAAAGATTCTGATGACAGTGACCCCACTGACAAAGGCGAAAGCAGGGAGAGTGCTGATAATGCAAAAGGAGAACTACAAGATGAACACAAATCATTTGCTGCCTCCAAGTACGAACCGTATGAGAAGCCTCTCTCTAAAGATCCTGACACTAGAGAGGAGACTGATGTGTTTCCAGGTCATACTGCAGACATCAGCATGGATGATAACAGGAGGGCAAGTCAGACAGAGTCAGCCATGTTCCTGCTGGGAGATCAGGTCAAAAAAGAGCCTGTGTATTTAAGTGAAGTTGACGACAGCCCACAGAATGAAAGCCACCAATGTGCCTCCCCAAAACTTGAAGATAGAGAGAAAGGGCAAGAAGAAGAGAGTGTAAGAGAGGAAAAAACAGACACGCCCCTTGCTTGCAATAGCTTCTCAGCCATAAACATTCAAGACAATAAAATGTCCCAAGAGGCTTATAGTCCCAAGGAGGACAAGCCAGAAAAATCGGAGAAAGAGAAGGAGGATGTGAAGGAAGGAACTTCTGGAGCTTTTCAAATAGGTGAAAGGGATGAGACCCTTTCTGGTGGTGCTTCTCATTCCACTGGGCCGCCATCAAGACAAGAATTCTCAGATGTGAGTGGTGATTCCTTAGGTACTCCAGCAGGATATGAAAAGGACATGGAAAAGAATGAGAAGGAAAAATCTGCTGAATTCCTGAAAGACAGGATGGAGTTCTCTGATCATGAGGACTCTCCATTACAGTCACCATCAGAAAAAGACTCTTTGCCTCAAGATGCTTCACGTTCTGGAAGAGAAGACCAAGCAAACAGATCGAGAACAGGCTCAGCCTCCTCTTGTATAGAACACCAGATAGATGCCAACATTCGTGCTTTAGACATTAGTCAATCCGTGTTAGAATTTCCCAAAGGCAAAGAAAACCTTATAGATATACGATTACTCGTAGAGGGTGAAGATTTTAATGTTGATGATGATGAAGATGATGATGAAGATGATGAGGAAGATGATGAGGAAGATGATTTGAGTGACATTGACATAGAAAAGGGTGCCAGAGAGCAGTCTGAAAAGGAAACCTGCAGGATTAATCCTGATGATAACGTGCCATTAACTCCCTCTGAGGACTCAAACAAAACGTCTCCTGAAGTGAGTTTCCTTCAAGGAGAGATTCCCTTCAATGTTTCACGTGATGGCGCTTCAGATATTGAAGCTTATGAGAAGTCAAAACAGGACACAAGTAAAAAACTATCATCTGGTGACACAAACCTTGAAAAAGAAGACTTCTGTGGAACAACACCTGCTGATATGACTACACTTTGTGACACCAAAAGTGAAGGTGAAAGGACACCATCACCCAGCACAAGCCCTCTCAAAACTGAGAACATTTGTTTGGGTATCCAAACAAAGGAAGTTAAAGACAAAACTCTTATCTCCCCTCAGCCAACGTCACAGAGTACGTTGTTAATTGCTGAGGATGTCGCTTCATCTGAGGTGCAACAGTCAAAGATAAAGGATGAGGACAAAGCCTCTCTAGCTCTGGAATCAAGTGTTCTGACAAAAGATCCTTGTCTGTCACCACCAACAAGCAACCTCATTAGCAGCTCAGCACCATCTGACCAGCCAATGTCCACAGCCATGCCTGCATCTGATCTCTTGGCTCTGCATACTGCAAGCTATGCTGATGTCGGACAGAGCGAATGTAGGGGTCTCGCTGAGCATTTTCAGATAGTTCAGTCAGGGTTCAGTCGAGTAGGTCAAAAGGATCAGCACTCTAAAACCCAGACAATTAGGCTAAGCGATGAGGATTATTACCAAAAAGACACCCAAGAACAAAGCCTGACTGCAAGGCAGAGCTCAGATCTGACTGCAAAAAAGGAGGAGGAGGTTTTCACATCTACCACTTTGCCGTCCAAATTTTCCACCAGTGATTCACCCCCCTTGTCAAGTTCTGGCCCTTTGAGTCAACAGTTTGAAGACAAACCTGTCAACGTATCAAGCAGGTTAGCGCAAGAAGTGCCATCATTTAATAGTGGATTACTAAGCTCATCCTTCGGAGACCATCAGACAGACGAGTACATGGAGGTGATGACCAAACACACAGAAGAGTATTCTCAATCAGAGGAGACCAAAATGTCACCGCTGCAGCAAAATGGCTCAAAACTGGCAGAGACGTTTTTCACATCCCAAGCTTGTTTTGATGTTTCTCCACAAAGGGCTGAAGCCAGTGACAGGGGATCCCAACTGACAACACATGACAAAGACCCTGACCCCTTACAATATGACCCTGAATGTTCAAAAATGGAAGTAGTGATGCAAACAGCTCGACATGCTGCCCAAGGCTCTTCAGCTAGTGGAAGTGGTGCTGTGAATACCTCATGTGCCATCACCGACCTGCCCGGAGCAGATGAAGAAAAAGAGAAAAGTGTGAAGACATCTGGGACTGAAAAGGAGGAGAAGACTATTGACAGTGAAGTGGCAAAGGAAATAAGTAAAACTGCAGAAGCAAGGACTCTGGAAGGGAAGCAGTGCAAAGGCAGTGCTGAACAGATAAAACCTTCAGAGCCAAAGATGAGTGAAAAAGAAGACGGCAAGAAGAACGAAGAAGAAGCCCTAAGTCAAGAGGAAAAAGGCTTTTTAGATAAGATGCAGGAGAGATTAGAGGTAAGGCGAAAGAGCAGTATTTCTGATTGGGAGCTCCTACAGAGGCCTGACGATTTCCCAAGTGCCCCTCCACCAAATTATAGTGACCTAGAGGAGAAAGCAATGGAAGCCTTTGAATGCATGGCGAGCATCCACGGTGCTTCTCTGTTTTCCTCAAAAGCAACATCTTCCACAGAGGCATCAAGCAAAGCAAAAACTGATCGTCCATCTGATTTGAATACCGGCATCATTTCTACCTCCCCTCTCGTGGACTCCTCCTGTGAATATAAACAGCGAAAAGGAGAACTATCTCCCTCCTTCATCAACCCTAGTCCACATCAGTTCTCTGGTGACGAGGGCGAAGCGGACAACCGAAGTGACCACTCCCAGGAAGGAAGAGATGCACATCATGAACAAAGATCAGTAAAAAGGAAGTCACACAAGCAGAAGCGCCACACTCATGGAGACGCTGGTCATCAGTTTTCTGGTGCTGCTTCACTTGGGCTGACCGGAACATTGGCTGGTGAGGAAACACCTCCAACTTCGATGAGTGAGTCATTGCCTTCACAGTCGGATTCCGATGTCCCACCAGGAACAGAGGAGTGTCCGTCCATTACAGCAGAAGGTAACCTGGACTCAGACGAAGAGGCAGAACATCTGCCCGTGGACAAACTGTCTGCTTCTGGTGCTGCCAGTGGCCAACGCCCCCCCATCACCGGAGCAGATCAGAAAACACATGATCCATTCCCCACTTCTATGAAAGACCCTCCTCCACAACCTCCCCATCCAGATGTGTGCATGGTGGATCCAGAGGCTTTTCTTCTTGATGCCAGTAGCACAGAAAAACTTCCCAGGAAAGACCACAAGACCACCAGGAGCCTCAGAAAAGCCAAACCAAAATCTGCTTCCCCTGTTCGAAAGGGGGAAGTCAGGAAGAGGTCCTCTACTCCAGTGAAGCAGGCCCAAAAGGACTCGGCCTCGCCCCGATCAACCTCCCTCAGGAGGAAGGACCCAGAGAGGAGCTCCAAGCTGGTCAAGATGTCTGAGAACCAAGGTTCACGCAGTGATATCCTTAATCCTGGGAAGGGCCTTGTCACTGGAGCGAAGAGCAGTGCAGGTGTGTTTGCTTTTGCAGTACAAGTCAATGTTTGTTTGTGCAGATGTATCAGACATGTATCATAGACCGTCGTCAGTCTGTTCCAGCCGGTCCGGGGCGTCTTTTTCAGTTTACACTGGTATGCCAAAGTTTGGGCCCCCCTGATCATTTTTAAGAGTTTCCTTTATAAATCATTGTTTGGATCAGCAATTTCAGTTACATATATCATATAGCAGACAAACAGGGATATTTGAGAAGTGTAATGAAGTTTTTAGGGTATACAGAAAGTGCACAATAATTATTTAAACAAAACAGTCTCACTATTACACACAAAAACATAGAAGCTGATGCGTGGATCTGTTCAGGAAACAACTCTCAGAAAGCCACTTCAGCTGTCCCTCCTGGACCGCCAGTCTACGTAGACCTGGCCTACGTGCCCAACCACTGCAGTGCCAAGAACGTAGACCAAGAGTTTTTCAAGAGAGTGCGGGCAGCGTACTATGTGGTGAGCGGGAATGACCCAAGTGGCGGGGAACCGAGTCGCACAGTCTTAGACTCCCTGCTGGAGGGTAAATCTCAATGGGGCTCCAACCTGCAGGTATTTAATTATTCATTCATTCATTTTCTATACCGCTTATCCTCATTAGGGTCGCGGGTATCTACATACATATTTACAAACACATTTTTATTGAGAATATACAGTATTGCTGTGTTTCCACTGTGGTTCTCCCTTCCTGAAGACAAAAAATGACATTTCTGGGATCTGAAGTCGTATTAGCAGAGGACAATGTAAATAAGATCCTTTTAGGTAGACCACATCTACTGTAAATGTGTGTTACACTCAACTAGGGCTGCAGCTAACAAATATTTTAGTAGGGTGTTCTACTGATTTTTATTTTGTAAATTATCGAGTTAATTGGAAAAAACATATTTTTTCTTGGTAAATTAGCAATTATACATACAAAGGAGAAAATAAAGCACAGTAATTAACAACCAATTAGTTAAATATTTAGATAATCACATGTTTTATTTCTTAAATTCACGTGTGCATAGGAAAAATGTGTATTTTCCTGGGGCGGATGGACTATGCGTAGGTGCTTTTGTAGATTAATTTTTCCATCCCAGACTGTTAATATCCAACCGTTTTCTATGCCGCTTATCCTCAGGGTCGCTGGTATGCTGGAGCCTATCCCAGCTGACTTTGGGCGGGAGGCGGGGTACACGCTGACTGGTTGCGAGTCAGTTGCAGGGCAGACATACAACCATTCACTCTCACATTCATACCTATGGACAATTTAGAGTCGCCACAAACGTATCCTATGCTCACAAAAACCTATTTCACTCAAATATTGTTCACCAATATGTCAAAAAATTTTAGTGTGAACTTCAACTTTGGCGAGATAATCCATCCACCTCAGCGTGTGCCTACCAAAATGCTGATTGGACAATAGGATTACTGCACAGGTGTTCCTTTGATTGGCCACAATAAAAGGCCACTCCAAAATGTACAAAATAAAAATGACAGAAATCAAAACCATTTAACCAATTCACTTGTGACTTTCCCTGGAGACATAAGATGAATGGGCAATAATAAAATCGTTTTGAATCCACAACAGCTTTTTGACATCCTTTTTCTGTATTATTTTTTAAGGCTTATAATATAAAACTACAAATTTGCTGGGCGATTGAAAATATTTAGGGTGGGGTATTTGTAATTTTTTTGTCTTCTGCAACAAATCCACTCGAACAGCGACAGAATGACTGCGACAAAGTGCAACTAATATACATTGACTTTTTTCTGCATAACTAGCCGCTAGAAGTGGATAACGTTTGTTAATGCTGACTTAGTTTATATCTGTAGTTCGAATAATAAAGATGAAAGTTGCGTTCAATCACAATCGACGTAATGGCAAGCCCTGGTTTAGGATATAACCAATTACTCGATTAATGGAAACAACCAGCTTCAAATTCATCGACAAAGACAATTAGCAGTTAGCAGCAGCCTGAGTTGTTTGCTTACTTAGAATATTAGAAACATCTTTTATGATAATGCAGCACAGTTGCACACCACTGCGAACTCCTTTACTAAGGACACTTCTAAACAGTATAAACACATTGCTCACTGAATACCAATTTGTGTATTATTTTGTAGAGGTGTACCATGAACATGTTTTATTTGCCAACATTCTCCATTTTCTTACAAACTTCCTCTTCCTCCTTTTCTACCTGGAAGGTCACCCTGATCCCGACCCATGACACGGAGGTGACCAGAGACTGGTACCAGCAGACCCATGAGAGGCAGCAAGACCTGAACATCATGGTCCTGGCATCCAGCAGCACCGTTGTCATGCAGGACGAGTCTTTCCCAGCCTGCAAGATTGAGTTTTGAGCCTGAGGTCTCACTCGTACCCGTCTGGATCTGCCTCACTCTCTTCCTCCCTCTCATTCCCATCATAGAGTGTGACTGAGCTGCTCCTCGCTTCTTCAAGCGGTACCAAACCATTTGCTCCTCTAATACCTAGCTCTGGTTCTTACCTTTTATGCTAACACAAGTGCAAATATTTGGATGTAAATTTAAGTTAGTTAAACATTTGTCTCTCAGCAAAAACACTTAGCAACAGAGTAAATGACAAAATCCATGAAGATGCTTCATTTGATACAACATGATTCATCTTTAAAAAATGATGACATGAATGACAAAAAAAAGAAGTTAAAAATGAACTGCTCTTCAATTTCCTGGGATGTAACTAAGCACACTGACCACTTGATTGGGTGCACCTGCTCAATCAAATGTGTATTATTTTAGTACATTTATTATTATCTTTACAGAGAAACCGCTATTGCTCTCGCTTATGCTGACAAATCCGCTCATCAAATCCTGGTCTGCTCTGTTCTTTGTATTGCTACAAAAAAAATACCCGCTGAAGTCGACATACGTGGTTGACTATTTTTGTCATCATAAAATTTGAGAGCCAAATTGGTCATCTCTAAAATGGGTTGCGTTTACGTCGACATGTGTTGCAGTATTGTGAACGCCATCACTATGGGAAACTGCATGAAGCGTCAACAGTAAATACTGTCAAGCTACACGGCATACTCACGGTGACTTCCTGTGCAGTACACTTCAAAATAAAAACATTGCAGCATTCACCTCGACATAAACAGGTTTCACTGTAAAGCGCTTTGGCTGTCTTCAAAGGCGCTATTTCATTATTATTATTTTATTATAATTGTTGATAGAAATAATTACTATCATTATATTATTTTATACTCGGTAAGAATTGCGCAGGTTTTTCTGATATAGTGTTGTCTGAGTGAAATCCTGAATTTTTTCACACCGATGACTTCTCTGCTGCTGGACGCGTCAGTTCTTTTTGATGATAATTGTCGGCAAAGAAGTCAAAACACGACTCTAATGTTGTTTGATGTCATTTGTGCAGCAAATGTAGCAACCTGTGTTAGAAAGCGGTGGCAAAGCTTGAGAAAAAAAGTTGTATATTGTACTGACAAGAATTAGAAGTTTTGATATTATTTTCAAGATTTTTTTTTCTCACAAAAATAGTCTTGTTCTGGAGACAGATTGCGGTAATTTCCGCAACTTTTTTCTCTTGCTTTGAAAACGACCTTTGCGGCTGAAAACTCCATTGCAGCATCAGGAGGTAATGAGGTGGACTAGTGAAGCGGAAGCTACTACTGCGTTTTGAAGTTTAATCCAGCCATCTCTGACACAAGTTTGGTCAAATGTAGAATTATTACAGCTTCTATTTGGACTGCTCGGACTGCCAATCATCCACAATCACCAACAGGTTTGGAAAGGCTGGGCTACCGCATGATAAAGAGGATAGGTCAAGCTAAATGGCGAATTTGCCTCGAGACAAGAGTGACGACGACAGAGAGAGAGACTGACAAAGTGTGTGACGAAGGAGTTTTGATGCTGTTCAATTGTGATGCTGAAGAAGATGACTTTGCGGTTTTAGTTTCCAGGAGGAGGTGGACGACAGCGATAAATTACTTTTCTGATAAGCTACTGTTTAACTATGCGTCTTACATGCACTGTTCTGTTTATTAAGCAAAAGTTTCAAAGTCATTGTGTGCAACATCTTTCTGTGAACCAAATATTTAATGTTACCACGTCGACACCTGAGACTAAGATTTTTTTTATGTAATTTTTTTTTTTTTAGCTACTCTATCATTTTTTTCTTTTCAGTGCAGCCCCTTTGTGTTTTTTTAGAGTAGAGTCAATTCATAGGCATGGACTGGTGTGGTCTGGGTAATTGTTTGACTCTTGTAAAAAGCTGTTGGAAGAAACTAGAATGCACTTTTTGAGAAAGGGGGGTTTAATTGTTTGTATTGAAGCACAGTGATGACCTCAACCATGTACCCCTCTGCACATGTGACATTGTAATGTAAATAGTAATAATACTAATAAGAGCGCTTGCTAGCAGCAGATGGTATAATGAATATTTACATGAGTACGAATGTTCCAGACAACACTTGTTGGAAAGTGTGTGTGTGTGACAGAGAGAGCGTATGTGCATAGAAGGACACACTGAGGAATTTATTTTAATACAGCATGCTTGATGTGGGTTGCTGTGAATGTTTTAAAGCTAATTTTATTTTCATTTCTCTACAAAAAGATTCTGATATATAACATTTTAGAACTTTGAGACAATTTATTGTATTTAGTGTTAAATTAACGCTGAAATGACGACTCACTGAATATGATTCACACATCCGATGACAACGTCAATGCCATTTTTCTTTCCCGCCTTTGACACGGATTCTGCTTTCCAGAAAAATCCAACAGAGAAATATCTCACTTACACCAGACGAGGTCATTAATCAAAAAGCAAAACATGGTCGTCAAACATGGTAAGCACGATCGATAACATCAAGCCTAAATCAGAGGGGTTTTGCAGCCACTAGGGGGTCCCTAAATCCCCATCAGTTGTAAACTGCGAAGGGCCCCCGATGTCCACAACCGCTACTGCCTAGTAGACAGTGGAACCCGCTTAGGTCGACAACCTGCCTATGTTGAACTTTCAAGTTGAGTTATCATTAAAAACCCACTTAATCCGACGTCAACATACATTGTCGACCATTTTTGTCAACGTAAAAGTTGAAATTCAATTAATAAATAAATAAATAATAAATTTACATTTAATTTCTATGCAAAATTGTTTTTCATGCCGTCATGTGTAGTACTCCTTATTATTGCTAAGCCACAACATAACACTCTTGTTACAGTTTTAACCTGGATTCTTCACCTACTTTATTAATTTTTTTATGTTTATTTTGTGCCTGTATGAAAGCTTGTCATTGTAGTCAACCCATACAAGGACTGTAACATGGGTGGAACGAGGATGAGGCTGGAACACTGTGCACATATCAGCCTCAAGACGCACTCCACACTTCAATGTGACCAACGTGGCTCGCCAACTCTTCTTCTCTCTTGCGCTGGCTCCAACTTGCAAGCAAACGCCACCGCCCCGCATAGCCCAACCCCTGAATCACAGCTCAGAACCAAACACAGGACTTAGTACAAAATCATGTGAACGCAGAAGCATCCAAATGTGCACAAATGAAAAAAAAAAATCCCTAATTATCGAGCATTCTGCTTATGTCTGAACAACCACAAGTAAAAGTACAACCAGTGGTTATTTTTGGTGTGTTTTTTGTCGACTTCAGTCAGCCGGTACGAGAGGCGTTGAGACAAGCGGGTTCCACTGTAGTCTTTTAGTGCTTTTCTGAGAACTCCGCCATTGTTGTGTGATGGAAACTTTCCCAGCTTTCTGAAATGCAGCAAAAAAGGTCCTTGAAAAAGCGTCAAAAGTTTCAAGTGAAAATAGTCCGGCTGTCAGCGAAGAGTCGGGTCGAGATGAAGTATTTTTGTGAATGTAAAAGCTGCTGGATGGAAAGCGTACACAAGACAAATAAAAATGGATAGACTCTGACTTAGTGCAACTATTCTAATGAGCCAAGTCGGGTTTTTGTCGGACAGAACCGATGCCTGACTTTGGCTGCAACCTTTCCTGAAAATGACTTGAACACACATGCAGAGTCCAAACACGGACATGAATGTACCGTGCACACACTTGTACATAACAACAACAAGTGCAGTTCTTCATGCACAAAAACATCACCTAATCCTTCTGCATGTGACTTATTTAGTTAGAATCCTGAATGTAATTGTTGAACATGAAAGTACCGCTACGCAACTTTGATGCTATTTTAAAAGGTCTGACAAAAGCTTAGTTGTGGATAAAAAAAACAACCTTCTCTTCTTCTGGGCTGTGCTTCTGTTTGTTTACGTCGAGATGACGCTATACAACTGACTAACTTTGTTTACCGTTTGTTTGGCAACTTATATCAAACCTCTTCTTCAGATATTTCAACTTGTCTCTTTCTCTCTGGTACAAGTAGAAGTGCTGCAGATTCAGTCATTGTAAAAGGAAACCAGCCTGGTGGTCCTTCATTAAAGTATCCTCAGCTCTGAAAGTGAATTTGTGTCATTTCTTTGCATGTCATTTTATATGTGATTACAATTAAGAATCAGATTTAGTGTAAATTCATATTCAGTAAAACACTTTTTTTTATTGGCACAGTACATTCAAAACAAAACAAAACATTACAAAATCAAATATGATCTCTTGTTCAGTAATACTTGAACATGATCTTGAATACTATTGATAGCCTCATATGTTTTATACTATACTTTATTGTATATAATTAGTATAGATGCCTGCATCTTCTTGAACTTCTATTCAGTACTGTATACTGGATGTTGGCAATGGTTTTTTGAGGAGTAAAACTGATTTTTAAATGTTTAATAAAGGTAAGAGGTACATCATAAGGTTTAAAGTATCAAAATATTTTAGGGCATGTAAAGGGCATTTTAGTTCATTATTTGCGGTACCGCATTTGGCATGTAATTTACAAATAATTCAGTTTTTTTTCTAGTCAGAAAGTGGTTTGATGGTATAGAATCACAGATTAAAATTAAAAGGAAATACATGAGGAAATGAAAAGAAAATACAAAAATATACATATCTAGTCATATTGTAATTCCATTTTGTCATTGCTTTTTGCGTATTGTCTTTGTTTTTTCAATTTTATCGTTGATTTTCAAATTACAATATGGAATTACAATATGACTACGTTTGTACAATTTGGTGTTACTGAGTCTCTATGATTCAACATGCATTTCCTTTTATTTTTGGCACTCCTGTGATTCCTTATGAAGGTGCCGCGTGAAGAGGAAAAAGTGCAGCTGCCATGAATCCAGCAGAGGACGCTGTGCCCCATGTTGCCATGCCGTGTGCGCTGTGTCTTTTAAATGTGCATTACTTCAGCCTAACAAAAAACAATCTCACACTACGCTGTCGTATCACGTGTTGGACAGAAGCACGTGGGACCAGATGGAAAAAGATGACGCGGTTTGTTTTTTTTACTCACTTATTACTTAGTAAACTCTCTTTGATGTGTGCAACAGTAAGTAAGATATCTAGCATTAGAAATCGTTTATTGTTGGGGTAATGATTTAAATTAGTATTAGGGTCATTATAAAAATAAGACGAAGATTCCATTTAAGCAAAACTGCACTTCTTTGAAAATGTTGCCCGTCATCCTCGATCCTCATGCGAGACTGAACACACACAGTATGTCTTTCTCAAAAGAAGCTCATCACCGCGCCTATAACGCCGTTTAAAAGTCTTCAAAAAGCACCAACAACACCCCTTTTACATATTACGTCACGTGCATATTAACCAAGCTACAGAAATGAGAAAGAAACTGTCATGCCACAGCATCTCAATAGGATTCAGGTCAGGACTTTGACTAGGCCACTCCAAAGTCTTCATTTTGCTTTTTCTTCAGCCATTCAGAAGTGGACTTGCTGGTGTGTTTTGGGTCGTTGTCCTGCTACAGAACCCCAGTTCTTTTAACTGGTCTGACATTTTCCTTCAGGATTTTTCTAATTTAGCAGAATTCATGGTTCCATTTGGCACAGCAAGTCTACCAGGTCCTGGTGCAGCAAAATAACCCCAGACCATCACACTACCACCACCATGTTTTACTGTTGCTATGAGGTTCTTTTTCTGAAATGCAGCGTTTCTTTTATGCCATGCGTAATAGGGAAACACACACCTTCCAAAAAGTTCAACTTTTGTCTTGTCAAACCACAGAGTATTTTTCCAAAGGTCTAGGTTTGGATTTTTTTACTCCTTTGAAAACTCCATTTTACGTTCAGTTTCACATCACTCTATATGTTCATGGCTCACATGAGGATTTTGTTTGACGGGCAACATTTAAAAAAGGGCAAATTTCCTTTAATGCTAAGTATAAGCATGCAGGATAAGAGTTAGTATGTAACTTCAGGATTTAGGTTTACCAATCAATCAACCAATCAATGAAATGTGAGTGATAGGTTCTTTTTTGTGTGTCTTGTGTAATGATTTTGTATATTTTGGTATGTATCTTTCAAGGCAGATCCTAAGTAATGTACCTGGGGTTGTTTACGTTTGATTACAACCAGACATCCTCACTCAATGGAGGTTAAGCTGAGTCCTTGAGTGTCCAGCAGCCAATTCAAGTGGGTTTAGGAAGACACTGGTTGGTGGTTGGTAGGTAAGCATTGGTAGTATCCTCTTTTTTGTATATAATGTGCTATAATATACAGTATAACGTATTTCCAAATATACAGTACATCAAACATTTTTATGGATTGTAATTTTTACGTATATTTGGCAAAAATGTAAAATATTATTTTTATGTATATTTGGCTCCCAGGTTCCATTATTTTGCAGCCCCATAGCCTAATTGAGCAAACACAAATGGTTTGTGTTTGCACCCTTTTGCATTCAGTATATTTCTAAGGCCTTATCATTGCCCTTTGAAAGTGAAAGTGAAATGTGAAAGTCCTTAATGCATGTTGGCATAAAGACGTAGAAGTTAGACGCTTCAGCCGGAATAAGATGATTTCCTGACAATTAAGCTTTTGGGGATAGTGGGCCATCAGAATCTCTGCTTGGCAGGAATACATTTATTGTAAATATCTGCCAATGAGCCTCTTGTGCTAATCACTGCATTGAAATAATAATCAAGGCCTGCATTCCAAATGACAAACTAAGAAAACACAGTCAGAGGATTTTAAAAGTACAAACACGCATCCTGAAAATAATGTGATGAAAAATTCATCCATGAAGTGTTTTAGGACTCCACATGTTAGTAAGTCGCTGCTCCGACAAACTGAACTCATGCAGGAAACAAATGATGGTTCAATGAGAACAGAAAGGAAGTCACTCTCTTTGGCCCAAACTTGTCTTAATAGACAGTGAAATCACTCCTCTTGTTGGCTGCAAAGCCACAATACGCAAAGAAGATCCCAGCAGCGTCATCATGCTGGAAGTAAAAGGTCTTTTGCTCCATAAAGTCACACAAGTGTTCCGTCTGTAAAGTCTTCATAAACCATTTGCCGTCACGGCTTCCAGCACCTTGCTCCCTCCATCTTCCACCTGCACCTGTTGCTTCTTCCGCCGTGCTTCCTCTTCGCTGCCGTGCACCTTCTCCTCCCGCTTCCTTTTGGACACCAGCCCACCGCTTCCCTCGCTGATGCGTCCTTCTGGAATCCCAAGAGCTCTCAGGCAAACAATGGCGGCCGCCTGCTCGGCAAACTTCTTTGACTTCTCCCTGGAAGACACATGCAGAGACATGAAAATGACGTAAACTTTTTTTTTTCTTTTCCAAACCCGACTGACCAAAGAGAAGGTCGGTACTTCTTGTTGTCTACGGTGACAGTGGATTGGAAGGCTCGATCCTGCGGACGTTGCAGCTGGGGACGCCACAAATATGTTCAGCGACAAAAAGGAGATACTTTGGACTTCTTTTGCTTCTTGTTACCGTCTGATACCGCGGCTGGTCCAATTTATTCCTTCGGCTCCACTCCAGAAGGAGCATCTTAGGCGTGATCTGAGGCGAATATTCCCGCCTGTCTCAAACAAACACAGACAAGACGTCAGACATTTTACCACAAACCAGGAGGATTACAAATGTACCGTTCAAACTTGATTGCCATGGTGGTGACGTCTCCGTCCATGATGAAGCGCTCCAGATGGGCGCCGTCCTGCTTGGCATCCCGCCTCCCCTGCAGCTGCTCCTGCACCTGCTTGTAGTACTCATGCAGGCCGTACGCCTCGCTGCAATGCAACACACACACAAACACTGCCATAAAAGACATCTTGTGTTCCATGTAGCTATACAGTCGTCCTTCGCTACATCGCGGGTCAAACATCATGCCCTTGCTCTATTCCAGTTTTTCACAAAATAATTAACAATTGCTGTTTCGTTGTTGAATACGCCCTATTATTACTATTAAAAAAATGCATATTACAGCAAATCATACTTATTCTTGGTCAACATTAAGCATTTTTAGGAATAAAATGGCTACATGAACAAACTAAGTCAACTAAAATACAAGTACGCGACAGAAAAAGCCTTCTAATTGTGAATTTAGTACTGTATTCTACATTGGCCACTAGGTGTCAGTAATTGTTTGGTGAGCCTAAACGTGATTGTCAGAACAGGTATTTTTTGCAGGTTTAAACAATCTAACAACAGACGGTAATAATCATCATAATAACATAGGCTACTGTAGGGGCCATAACTCTCGACAACCGAAAACTCATCTCTGAACCTCTGACGTCACATCCTGTCCTCTTCACATCTGTCTGCCCTCTACAAAGGTCGGCTAGGGAACACATTTACTGTCTGTTAAAAAGCTTATTATGTCTACTACAGTATATTAGGTAATACAAATGTAGAAGTGACTATAGGGATGTTATTCTATGTCTAGAGGGCTCTAACAATGTTAAAACCTGTATTTAGAAGATCATAAAACAGGTTTTCTACGCCATACCTACAGAAATATGCCGTTTATTAAATCCTACTTTGCGGAACTTATTACATTTCGCAGTCAAGCCTGGAATCGTTTAACCGAGCTCAACAAGGGACGACTGTACTAAAGAGGCAAAAGTATTAGAACACCTGCAGGAAGTGAACCATTGTGCCCCAGGAAGCAGACAGTGAAGTAAATGTGAGTCTTTGCCAATATTAGAGCTTCCATTCTTCTAGGAAGACTTTCTACAAGATTTTTTGTGGAATGTTTTGTCCATTTATGAGGACAAACACATCTATCCATGCCACTAATTGATTTTTTTCCCCATTGTCCCTGTGCTTTTGTCCATGCAGTGTGTGCAGCAATCTATCTGTCTGCGTCATCTGAGTGTGTTACCTGAGCTCAGCGTTAGTTTGGGCTGCATGCACCTTCTTGCCCAAGACAGACTCCAACTTGTCTCGTAGCATCTGACACAGGCAATACTTGGTGTTGAAGGCATGATTGTCATAGCGGAGGGCCTGCAACCGCACACATGTCATGGTGACAGGACAACAAGTCATCCTTAGCGTGGCTGCCAGCTCACATATTTGAGGTATTCATCCATGACTTCCTCCACGGGACGTAGTCCCCCTCTGCTAAACACCGACGGGTTCCACATGGCGGCGCGAGCTAACATGACTGACGAGGCGCCCGTTGCCTCCCTGAAGGCCTCAATGTCGGCATGGGTCTTGACTAGGTCCAGAGAACCTCCGCTGCATGAGACCACCACCATGCTGTCATCATCAAACAGTAGGGGAAGTAGGGCTGGGCGTTCGGCTTACTTGGCGATTACGGGGATAGAAACGGCCCGTGCCACGGCTTGGATGTAGTCGCAGTGAACCAGGTGTCTGGGGCGCTCCTCCTTAAACCTGCACAGTCGTCACGACAACCACACGTAGAAAGTTGGCTCAAAATAGTTGTGACTCTTTAATCATGTTATAAAAGTAATGGGTATCCCAGAGCCTTTTTGTGAGTATCAAACTTAAGAAAATCTGAAACATTTACAAACGCAGGCTTCCCTACTCATGTTAAAATGATGCCCGGAACTCTTTCACCTACAGACATTGGCACTGTTTCATTATTTGGTTTTTAATCTTCCTAGGATGATGTTGCTGTTCAAATGTGAGTGCAACGTTAGCGCTGTAGTACACATAGCTACGCCAGTGTTGCCAACGTTTGCAAACAGTCCAAAGCGCAATCAATGTTGCCACGGCAACAGATGCAGCTCACCTGCCATGGACGGCGATAGCAGCGACGCCGGTCTTCTCAATCCGCCGCACCAGAGAAAGTGTATCCTCCAGCTGGAAGTGCACGCACAAAACAACATGTCAAGATAACAACTACAAGCATTGCCAAGGGTTTTCGTCTCACCGAAGGCAGGATTCGGATCTTACACGTCACGGGCACAGAAACTCCTGAGACAAGCTTCCGGAGGATCTACAAGGAATTTTGTTGGACATGCAATTGGACATTGAAAGCCATGGAGACGTTTATTTGATATCCACTCACAGCCTTAATCTTGTCAGGATCGGACAGAAGAGCAGCACCCATCCCGCCCTGCAGCACAGGTCATATGTCAGCTAGAGATCAAAGGTCAGTGACAGGCAGAACACAGAGGGGACAGTGACCTTTGTGGAGTATTCCTTAGGACAACCCATGTTGACGTCAATGCCGGCCACGTCTTTTTCCCTGCAACATAAACACGCTTCAAGTTTATTTACTTGTCTTCAGAGCAACTATTTAGAAAAACTTACACAAGTCGGGCCACAGTGAGTGCTCGATCCGCGTCAGCAGTCCCCTGCAACAGAATCAAAAAATGATGCAGTTGAATGTAGAAGACACACACACTTCCCATCTCACCATCTGGAATATCACTCGGTGCTTCTCCTTCTCACAAGTCCGGAACATCACGCGGTCATCCGGAGCCACAAAATCCACTGTCTGCAAGACATCTTACGAGCACGCACGCAAACGTCATGCACACTTCCCTCTGCACTGCTCCTCCACCGCTACTACCACTTTTTGTTATTATTAGTATTAGTACGCTCACCATTCTCCACCCTTTGACACTGAGCCATCTTGATGTCAATCAACTCCTGGAAGATAAAGTCAAGGTCATCGCTTATGGACCTCTCAACTTTGACCTCTCAACTCAATCATCTCCTTCCTGACCTCGCTGTAGACCAAATCAGCTCCATAGTCCAGCGCCAACAACCTCATGGGCAGGGTGCCCACCCGCACCATTGGGGCCAGGGCGATGATATTTCTGAAGCTCAGCCTGTCAGCCATCAGGGCAGGTTAATTAATCCTATTACACACATCAACTTCTGGTCAGACCTCCAATACAATAGTCTGGTATTTTAATGCAAAGCATACAGTACAATTCACCAAAACATGACATTAAAGAATGCAGGACGTTTGTTCGCGCTCGCTAACAACAGCAAACGAAACAAAATACAAAAATATGTATACGTTTGTATGTAATTCATATACAAATACAGATCATTATACCAAAAAACGTATATTATACGGGCTTAAATCTCATGAAACTAACCCAAATGAGCACCGAAGTAACTGCGTCAAGATACAGCTGTGTAAAAAAGACTGAATGACTCGGTCCGATCTCATCGCTCCAGCTGACACCGGAACAAGACCAAAACGTCCTCTTTTCTGAGCGAAGTCTGGCTGCTTAGTGGTTTGATGCTAGCACTTTAGCTGCTATACTAACAGAATATCGACATGTGAATCCAGATACAAGCAATATTTTAAAAAATAAGACTTTCAGAATGTTCCACTTAATCTATCCAGACTCACCGACATGTAAAAATAAAAAATTACCGCCGAGGGCGGCCAAAAACCCGTCCATGCACTCGTCATGCAACGTGAAGCTTGCTGGTGTACTTCCTGCTTAGGTGACGTCATCACCCCTGAGCGTAGATCTTCAGTACATAGAGGCGACTCTGCCGCTACATACAACATAGCGGAAAGGAATGATTTTATATCTGATCAGCTGTAGTCCTTACAACTTCAAGAACATGAATGAAATACCATTGGGTTGCACTTTATTTATTGTGCTGCTACAGTTACTCCTCTCTAAATACACTCCTGTGAAAACAAATAATTTACAGTGGAAAAAAAAGACGTGAGGACGCCATAATGCAAAACAGGCATCTTTAGCTCTTTAGATGAAGAAATTACTTTTAAAACACAGTCCTACTTGGTTCTGACTGGTGAGGAGTTGCACCACAGAGGGCCAAAGTGCTTGACAAATATATTCAGGTTGCATACAATAGAAAAGGCACTTTAAAAACATGTCCTACAGTCTAAACTAGTCAGTCGGTTAGTGAGCAACATTTCCATCCTTACAAAATACATTTTGCCTAACTTAGCAGGCTAACTTAGCCTACAAAATGTGTAGAAAGCAAAGACTACTGGCTTAAGAGGAAAGTGATGTTTTTATACTTGTTGAATGCTGCAGAGGAGACTGTAGAGACATTAACAAATTGCAGGCAAGCACTTTTGAGAGGGAAAAAACGTTTCATGTTGACGAGTCCAAAAATGTCAAAGGCCACACGGGATGCTCTTACAGCAGGAGGGAACAGAACATAACCAAAGATGTGCCCAGTTTGACTTTTAGGAGCTAGCAGGCAAACTGCTCCTGTCGGACGATGGCGCAGTCCACTCTGAAGGGTCGACAATCTCGATGGGGTCAAACTGAGGAAAGACCACGAAACACAGCCTCTGGCCCACGTAGGTCACGGTCTCTGCACGACAGCAGCAGCAGTAAGGAGAATGTTGTCATGGTGATGCGGCACGTGTGAAGCCTCACCAATGAACTTATCGACACACTTTGGTTTCCTTCTCCAGTGAACCCCCAAGAAGTAGACGGGGACACCAGTGAGCATTATGACCAGACCCACGCCACACACAAGCGGTTCCGAGTACAGACTGAAACCCAGCAGCAGCACCCAGAACATCAGGTAGCACACGGGTACCAGCAGCCTGACCTGCAACAAAGCAGAAGAGTCACATGATTGTGGGAAATTGGTAGGGAAGGCTGTACCTTGATGGGTCGATACAGGGCGGGTTTCCTCCAGCGGTAGAAGAGCAGGCCCGCAATAGTGACGCCATAAGACAGGTAGTTGATGAAGGACACGTAGTTGATGAGGTTGTGCGTCTCGCCGATGCAGAGGATCACCATGGCTGCCGTGCACTGCAACACGCACTCCTTTATTATCATTAAAGGTCCACTATTCCACAAAATGAGTAGCTAGAGCCTGTTTGAGAGCACCAAACATGAGGAAAATCTATCATCTTCCACACTTGTTTGCTCAACTTTTAAGAGAAAAGTCGTCCTTTCATGATGTCTTAAGGGAAAACCCTCCTTCCTCACGGACATGAATCCTGTATACAGCCACCACTTTGTAAAAAAACAAAACCTTTGCTACACATCCTAATATAAAGTGTTTGATTGTTGTTAAAATGTGCATGTAATGTTAATGCGGAGTTATAGTATATTTTGTCCAAATGTGGAAGAAATTCACCATAGTGCTTCTTGCAGACATGGTGTAGACACACACAGCTCATTAGCATGAAAGCTACAAACACAATAAAACGGCGTGTTCCCAGCAGGACTGAAAGCACTTTTAAACTGTTATAGCCTCATAGCTAGATCTTATTGTGGAACCTCTAGGGCATAGCAAGCACAGCAAAAAACAGGATGTAAAGCGTTTAATGACTACAAGCTTGATCGTACGCAAACCAGCAGGGCGGGGATGGGCGTGCACTTTTTGACATGGATCATGGCCAGGAGGCTAGGAAGGTGACCCTCCCTGGCGCCGGAGAAACACAACCTGTACGGCAGAAAGGTCATCAGCGGAGACATGATGAGGAAGCAGTGGGAAGAAGCAGCGGAAAAGAAGCAGCGCTCACCTGGAGGAAGTAAACAGGTAGCCGTTGATGCCTCCAAAGGTGGACAGAGCCACGGAGATGGGCATGACGACAGAGAACATTCCCAGCAGCTTCTCACCAAATGTCTGAACAAAAGACTCAAAAAGTCAGTCACTTGACGACCCCTTTGGCTTGTTCGCTGAGAAGACTCACCACTGCCACAGCGTTGGAGGAGAGCAGCTCCTCGGGAGACATGGACGAGAAGTAAGCCAGGTTGGTCAGCGTGTACACCAAAGTCACCAGAGGGATGGAGATGTAGATGGCGCGAGGTAGATTCCTGAAGTGGGGGGAGAACAAAACATGACCTTTGATGATGGAATTGGAATGATGGAGGAGTGAAGGCAGAGATGAAGATGCAAAGATTTAGGACAGGATTAGAAACGAGAAGATCAGAGGAACAGTCTAGAGATGAGGAGGTTTGTAAATGTGGTTAGCGAGAACATGCAGGGGGAAGGACTGACAGAGCAAAATGCAAAGAACAGGCTAAAATGAAAACATGTGATTCGCTACGGAAACCTTAACAATGGAACAAGCCCAAAGTAGAAGAACAAGAATGATGGAGGAGTTGTTGAGAATACCAGCAGTCACCTTCTGGGCTCCACCACCTCCTCTGTCACGTAGTTGAGGAAGTTCCAGCCGCTGAAGGCGAATGAGGCCTGCAGAAAGGCCAGAGCCATCTGACCCACGGAGGGAGTCCTGTCCAGGGAGAAAATCACCTGTGGGTTCAGCGCTTCAAAGTTCCCTGCAAAGGTGGAAAGGAAGTGAGCTCGCCGTTTAGCCTCCAGTAGGAAGAAGAGGACCTTTTACCGTTAAACATCTGTACCAGGCCCACCACTATGATGAGACCGAGAGCCATCAGCTTGCCCACAGTGAAGGCGTCCTGGATTCGAGTGGCCATGCGTACGCTGGAGCAGTTCACCCACGTCAACAACACTAGACGAAGCATTCGACGAAACGTTAGCATCATCATAAGCAACATCAGTTACTTCCTTTATCCCTTTTTACTACAGCTGTTCCTCCTCTGCACCATATTTCTTCTCCTTTATCCTTTTTTTGCTCCATTCCTCTATCTTTTCCCCACATCCCTGGTGTCGTTTGGGAGTGGGTTGCCATGGTTTCAAGAATGCAGGCTAGTTTGGGCTCATCCATCAATGTCATGTGCTCTCATGGTGGCCTGGCTCTCCAGCACAAAGACGACTTGTCAAGCGGACTAAACAAACTGTTTCCGTTGCGAAGGGGCAAACAAAGCGTGACAACGCTGAAGAGGCCAAGCTTACCTTTTAGCGGTCAATGCCAAAAACAAACGTGAGCGACAGCAATGGAGGTGGAAAAAGTCCTTTTTGGTTACTTTTCATGAATTGAAGACAAGGGCCGCTGGGGGCTACAGGTAACTAACTGACAAAGTGATGTGAAAGAGAATGATAACCTGACACGTGTGTGTGTGTGTGTGTGTGTCATCACTCACAGAGGCAGGTGGCCGACAGCATGCGTGTGGCCACGTATGGAGGCGCACACTCGGGAAAGACGGGCTGCAGGACATAGCTGGAAAAGGTGAGAGCGATGACGGCCAGCGTGGTGGGGTACATGATGAGCACAGCGCTCCACAGCAGCAGGAACCTGGCCCACGTGCACAGTCGGCGCTCTGTATCACTCAGCAGCAGCAACAATAACAACACCAGGTTGCAGCCATAGCATTAGGTACACCATCTAAAGTGTTCCAGTGCAAGAGCTGCCTTTACAACCAGAGCTGTTCTTAATATTATGATTGTGCTATGAGAGGGGTTAAAATAGCAGAAGCAGGTGTACATGCAGGAAGTGATTAACAGTAAAATGTGTCCCTGGATTGTCATCTCCTTGGCTTATCACTTGTTTGCTCCACTTTTGAAAGGACAGGCGCTCAAACGCTCGCTTTTGAGGCGTTTTATAAAATCATGCAGGAAAAAGTTCCTTCCTCATGGACACGAGACCACCTCTGGCCCACCCCTGGCTAGATGAACTTGCCAGTGTAAACAGTATGTCCACCGCTTTGTAAAAAAAAAAAAAAAAGGCTTCGCTACACATCTTAAAATGCAGCCCCAGCTCTGCCAAATATCAGTCAGCTCCAGATGTGAGGTCGTGAGTTTCATCATTTTGTTTGTCTTCAGCTAAATGGCTGACCTATCATGATGTTGCTGTTACAATGTGAGTGTAATTTTAGCACACATATCTATGCTAGTGTTGTCAATGTTTGCGTCCTTCTGCCCCACTCATTAATGTTACATTGTTGTATGTGATATATAGCATATATTATGTTGGCGAGAGGCGTGGGTAAACACACCTCATTAGCATTAAAGTTACAGACACACAAAAGGTTTTTCTCCCAGTAGGGCCTGCTATAGGCACTTCTATCGGCACGTCTAAATTCCAGGATCAATGCCAGATGTTGGCCAATACACAAATGTGGGACTTATCTAAAGTTGGTGACGACACTGTAATATGGGACCTTTACTCAAAAACATGTCAGAAGAGCAGCAATAACCACCTGACTCACCCCATGAGACCGCCAAATATTTCGGTCACGTAGGCATAGTCGCCGCCTGACTTGGGAATGGTGACGCCCAGTTCGGCGTAGCATAAAGAGCCCAAGGCAGCGATGCATCCTCCCAGCAGCCAGACGAGGAGTGCCAGACCCACCGAGCCAGAATGCTCCAAGACACCCTTGGGAGAGATAAAGATGCCTGAGCCGATGATGTTTCCTGAGGAGGAAGCAGAGGAAGGATGGTCGTTTTATGTTTTATTGATTATGAACAATATCACAACTTGAATGGTCAGGGTAGCTGAGGTCAAACCGGTATAGTAATTAGACAGATCATCTGCTGGAGTTTCCCCCTAGCCACACACACACAAAGAACTCCTTTTATGAGCTAATGAGTAACAGCGCCATCACTCAGCCCAAGCCCCTCCCACCTACTATCGCAGTGTACGTTAAAAGCACAAGCATTCAGGACGCGGCACTGACAGTCATAGGGCGGGAGGAAGCCAAGTGGCACAGACAGCCGTTATGTAAGCGGACATCAGTAAACCACACTGAACCGCCGAACATGACCTCCTCACCTTGTTTGGCCCCGCCTCTCCCATGTGACGCACAGGAAGCGGAAAGAAATGAGCACAAACAAAAGATTACTGGAGCAGAACACGCACAAAGTATCCTTCTGGTCTTCTTTATACTGTCAGAACCCAATTCCTTTTGACTGTTGAAACCCACAGTCAAGCCAAGGGAGATGAGTTCATAGGTCAAATGTTCTTTGTATCTGTACTACTTGTACTGTATATGTCTGCTCAGGCATCAAGTTATTACAATTATTATTTTTTTATGTTTATTTCCAGTATGTGCTATTAGTCTACATGCATGTGCACATCCTGAGGAATTTGTCATATGAACACACAACGCATTTTGACATTGATGTTATAAATCCACACGCTTGCTTATTACATTATTGAACACATTTCTGTTCCAGGAGGGGCGTGACAGAAAATAAAAAGTGCTAAAAGCTGTAAAATGTTATCTTAAACCATTGGTTCCCAAACTTTTTTTGCAGCGCCCCCCCCGAAAAATATTTTTTCCTCCATCAACCCTCCTGAAGTAGCTTTTATAATCTCCTCCTCAGACTTCTCCACTTGCGAGTTAGATCCCATTGCCACTCTTTGTTTAAAGATACTACTCCACTAGTCAGCACAGCTCTTCTCAATATAATCAATATGTCACTAGTGACAGGCTACGTACCACAATCAAAGCGGCTGTAATCAATCCGCTTCTTAAAAATCCTAACCTCAATCCACATGTCCTGGCTAATTACAAACCGGTAATTCATCTTTCACCAAGATCATAGAGAAAGTATTTGCCAATCAATTACACAATTTCCTTCAAAACAATCATCTCCTTGAGGTCTTTCAGTCAAGATTTAGGATGCATAACGGTACAGAAACAGCTCTTGTCAAAATTACAAACGACCTCCTCACTGCCTCAGACAAAGGCCACATTTTAGTATTAGTTTTACTAGACCTTACAACAGCATTCGACCCAATTGACCATCAAATTTTAATATGGAGATTAGAACTCACATTTGGCATTAAAGGAACTGCATTAAAATGGTTTTGGTCTGATCTGTCAGATTGCCTGCAGTTTGTATCCATTAGCAATAAAGAATCCAGACACGCAAACGTCCATCATGGGATCCCTAAGGGTTCTGTGCTAAGACCAGTATTACTCAGTCTGTACATGTCCCCTTTAGGTAATATCATCATAAAACACTCCATGAATTTTCATTGCTATGCAGATGACACACAACTGTACTTATCAATGAAACCTAACCAAGGTAGTCAGCTATCCAAACTGCAGGCATGCCTAACCGACATAAAGAACTGGATGACTTCAAACTTTTTACTATTAAACTCAGATGAAACTGATATCATAGTCCTTGGTTCCCAGCACCTCAGAAACAAGCTTGCAAATGATATTACTGCTCTAGGTAGTCTTGTACTCACCCTCCATAATACAGTCAGAAATCTTGGTGTCATCTTCAATCCGGACCTTTCCTTTAGTTCCCAAATAGAACAAGTTTCAAGAACAGCGTTTTCCATTTATGAAATATAAAGAAAATCCAAAAAGTCCTGCTACTACCAGATGCAGAAAAACTTGTTCATGCTTTTGAGGCCTCCAGGTTGGATTATTGTAACGCTTTTTTTAATGGGCTGCCCTAAGAAATCTTTGAATTCCCTTCGGCTAGTCCAAAATTCTGCCGCACGAGTCTTAACTGGAACCAAAAGTAGAGACCATATCTCGCCCGTACTAGCCTCACTGCACTGATTACCAGTACAATTTAGAAATGAATATATTATATGAGCTCATGCATATATATAGAATATATACAGTATAAGTAGAATGGGAGGTAGAGCCATTAGTTACCAGGCTCCTCTGTTATGGAACCATCTCCTCGACTCAATCCGGGGGACAGACACCCTCTCATTATTTAAAAATCAACTCAAAACCCACCTCTTTGCTAAAACATAGTCAGAACTGACCCTAAATATGCTGATATGTATCAGAGACAATTCTCTTGTTTTTCTTTGTTCCTTGGTCTAAGACTAAGACACCTGGCTTGATCCTCCATGTATGCCTCTATTCTTTTATACCTCAGCCCAACTGGTCGAGACAGACGGCCGCCCTACAGAGCCTGGGTTCTGTCCAAGGTTTCTTCCCCAGAGGGAGTTTTTCCTTACCTCCGTCGCTAAATGCTTGCTCATTTGGGGTTTGAGTTGGCTCTCTGTGACCTTTATGTGTAAAGTGCCATGAGATGACTGCTGTTACAAACACATTTGAATTGAATTGAAAAATATGGTAATAATGAAAAGTGTTCGTGGTAGCCCTGTGCCCCCCCGTAATAACGCCGGGCCTCCCCTAGGGGGCGCGCATCCCAGTTTGAAAACCACTGCCTTCAACATCTTATATATCATACGATATATAACACCAGACACACACATGTAGCGATGTAACGCTACATTTTTATTATATTCGTCAACAGTGTCCAATGTGCAGCCTGGACGCCATTTGCGGCCATCGGCTTATTTTCAGTGACCCGTGGCACCTTTTTTTAAATTAAGTTAAACACAAAAACTGTAACCAACAGAAAAAGTTGAAAAAAGGGCAAAAAGGGGTAGTATAGCAAGAGCAAGTTGAAATGTTGCTATTAGTAACACTGATTATAATAGTACACTTACCATATTATAAAGCCGACATACAGGCTGTTTTAATATATTGCATGTATTGTTTTTATCCTTACAAAATTAAAAACGCGGCCCTCGGTGGGAAAAAGTTTGGACACTCAGAAGTGTACTTTGCTAATAACTCCATTGTTAGTATAAGTCTACATTTGACCTGTTGTTCACCTATGATGATGGTGCAAGCGCTCAGCAGCCCAATCTCCTTCTTAAGGGTCACTCGGTCCGGGACCTTGGTCTTCCCCTGGCGCGGCCCGGAACACGTCTGACCGTCCATGTCCGCCTTCCCGGGTCCGCACAGTCCCAGTCCTCTTCCCATTCCTCCCAGTGCTCTCCCCTCTCCACATTCATGCACTCTCAAAGGGCTGCGCTTGCGCAACAACCAGCTGCTGTTCAGGCTTGAATGTTAAATAGCCGCGACTTACCGTGAGACGTTCAGGGACGCCCTGGGGAGACGACAAGGCTAACCCAAAAAAAGACCATTTAAGAAAAGAAACGTCAGGCGTGTTTAGAAAAGTCGTGATGCAAACATGCACCCGAGAGTGTTTCACAGACAACTGGTTCATCAAAGTTAAATACAAAATATTAAAAATGCAAAAATAGATCAACCAAAATGTAAATATTCTGAGAATCAATGTCTTGACATGCAAGGTAAATGATCTTAAAAACAAGATGAAAGGAGGCAAGGTCACCCACTAGGACAAGATGAAGTCCAAAATAGACGGGGTGAAAGTGGATAGTAAAAGTATCTTGCTTCATTTTGAGTAAGAAATTCTACGCAACGCAAGTATTTCTTGGATTTATTTGCTTCCCATGATCGTACGCCCCAAAACAACAAACAAAAAGATGTTTTAACTGTCAAAGATTCGGGCACCTGGCTAAAAACTGAAGAGATAAGATGAGAGGTGCTCTCTGTGGTGGGGATCATGAGTATGGCAAGTGTGGTGTAGGGGTCCAACCAAAATGCTGTGGTTGTGGTGGAGCCGACAGTGTGGTGTATGCTGGCTATGAAAAAATGAAGCGAGAGCATAATATCCAAAAAGTGAGAGTGGAGAGAAATATTTCATATGCAGAAGCGGTGAAAGTTACCAGAGAAAATGCTCCAAAAAGTATGGTGATGGGTCAGAGGGAGGCTGAGGCCCAGAGGCCATCCCAGATTAACTCTAATGGATTTGTTATCCGGAGGACTGACATGGGAAGAGGTGATGGACAATCTCAACTATCAGCCGAGTCAGGAAACATAATGTCTTTTATCCTAATCATGGTTTTCCTGACCCCTATGTAGAACAACAAGAGGAGTGACCGCACCTCGCCCGGATGTGGGATACCGTAGCCTCACCCTGGAGCCAGGCCTGGGGGAGGGGCTCGCAGGGCGAGCGCCTGGTGGCCAGGCCTTCACCCGTGGGGCTTGGCCGGGCCTAGCTCGAAAAAGCCACACGGGAACTCGCCCCCGCAGACCCACCACCTGCAGGGGCAAGCATAAGGGTCCGGTGCTTTGTGTTTTGGGCAGTGGTCGAGGGCGGGTGTCCGGGCGACCTGGTCTTCGCCGGCCAAATCTGGTTCTTGGGACATGGAATGTCACTTCTCTGGTGGGGAAGGAGCCCGAGCGTGTGGAAGAGGCAGAGACATACCGACTAGATATAGTCGGACTCATCTCAACCCACAGTTTGGGCTCTGGAACCAAATTCCTTGAGAGGGGCTGGACCTTGTTCTTCTCTGGAGTTGCTGCAGGGGAGAGGCAGCGAGCTGGTGTGGGCTTATTGTTAGCCCCCCGGCTTGGTGCCTCTGTGCTAGAGTCATCCCCAGTAAACGAGAGGGTTATTTCCCTACACCTTAGGGCTGGGGAAAGGGTCCTTACCCGCCGAACGGCAGTTCAGAGTACCCAGAAGATAGCCTTCTTGGAGTCTATCAGAGGGGTTCTGGAGAGCACCCCAGCTGGTGACTCTATAGTTCTTTACTCACCCTAAGAGATAGGGTGAGGAACTCGGCCACCCGGGAGGAGCTCAGAGTAGAGCCGCTGCTCTTTCACATCGAGAGGAGCCAGTTGAGGTGGCTCGGGCATCTCGTCCGTATGCCTCCCGGGCGCCTCCCTGGTGAGGTGTTTCGGGCATGCTCAGCCGGGAGAAGGCCCCCCGGAAGACCTAGGACACGCTTGAGGGACTATGTTTTACAGCTGGCCTGGGAATGCCTTGGTGTCCTCCCGGTGGAGCTGGAAGAGGTCGCCCGGGACCGGGAAGTCTGGACTTCACTACTGAAACTGCTGCCCCCGCGACCCGGACACGGATAAGTGGAGGAAAATGGAATGGAATGGTTTTCCTCCTTCAGTGTAATGCTAGATGTTTACTGGCCAATGGTCAGGAGTTTAAGCATTTCATTAAAGGTTTAACTATTAAACCTGATGTTATTTGTGTACAGGAAACCTGGCTCAAGCCTTCTTTGGATTTTGTAAAATAGGGTAATTCTGTTTTAAGGAAGAACATGGATCATGGAGGTGGGGGTGGTTGTGCTACATTTATCAAGCAAGATATCCCATAAAGAATATTAGGAAAAAACAAATAACTTAGAGTACATTGCAGTGGAGATCTGGAACAATAGTGAACCAACTGTAATAATTAATTTCTATAATCCATGTCTCAAATTAAAGTTGCAGTGTCTTCTTAGCATCGAGGGTCAAAACCGTCGTAATGTTATAGGATCTGGAGATTTCAATGCACATAACACCTTGTGGGGGGCCTTCATACAGAGGCCAATGGCAGTGTGATTGAAGAATTAATGGAAAAACGTGATCTTGTCTGCATGAATGATGGAAGGGGAACTAGATGTAATGTTGTCAAGGGCACTGAGTTGGTATTGGATTTAACTTTAGTGTCTAATGTTCTTGCAGGGATAAGTCAGTGGACCACCAGGACAAATCCTACTCTGGGGAGTGACCATTATCCTGTTTTTTGTTCGGTTGTGCATAAAATGCAGGTAACACACAATCAAGAGAGTAATGAATGGCTCTTTAGTAGGGCAGACTTGGGAAGGTTTCAGAGGCTGTGTGAAGAATCTATGAGTTGTATAGATGAGTCAAATAGTATAGACCACATCAATAATTACCTAACTGAGGCAATATTAGAGGCAGCTCGGTCTTCTATCTGTGAGTAAAAATAAACATTTGTAGAATATTGGTCCCCTGGTGGACAAATGAATGCCAACAGGCAGTAAAAAGTCGCAATAAAGCCTTTAGGCTTCTAAAAAGGACATTAAGTATGAAAAATCTTTTTCAGTTTAGGAAGGCAAAAGTGCTGGTTAAAAGGATAGTGAAACAGGCAAAGCGTGAAAGCTGGAGAACTTTCTGCTCCAAAGCAGAGAGAACTACACCAGTGGGTGAGGTGTGGGGAATTAAGAGAATGAGTGGAGACAGACAGGAGTGGGATTACCCTGTGTTAACCTCAGCAGAGGGACCTGCTGTCTCAGATCAACAAAATACTGAGATTATGGCTAAAAGTTTTGCAACGGTTCCATTTATCGGAAACGGCAAAAGGAAGGTTAGAGCAGACTAGATAAAAACATCTTGAAGCATTACAGAGGAAAACAACTTCAGGTCATGACTTGGACTCCTTTTTTACAGTAGAGGAAATGAAAAGGGCGCTAAAGACGACAAAGACAACTGCTCCTGGGAAGGATGAAATCTGCTATTCAATTTTGAAGAACCTTGGTGGGGAATCTCTTAAAAAGATAGTACACCTGATCAACAGAATCTGGATCCAGGGGGAACTTCCTGCCACTTGGAAGTCATAGTCCCAATAAGGAAGCCAGGAAAAGAGCCTTCTAAGCCAGGTAGTTATAGGCCTATAGCTCTCACTTCTAATTTGTGTAAGATAATGGAGCAAATGATAGCTGTAAGATTGTCTTTTAATTTGGAAAAACTAGGAGTGTTAGCCAGCTTTCAAAGTGGCTTCAGAAAGGCAAAAAACACAACTGACTCAATAGTTAGGCTTAAAAATGTCATTAGAAAAGCTGAGGTAAGTAAGGAGTCTGTGTTAGCTGTTTTCCTGGACATTAAAAAGGCATATGATATTCTGTGGAGAGAGGGCTTGCTAATCAAACTACACTAGCTGGGAGTTGGCGCCAGTGTCTTTAACTGGATTAAGGAATTCCTCTTCGGTAGGAAAACACAGGTTCGAATTGGAGCAACTTTGTCTAGACAGTATGTAGTAGACAATGGGACGCCCCAAGGCAGTGTGATAAGTCTTTTGCTTTTTATTATTATGACGAATGATGTGTTTTCTGCAGTTCCTGAGGGGATTCGCAGGTCACTTTTTGCAGATGATGGGGCTTTGTGGAAGAGAGGCAGAAAGATTGAGCACTTGGTAAGTAAGGTTCAAGATGCTATAAATGTCATTGTTGAGTGGGGTCTTGATTGGGGCTTTAGATTTTCAGTGGAGAAGACGAAACTGGTGTTCTTTACCAAAAGGAAAGTGAGTTCTTTAAATTTTTAGATGTTGTGTTTGACTCACGTTTGACGTGGAGGGCTCATGTTGACAAAATTGAAACTAAATGTAAAAAGGTAATTCATGTTATGAGGTGCGTATCTGAGAGGGAATGGGGGGCTAGTTGTTCAGCCCTGAGTAGACTTTATCGAGCCCTCATAAAATCTGTGTTTGACTATAGATGTGTGGCATACGGATCAGCATCTCCCTCTGTGTTAAAACGTCTGGATGTATTGCAGGCACAGGCTTTGAGAATATGCTGTGGTGCTTTTGAAACTTCTCCAGTTAATGCTTTGCAAGTTGAGATTGGAGAGATGCCTCTTGACCTGAGAAGGAAGCATATCTCTGCCAATTATTGGATTCATCTTAGTAGCCACGGTGAACGTCATTCTACTAAAGAAGCGCTTCTGGATTTTTGGGAATATGGGAAAAGTCAGAGGGATCATTTTGGAAGGGTGGGAAACCTGTTGGCTAAGGATTGCTGTGTTTCTGATTTAAGAATATGCCCTCCTTTAGTGTTTCCTGCTGTGCCTCCCTGGTTACTTGTGTCCCCAATTGTTGATTGGCGCCTTCTTGACCTGAACAGGGAGACAAAAGGCAAAGACGATCTTGTTGCAGCATTTCATTTCCATACCCAGGCGCAGTACAGTACCTTTACTCAAATATTCACAGATGGAACAAAAAATCCAGATACAGACATGACAGGTTTTGGGATAGCTGTCCCTTCCAAAAACATTGGAATAAATAGGCGGACTTCAGATGGCAGTTTTGGTGGCTCTAATGTGGGTAGAGATGGCACAGGACAAAAGAGTGCTGGTGTGCTCTGACTCATCTTCAGTTCTTTCTAGTATTCAGTCGTTTCAATCAAATACTAGACCTGACATCCTTTTTAATATCTTGATGTGTGTTACCAGACGTGCACATGGTGGGTGCGTTGTTAAGTTTTTGTGGGTACCAGCTCATGTGGGTATTGGGGGAAATGAAAAAGTAGATAAACTGGCTAAAGGATCCCTAAATAAAAAGCAAATAGAGATGACTATAAAGAGTAGCAAATCAGAGGCAAAGTGTTTGATTTGGAGGCAAATCACTAAAGAGTGGCAGGGGGGGTGGGATACTGGGGTTAAGGGAAGACATCTGTATACAATTAAAAGGGAGGTAACAGGGCATAGTGTACAAGTGGGGTGCAGGAGGGATGAAGTCATTATCACAAGATTGAGGTTGGGACATTGTGGATTAAACAGGACAATACACATGATAGGGAAACATAGGACTGGACTTTGTGAGGTGTGTCAGGAAGAGGAAAGGACAGTGGAGCATGTGATTTTAAGGTGTAGGAGCTACAGTATGGAACGGGAAACACTGAAGGAGAGGTTAAAGAAACAGGGACTCCAAGTATTCTCTCTGGGGAGTGTTCTGGGCGGTGGATATAAGG
>QODF01000075.1:881111-933990 GCA_024372805.1 Oostethus manadensis
GGAACGTCTGGCAGAGTCTCCCGTTCGTCAAGTCTTCAACTCTCATCTCCGGCAGAGCTTCGCCTGCATCTCGAGGGAGGACGGGATATTGAGTCCGAATGGGCCGCATTCCGTGCCTCCATTGCTGAGGCAGCCAGTCGTAGTTGCGGCCGCAAGGTGGTCGGTGCCCCGAACCGATGGTGGACACCGGGGGTTAGGGCTGCTGTTAAGCTGAAGAAGGAGTCCTATCAAGCATGGATGGCTTGTAGAACTCCTGAAGCAGGTGACAGGTACCAGCAGGGCAAGCGGCACGCGGCTTTGGCGGTGGTCGAGGCAAAAACTCGGGTGTGGGAGGAGTTCGTTGAGGCTATGGAGCACGACTTTCGGTCTGCCTCGAAGAGGTTGTGGCAAACCGTCCGACACCTAAGAAAGGGGAAGCGGCCCCCAGTTCACACTGTTTACAGTGCGGACGGGGGCTTGCTGACCTCGACTGTGTCCTTCTCAATCCCACTGACGTACCTTCCGTAGAGGAAGCAGGGTCTGAGAATACGTACGTGGACAGTACTATCACCGTGGCTGAGGTAAATGGGGTACTTAAAACACTCCCCAATGGCAAGGCTCCGGGGGTATACGAGTTTGGCCCTGAGTTCCTCAAGGCTATGGATGTTGGGGGACTGTGTTGGTTGACACGCCTCTACAACATTGCATGGAAGTTGGGAACAGTACCTCTGGACTGGCAGACCAGGGTGGTGGTTCCCATTTTTAAAAATGGTGACCGGAGGGTGTGTTCAAACTATAGGGGGATCACACTCCTCAGCCTCGCTGGGAAAGTCTACTCCAGGGTGCTGGAGAGAAGGGCACGACCGTTAGTCGAACCTCGGTTACAGGAGCTGCAATGTGGTTTTGGTCCCGGTCGCGGAACACTGGACCAGCTCTACACCCTTGCAAGGGTACTCGAGGGTATGTGGGAATGTGCCCAACCGGTCTACATGTGCTTTGTAGACCTGGAAAAGGCATTCGACCGTGTCCCTCGTGGTGTCCTGTGGGGGGTGCTCCGGGAGTACGAGATTGGTGGCCCGCTACTACGTGCCATTCGGTCCTTGTAGAATCGAAGCAGGAGCCTGGTTCGCATTGCCAGCAGTAAGTCGAGCTTGTTTCCGGAGAAGTTCAAGTATCTCGGGGTCTTGTTCACGAGTGAGGGACGGTTGGAGCGTGAGGTCGACAGACGATTCGGTGCAGCGTCAGCAGTAATGCGGTCGCTGTACCGGACCGTCGTGGTGAAGAGAGAGCTGAGCCGGAAGGCAAAGTGTTTACCGATCGATCTACGTTCCCACCCTCACCTATGGTCATGAGTTATGGGTCATGACTGAAAGAATGAGATCGCGGATACAAGCGACGGAAATAAGTTTCCTCCGTTGGATGGCTGGACTCACCCTAAGAGATAGGGTGAGGAGCTCGGCCATCCGGGAGGAGCTCAGAGTAGAGCCGCTGCTTCTTCACATCGAGAGGAGCCAGTTGAGGTGGCTCGGCCATCTCAACGGGATGCCTCCCTGGTGAGGTGTTTCAGGCATGCCCAGCCGGGAGAAGGCCCCGGGGAAGACCTAGGAAACGCTGGAGGGACTATGTCTCACAGCTGGCCTGGGAATGCCTTGGTGTCCTCCCGGTGGAGCTGGAAGAGGTCACCAGAGACCGGAAAGAGACTTCCCTACTGAAACTACTGCAACCGACTCACCCCGGACCAAGATAAGCGGAAGAAAATGGAATGGAATGGAATAAAGAGACAAGGTTTTTTTGTGCATAAGATTGTGAGCCTATTCCGACCCATACTCCGGAACAGAAGGTGGCGGTAATGCTCCTATATGTGGCTGCCAACCGCCGAAAACCGCCCAAAAGAAGAAGAAAAAGAAGCAGAAGAAAAACAAACATGGCGCCACAAAACAAACGTTTGCCTTCACAACTGAACTATATTCATGAAATCGACGTTCTCTCTTCACCTTATCGAAACAAGTAAGTCGGGCGGTGTTTGGGCGTGGCGGGACGCTGGCACACTTTGGCGGCGGCATGGAAGACAAAAAAGCGACTTTGAGTGTTCCTTCTTACGGACATGTCGTTGCCAGCGAGAAATGGAGAGACTCGTCCCTCATTCAAAGCTTGAAGGGTAAACAAACTAGAAGGTTTACAACTACATCGTCTCTGTGTACTTACATATATCATTTACGTTGCTTTACAGCCGCACGTTTTATATTGGATGGTATAGTATGCTGGTGTGTGTTGGCTAATACCTGTATGTCTTTTCTCTTTACTGTTTATTTGAAAGTTGGCAGATTGCAAACATGGAAACCAAAAACAGAACTGATCCCAAACCTAAGGCACAAAAACAGCATAAAACGCATGCAACGGGGAAATAATGCACCCAATAAAGCTGCAATCACATGAAAGCTAATTGAAAACAAAATGCAAAAACAAATGCAAAGTGAAAAAGCTTCAACTTCCCAAAACAGACACACGCCAAAAACATGTGCATGAGAGAAATGTTGCATGTTAACCAAATCATAACGGAAGTTCGACAGGCTACAAAGGGAGCCTAATATGAGGGTTATGTTTGTTTCTGGCATTTGCAAGATTTTTCTTTTGGGTTTTCCTGCCACCTTTAATGCGATTGCAGCATTTTTTATTTGTGTCATTTTCCTGTTGGGTATTATTGTGTTTAAGTGTGTTTGGTTTTGAACATTGCTTAAAATGGGCCATTACAGTGTCTCTTCAGTCTTGACAACCAAAAATTTACAGTTGTAAATCCCCACTTCCTGATTTCTATTTTTGTCACACTTAAATGTTTCAATTCTTCAAAAAAAATTTAAAATTAGCCAATCAACACAACTGAACACAAAATGTAGTTTTTAAATGTAATTTTTTATTATAAACGGAGAAAAAACTCCAAACCTGCATTGCCCTCTGTGGAAAATGTGATTTTTTCCACAAATGTCGAAAACAAGAAACAGTGGTGAACCTTTCCCAGGAGTAGCTGGCTAATCAAAATTACCCCAACGGTGCAGAAAGGACTCATCTAAGAGGTCACAAAAAACCCCACAACAGCTTCCAAAAAACTGCAGGCCTTACTTGTCTCAGTTAAGGTCAGTGTTCATGACTCCACCATAAGAAAGAAACCTGGCAAAAACGGCCTGCCTGTCAAGAGAAAACCATTGACAAAACCACTGCTGAACTTAAAAAAAAACAAGGCTTGTCGCCATTTTGCCAGAAAATGTCATTATGACTGCCAAGACCTTTGGAAAAGTACTCAACGAGACAAAAGTTGAACGTTTTGGGAGGTGGGTGTCTCATTACGTCTGGTGTAAAGGTCTTTCCGCATTTCAGAAAAAGATCATTGTACTAAGAGTAAAATGTGGTGGTGGTAGTGCGATGGTCTGGGTCTGTTTTGCTGATTCAGGACCTGGAAGATTTGCTGTGATAAAGGGAACCATGAATTCTGCTGTCTGCCAAAATATCCTGAAGGTAAATGTCCGACCATCTGTTCGTGACCTCAAGCTGAAAGGAACTTGGGTTCTGCAGCAGGACAATGATCAAAAACACACCAGCAAGTCCACCTCTGAATGGCTGAAGAAAACAAAATGAAGTCGATGACGATGAGTAGGCCAAAAGAGACTCGTTTTGATTGCAGCTAAGGGTGGACCAACCATCATCGTTAGATTTAAGGGGCAATCACTTTTTAACAGAGGGTCATGTAGGTTTGGAGTTTTTTTTCTTCTTAACTCAGTCAATACCAAAGACGTATTTATGAACGCGAGAAGCTGAAACAGGTTATGACGCAACTCCACAGGAATGCATGTGACTCCCGAGCAGTGTTAAGCCGTAAAAAGGGCCACCGGGTGGCAGAAGTGCATTCGATTTCAATGGAAAAGCATACATGACAGCAAGGGGGACATGGAAGAACTTCAAGGGTGTTGTGTGCAAAAGGTTATGCATTGTAGGGAAATTTTAACACACACACGCACGTCTGCATGCATCCACACACACGGTTCAGTTTCAAATGTAAACATGTTATATTATTTAATAAATTGTTCTTTTAATGTAAAACACCTTATTTGGTATTGTTTATGTGGTAGTATAGTTGTTTTGATATTTCCGTTGTCATAAAAGCAAAAATATTTTTGTCAAAGTGAAAGTTATGCTTGAAATGTATCTTTTTACAAAAAGCGGGTTTTCTTCCTTTTTTCGGCAACTGATATTCCCCTGAAACTAAAGATCAGAAAAAGGTAGATACAAACTTATTTTTCTGGTGAAAGATGGTCTAATCTGTCCATGTTTATATAGCCATAGAACACAATATGCCAAACGGTGGCTGGGTAGCATGTTGGCCTCATAGTCAGGAGGTTCTTGGTTCAAATCTTCGTTGGGAATCTCTGTATGGAGTTTGAGTGGGTTTTCTCCAGGTACTGCGGTTTCCTCCCACATTCCAAAAACATTTATGTTATGTTAATTGGCGACTCTAAACTGTCCATTGGTATGAATGTGAGTGTGACTGGTTGTATGTCTCTTAGTTTGTCTATATGTGCCCTGCGATTGACTGGGGACCAGTCCAGGGTGTACCCCGCCTACCCACCCAAAGTCAGCTGGGATAGGCTCCAGCATACCTGCGACCCTAATGAGGATAAGCGGTATAGAAAATGGATGGATGGAGAAGACAATATTTTGTTTGCCCAGAAAAATAATTCAAAATTGTAAAATGGTCGGTACAGAAGGGGGTTGTCTTTTGAATGAGTTAGAAATGAAAAGTTTTATTTAAAAACTGCATTTTGTGTTCAGTTGTTATTGACTAATATTTACATTTGTTTGCTGATATGAAACTTGGAGTTATTTATTATTAATTATTAAAGTTAAGATTTAAGTGTGACAAACGTGCAAGAAATACGGAAGCAGGAAGGGGGAAATTGCAATTTCACACCACTGTCTATCTGCTGAAGGTGGAGGTGTAAAAGTCCTCTTTGAGAACAAGCTTGGCGTGGCAGACTTCCTCCTGCCAAACAAGAGCTGCATTTTTTACTTGTCTGAGTGTGACATCGTAGCAGGCTCCGTCTACAAGAGGAAGTTGGTCCGCTACAGGAATGTGAGTATAATAAACTAAACTAGTTTCTTGTGTTTTTGCCTTCTTTAACGCGTCTCTCCTTGGTGGTTGTGAAGACCTGCAGCAACTTCCAGGAACTTGTCCTGGTGGAAAACACTCGCCTGGGAGATCAGTACTTCTCCTCTGCCCAGAAGTTTGTCGTCTTTGAGCTGGGACTGATGCTGCTGCCAGTCAGCGGCCAAACTGAGGCCTCCCAGTTCATCGTTCAAATGGTAACAACAATGTCATGTTGATCCTGTACAAGTTCCACCTTTGCCCTGTGGCAGTCACAAAATCGTTTCTTACTAATTCAGGTTCATGGAGATGGCAGGGATAACCCGTTCAGGAAGAGGAACTCCTCTCGGCTTTTGGACCCGCTGGTTCTGGCCCTGGTGCAGCAGATTCCTGGGGTGGGCCGGGTCAAAGCTCTGGCTTTGCTTGAGCGTTTCTCTAGCATTCATCAGCTCTGCAATGCCACAGTTGCAGACCTGGAGACCATTGTGGGCCAGGCCACCGCTCAGAACATTCATAACTTCTTCCACAAGTCCAAGGATGCTGGAAGCTGACGCTGGTTAAAATTCTGGGTTCCGCTCATAATCCGAGGGGCAGCTTTACATGTTTCAGTGCTCAGCCCGGGACTTTTTTATGTCTGTGACTTCTAATGGGAGTGACATAGCAGTTACCGGTCCATATCCTTATGAAGATTTTTACTGTACAAATCAAATGAGTCAACTTGTGAATAACGCTCAAGTTATTTTGTGTTTGAAGAGTACTCGGACCCCATGGCCCACCATCAGACAAATCAATGAACTCATTAATGTTTGATAAATTAGAGGTATCATGTTACCTGAGATGTCTAAAGTACGGTATATATTGAAGAACTCAGCATACATTATATTTATGTATAAAAAACTGATGCTGTACTGCCCATTCCATTTTTTTCTAGCATATTACCGTGCCTCCTGTTGTCAACATGTCAACTTTGTGGCTAAATCTGGCGACATTCCAAACCCTCTTGGTGAGATATTTTCTCAAAGTGACTAGCGACAAATCTGACTACTTTTTCTGGCATTGTTTGAGAGTTTTCTGGTATAAAAAGTGAAAACATGTATTGATCTGCAGTTTCTGTTCTTACTGAGCAGCAGCAGGTGCTGCTGAGACGTCCACCTTACCCCAAAGCAGTCACAAGCCGTCAGTGCAGTCATCTCCCGTGGCACACTGGGAGCATAGTAGAGCTTCATCTTACGCTGTGTATACTTTGAGAGGTGCTGGTCAAGATTAGATATTAAAATTATGTTATTTTCATGTAGTGATAGCCAAATTAAAATGAACAAACTAAGAATCAAGATTATTTGTAGTTCTAAACATAACTGAGGTGTTGTTAGTCCCTTTTTTGTGAACACAAATAAATAGTAATCATCCTACAATCATCTCGTACTCTTGTCTGATTGGGGTCACTATTTTTGTCCACTATGGTTTAAATCTGCATATTATTACCAAATTGAAGGGGAAAGTTTAACCATAACGATAAAGAAGTATCCGAAGTACAAAAAGACATACAACCAACAACAAAGCCTCATTTTGGGGGAATCCCTACTCACAAATTACAGGTTTTCCCTGCTTGACCATGCGGAGATTGGAACACCAATATGTAAGAAATCTTCAAGATGAAACACTCTTAAAGCACAAAATAATCATCAGACTTTGATTCTTTAATGAACAGCATCACATTTTTCTCTGCTCCTTCTCCTTGCGCCGTGAGGCATCCGGACACCCTCGTCATTGAGAGGGTTAGGTGCTAATTGTTTTTAATTTTTATTTGCGTACCCCCTACAATTGACGTACACTTGGGGTTACGCGTACCCCACTTTGGGAACCCAGGCCTTACAATATCAATTGCAAATAATATTCAAACGAGCCAGTGGTGGACAGCCAATAGCGACTTTTCTTACTGGGGCGTTGGCAACAGTGTCCCTAGCGCTCACCTGCGCAATTCCAACTGCTGGCCCACAGCGTGGTGCACATTTCTCTCCGGTTAGAGCGGCCACGGTACTTTCGTTTGTCATAATTGGACATGAAACAGGGAGGGTGGATCATAAATGCCACAGTAATTATTGCTAGTAAATGTATAACGCTTCAAAGTAATGGAATCTAACTTTACCGTTTCGGTAACTGTTTTAAAGGGGCAGGCTAATTGTTGGCTAACAGTTTTAAGTAGCAGCCATTTTGTCAAATCGCATGAGAATGCGAATTCTGACGGCATCTTACATGTTCACAAGGAAGTGAGATTGCCTTGTCTAATACATTTAATACATACAAGTATAATTTGACTTAATACATGTCCGTGTATTAAGTCACTCATGTGTTTTATTTTTATTGTCACTCTCCCGCACTTTTCAAGGCCAAACCAGGATCTACGACTCAAGAAAATCATGTCGACATTGCTTAATTTGAAGGTAAGTAAAGGCTTGGTCCATCAAGGTTGTGAGGCTACAGTAATTTGTAATTTAGTCACTTTCTGACCAAATTCGTTTCAATAAACCAAAAAAGTACTGCGGTGGTGTGTTTTTACACAATTCAAACGTTTTTGATAGTTTTTACACACTTCAAAAGTTTTTAATGGTTATCTATAATGTTAAACATACAAAGCAACAATGTTAATTAAATTACAATTTAATAGACACTTAGTCATTCAGTTTGACTTACGGTATCCAATGAATTTACTCTGTGAATATTTTGATACTTGAGCAGTAATCTAACCTGTGTCATAAGTTGATATAACTTTCATATAATCATCAAAACAGTGGGTGCACTTTTAATAATTGTATATTATTAGGTGTAATAGCATCAAAAAAATAAACGCTGTTTTTTTTATCAACTCCCAAAATACCGTATGTGTGCCTGTAATAGTTTTCTTACAGTATATGTAAGTTCATGGGTTTTCAACATAACCTTTGACCCCGGTCAGGTTGTGGACCCATCATGCGTCTGGGCTCAGCTGGTGGGAGATGACAGCGTGGCGGCCATTAGGAAAGAGCAGTACGACGAGCTGTTTGCGCAGATGAATCTCTTCTACAATGACGTCACCAAGGATGTGTGTACCATGATGCCCTCCTCCTTTGAGGTGGGACAGGTAAGTGTCACTCATCCAGCTAAGTACAAGCCCCAAGCTTGTGTGTCACTGAGGGTCTGTGTGTTCTCTAAGGTGTGCGTGGTGTACTGGTCCCAGATGAAGATGTGGTGTCGAGCTCTGCTGGAGGCCATCATCTCGGACTCGCTGACTCATTATGGTCGTTGTTACCTGGTAGACCATGGAGAGCTGCTTATTGTCATCTTCAGACAGTAAGACAGGGTTTTTTATTTTGTGGAATAATAATACAGGTCACTCACTAACCAGCTCATGTTCTGTGAGCAAAGAAGAAATGTCCTTCAAGGTTTTCATGGAGAGTGGTTCCCCTTGTTATTCTGTTATCTGTGTGAGTAGAGTGTATGTCTAACTTTGTGTTCTTGTTTGAGGATTCGGTTGGCCGAAGAGAACTTCCTCCAGCTTCCTTTCTGGATGAGAAGATTTCACCTGGCCAGGGTCAAACCAACAACACTGCATGTGTCCTTCAGTGAGAAGGCAAAGCTGGTGTAAGACACTTGGGTCTTCACAAGTACATTGCACCACATTTTGTCCTCATAATGGATGTCATTTTTTTTCTTGTGCAGCACGGCCAGCAGGTGGGACAGCTCAGCGACTGGCTACATGTGTAGCCTTATTAAAGGTGAGCAACGTTGATCTGTGACATGTTATCGTTTAACCTCATTGCAAACATTTTAAAGCATCCAGTCAGACAGAGGCCGTGTTGCTGGAATACGAGTCCGAATCGACTGCCATCGAGCTCTACGTGACCATCAGGGATGTCAAGGTTTAATAATCTCTGCACTCATTACATCTAATTTAGTATGCACTTGCACACATGAAGAACATCATGCTTTTGTACAACTGCGATGCAGTGAAAGCATCTGCTTGGAGGCAGTAAAATCACCTCAATTTAAAAGAAAAATTGCACTTTTAAAAAATGTTGTCCTTCATCCAGAATTCTTATGTGATATATGAACACACCTGTCTTTCTCTTTTATGTGGGTTCACATTCATGATAACTTTTAAAATATTTTTTTTGGTCATATTTTGGTCCTTCTAAGCATTACTGAAATTTTTTTCCAAAAGTGCAGTTTTCCTGGATTAGTCATACAACTCACATAAATATTTTTTTGTTTATTTATTTCAGATTTGTGTGAATGATGAACTTGTGGCCAGGAGGTTTGCTGTTTACAACCATGAGTCAGCTGACAGCAGTAAACTGGACCTACAGTCTTTCAGGTTTTCAGGCGGCATCTTAACTGCACCAGCCTGCACGCTTGCAATCAAGGCCCCAACACAGAACCCGCTTCCTCCAGCTACTTACACAGATGTGGAAATTCCATCTTCTCCTGCTTCTGACGCTGATGTGAAAATCACATCCCCTCAAGCTGCTGACACCAATGAGTCTCAGGTATTGTTTAATAGAACAACCGTCACAGTTGGTTTCTTCCTTCTTATCCATTCTCACTCCTGCTTCAGAGCCCAGAATGTGAGCTAAATAGTTTGGAGGGAATTACAACGTTAAAAGATGGCCAATTCCCTAGCACCCAATCGGACAGGTGAAAGCAATGAAGTGTGAATGAAGTGACACAAAAAAGACGGGTTGTTAGCTCTGGTTGTTGTTTCAGTGATCCGACAGAGGGCTCGGATGCCTCTTTGGCTGCTGCTCTCAACACTAACCTCAGTCTGTTTAGGTGAGAGGTGAAATTACTGTCTTTCTCTCTCATCTGATTGGCTGGCTAGTAATGGCAGTGTCACTGATCTCCCCACAGGTTCATGAAATTTCTCAATCCTGGTTGCAGCGTCAGAGAGGCAGAACCAACTGTGGGTTTGATTTAAAATGATGAACAAAAGTAATAAAATGCATCAATAACTTTTGTGTGTGCTGTTTTTGCAGTTGAGTCACAATCAGGATGTGACCGAGTGTTCACCTGAAGAAGATTCTGGCAGGTCCAGCAGGAGTTGCATGGGAGAGAACGTGTAAGCTGCCAGCACACCACAAGTTATCCCCTCCACTCTTAGCAGAACAGTACCTACTTCATTGGGCACAAAATTTAGCACAAGTGAATGGAAAAACAACAAATACATAAAATAGTGCAAAGTGGACTTAATAACACTGAAGGAACTGTGTGTGTGTTTCAGCAAGCCACTTCCAGTTCAGTCAGATGTGATAAAGACCAGCAACAATTGGGCATGCTCAAGGTGTGACCACCCTCTGTAGTTACTTATGCAGTATTTTTACTAACAGTGTAAAAATGTCTTGTGATGCTCTGATGAGCCATGTTCAAATATACAAAGCATTTCACCTTACTGGAAGTCAGTTTATGCATTTCTGTCATTTCCTGACTGATACATGTAGACTTTTGGAGTGGTTGAATCCACAGCCTTTCAAGCTCCAATCAGACGATGACCAGGTAGTCCTTTTTTTGTTATGAGACTCACATCCACAAAATGTTTTTGTATCAAACAATGACTTATCTAATAATTGTGTGCTGTGCATGTTGGTGAATATTTTTTGGGGGGGCTAGGTGGGGCATGATTGTCCTCAGATACTTTCCCATACCCCCAAGAGAAGTGACATGCTGATACACTCTGGCCTACCAGTGGAGCCGTGTACAAGTCTGGATGATGCCCCCATCACTGACAGCCTGCGCGAGGTTTGACGAGGACTTCCCATTTGTTTTCACTCTAATGCTTCTCCATTAATGCTGATGACATAAGCCCTTTAGACATTTAGACACACATGTAAGTACCAGCGTGTACAGAGTAAGAGGTTAGCTAAGAAGAAGTGGGACACTGAGAGGACTGAAGAGAGTAGACAGGAGTACAGAGAGATGCAGCGAAAGGTGAAAGTAAAGGTGGCGAAGGCCAAACAAGGGGCTTATGATGACTTGTACGCTAGGTTGGACAGCAAGGAGGGAGAGAAAGATCTATACAGGTTGGCAAGGCAGAGGGACAGAGATGGGAAGGACGTGCAGCAGGTTAGGGTGATGAAGGATAGGGATGGAAGGGTATTGACAGGTGCCAGTAGTGTCATGGGAAGATGGAAAGAGTACTTTGAAGAGTTGATGAATGAGGAAAATGAAAGAGAACAAAGAGTAGAAGAGGTGACTGTTGTGGACCAGGAAGTAGCAAAGATTAGTAAGGAAGAAGTGAGGAGGGCATTGAAGAGGATGAAGAATGGAAAGGCACTCGGTCCTGATGATATACCTGTGGAGGTATGGAAGTGTCTAGGAGAGGTGGCAATAGAGTTCCTGACCGGGTTGTTTAACCAGATCTTAGATAATGAGAAGATGCCTAAGGAATGGAGGAGAAGTGTGCTGGTGCCCATTTTTAAGAACAAGGGAGATGTGCAGAGTTGTGGCAACTACAGAGGAATAAAGCTGATGAGCCATACAATGAAGTTATGGGAAAGAGTAGTTGAAGCTAGACTAAGGGCAAACGTGAGCATTTGTGAGCAGCAGTACGGTTTTATGCCAAAAAAGAGTACAACAGATGCAGTATTTGCTTTGAGGATGTTGATTGAGAAGTACAGGGAAGGTCAGAGGGAGCTGCATTGTGTTTTTGTAGATCTGGAGAAAGCTTATGACAGGGTGCCCAGAGAGGAACTGTGGTATTGTATGAGGAAGTCTGGAGTGGCAGAGAAGTATGTTAGAGCGGTGCAGGACATGTACGAGGACTGTAAGACAGTAGTGAGGTGTGCTGCAGGTGTGACAGAGGAGTTCCGAGTGAAGGTAGGACTACATCAGGGATCAGCTCTGAGCCCCTTCTTGTTTGCTATGGTGATGGACAGGCTGACGGACGAGGTTAGACAGGAATCTCCATGGACTATGATGTTTGCAGATGACATTGTGATATGTAGTGAGAGCAGGGAACAGGTGGAGGAGAAGCTTGAGGGGTGGAGGTTTGCCCTGGAAAGGAGAGGAATGAAGGTCAGCCGCAGCAAGACGGAGTACATGTGTGTAAATGAGAGGGACCCAAGTGGAAGAGTGAGGTTACAGGGAGAAGAGATAAAGAAAGTGGAGGATTTTAAGTACTTAGGGTCAACAGTCCAGAGCAATGGAGAGTGTGGAAAAGAGGTGAAGAAGCGTGTGCAGGCAGGCTGGAATGGGTGGAGAAAAGTGTCGGGTGTGATGTGTGATAGAAGAGTTTCAGCTAAAATGAAAGGAAAGGTGTACAAAACTGTGGTAAGACCAGCGATGTTGTTTGGTTTAGAGACAGTGCCGCTGAGGAAAAGACAGGAGGCAGAGCTGGAGGTAGCAGAGATGAAGATGCTGAGGTTCTCTTTGGGTGTGACCAGGATGGACAGGATCAGGAATGAGCACATCAGAGGGACAGCACATGTTAGAGGTTTTGGAGATAAAGTCAGAGAGGCCAGACTGAGATGGTTCGGACATGTCCAGAGGAGAGATAGTGAATATGTTGGTAGAAGGATGCTGAGTTTTGAATTGCCAGGCAGGAGGCCTAGAGGAAGACCAAAGAGGAGGTTTATGGATGTAGTGAAAGAGGACATGAAGGTAGTTGGCGCAAGAGAAGAGGATACAGAAGACAGAGTTAGATGGAGGCAATTGATTCGCTGTGGCGACCCCTAACGGGATAAGCCGAAAGGAAAAGAAGAAGTAAGTACCAGCGTGTGTATGTTTCACACTTTTTTTTCCAGTTGTTGCAGAGGAAACGGTTTTGCCTGTTTCCCACTGACCTTCTCAGCTGGCCTGCTGTGGCTCAAGGAAACAACACAGTCATCATCTCCCACGCTGGCGACCAGCCCCGAAGCTACCTGGCCCCTCTCCTTACTCACATGCTGCTCAGCAGCTCCATCTTCACCACCTCGTCCTCCAGAGCAGGAGTGAGCGCATCATCACAGACACACACACACACCACAAGACTCGCCTTTGGGGAAAACAGTCAAGCTTCGCAAGACAAGAAGACAAGCTTATTGTGTGTGCGCATGTACGTCACCTCGGTCATGTTGTTCAAATCTGTTATTGTATGCACATGCAGCCAGTGGCAGTTATCCTGTGTCCCGGATGGGAGAAAGTCCAGCTGGTGTGCGACCTACTGGAGGAGAGTAAGGTTTCCCACAGCCTCAATCCAACCAGCATACTCCTGGGCGCTGGCAAAAACGAAGCTAAAGACATCAAGATTCCAAAAAACTGTAAGCTAGCTGAAGATGATGATTGGAACAATGTAGTAAAACCTGAACGGATTTACCAAGTTTATTTGCAGGCCTGCTGTTATTAACCACTCCCTTCAGCCTTGTCCGTCTGCTGTCATGTCATTGCTTTCTGTTCCTGCGTATGGGCCACTTGATGCTGGATGAGGCAGACATGCTTTTCACCCGTGCTCCAGAACAGGTGACACACTGAGCTACTGTATTTGACTAGCACGGTGCTGGTCCGTTTTCTTTGAACACACTGAAACAAGCTTACATATGAAATTGAAAGTGTTCTTTGTTAGCCTTCCTTGCACAAACATCTACAGCAAGTCTAGCACCGTGGAAATGCTGTTTTGTTCAATTTGTAGTGTTAAGTAGTGTCAAACAATGCCAAAACCAATGTTAATATAATCGTGGTTGCCCTCCTGTCAGATGGAGACCATTTTACAGCATTTTCAGATGGTAAAGTCTCGCCAGGAAATGGCCTTGCACACGCAGCAGCTTGTTGCCGTGGCAAAGCATTGGACGAGTCACATGGAGGGTATGTTGGCAAACCACATGCCCTACCCCTGCATCACCATAACCACTCCTGAAGAAGCAGCTCTCTACGGGAATGTGCAGCAGGTTGGTTGTCCACATATTTAAATTTTGTTCATTGACAGGAATTCGATAGGGAGTAGAATAATAACTTTCCTTCAGTGCAGTTAATCTTTGGCAATGTGATCATGATGTGTGTCTTCTCACAGGCTGTCCTGTTGACCTTAGAGAGCAGCAAGATCTCAGCACTGTTGGGTGCCTTAGATTTTAGCCCTGACATTGGTCAGAAGACTCTCATCGTCACTAACTCAGCTGAGGAGGTTGAAGATGTTTTTAAGGTGACCAGTAAGAGACAGTGCCAGTCTACATCAGCACTCATGATCAGGTGACAGTACAAAATGTTTTTATTCACCAGGCTGTGAGTAGCAAATCGGCATTCTGTCTAAAGTCTCACGAAGGTTTAGCGTACAAATTTGACTTTGTGGTCCAACAGTGGAGAAAAAAAATTGGGCCCGGCACTCACGTCATTCTAGGTGAATCACACAGCATTCACAACAATGTGGCTCTTTCACATTGCTCTGATGCTGTGTTTCTCTTTGACCGGTAGTCACCACAAGTGACTGTTTGAGGTGTTTGGGGGTCACAGATGCTACTTGTGTTGTCCACTTTGACTTCCCAAGTTCACCCAAAATGTTTGGATGCCGACTCCTCTGTATGAGCAGCAACTTCAGAAACCTCGCAGAACCAGTAAGACCATGATGTGCTGTGGGTCCACTGGTTCTGGATCTAATTAGATTTCTTCTCTCAGCACTCTACACTGACAGGATCCAAAGTCACCAGGTCCTTGCTGCTGGTCTCTGAGAGGAACACCCGTCATGTTAGTGCTCTTGTGCGCTATCTCAGACGCACAAATGCTCTTTTGCCCCCTGAGCTGCTGTCCTTTGCCGAGAGCGCAGATGTGGCATGGGAGGAGCAGAAGACAGAGCAGCCACTCTGTCACTACTTAAAAACTTGTGGAGTGTGCAGGTTCAAGTTTATCTGCCTTTTTATCTACGTTTTTCATTATTCTGTTGTCATATGATTTAAGTTTGTTTGAATCACGAGACAGCATGAGAGAACATACTATAAATATGAATCATGTGTGTTTTTCTCTACAGGGTCAGCACTGTGTGTCTAGACCGCCACAGGATTCTTCCTGAGCTGGATAAGTCTGATCTTCCTGCTTCTGGTGTCATAGAGGTTACATCATCGCTCTTTATATCAGCGTTTACTACCGTCAAGTTATTTTTTATTCACAAATCTCAGCTATTCCGTCCTATAAAGAACATTAGCTGCTGAGTTTCATGATTCTGATTTGATTGATGACCAGATGACTGCTTCTGTGTGTTTTTCGACACTTGCAGGTGTTGCCTCTCTACATCAAGACAGCGTCAGTCTTTTATGGACGCATAATCAGAAAAAAAGATGATGCCTTTGACCGCATGGCGGTTGACATGGCCTCTTACTATGCTGACAAGGAACCTTATCCTCAGGAGGTGCTGGAAGGAGGCTTGTATGCAGTGCAGGAGAATTACATTTACCACAGGTCTGGAAAGCTTACTTCAGGTCCCGTTTCCTCCCCTATACAATTTGACTTTTCATCATGATAGTAAGCAGAAGACCTTCTTTTGCAGGGTAAAGGTCCTAGCTGTCCCAGACACGAATGGCCGGCTGTTTTATAGAGTCCTTGTTCGCTTTATTGATGTTGGTAAAGAGGAAGAAGTTAAATCCCACCAGATTCTACAGCTCCCAGAGAAGTTTCACTTGTTCCCCAGCCAGGCAGTGGAGATAATTGTCTGCCAGGTGAAACCGGGTGACGCAGAGACCAACTGGCATCCCAAGGTACCTGTCTCTGTCCTCACACATAACCTCAATTGATCTTCTCTCTCCTTCCTCTCGAGTATAGGTGTGTCCAAACTTTTTCCAGCAGGGGGCCCATACAGAAAAATAAAAAGAGGCTGGTGGTGTCATGAGACCAAGACGGCAATTGATCAATAGTACAGACAGGATGTACTCAGAAGTGGCCACTTATCTTAGGGTGTCAGTGTCATCAGCAGGCTGCAACAGAGAGAGTGACTGGAAGTGTTCTGTGAAAATTAAATGTCATTTGTTGTAAATTTTGCTGTTCAGCTCCTTGTTGGAGAACAGCAATTTGCGCAAAAAGTATTTAAATATTGGAAGGTAGGACATGTGCATTAAAAAGTATAGAGAAATCCAAATTAATTCTATAGGTGCCAGGGTTTTGTAAAGAAAATACTCAGTTTTGATAGTACCATTTCAAAAGGTTGTAGCTTGAAAATGGTTAGAGATAAAGGCATACTGTAAATGACAAAAAACATCAGTATAACTAGGTTTGTGATGGGAGTGAATTCACTCATCTAATTTGCATATTATGTCACCAGGCTCAGAATTAAAGCCTGACTATGGCTCTAAGCTATGGAGTGTGCTGTATGGCTATGAAGCCATCGATGTTGTCTCTATTTCACACACAACTTGCATGAAGGGGGGGCTACAGCTGTTGCTACGAAGCCAAATATCCAACTACCAACGTGAATTAACAGCGACAGAGATGAATATTCAACTTCCAACCTAAAACTAATTCACCAGTGTGCACAGCCTCTTGTCATCCAGCCTGTGCGATAGAGAGGAAAACAAACATGCATGCACATGTCCATTAATCAAGGCCAGCAAAATGACACTTTTTTTCGTTCAATTTATCACTATACGATGACGTACGTACATATACGTGACAGGACTAATCGTCATTTACAGCGGGATCTTGAACACCATTACTTCCCACGGTCTTATTACCACTGTTATTACATAGATATAATAACACCCATCCCCCCACACCACCACCACTACCATTAGCGGTGTTTTGACAACCCACCACATCCTGCCACCCCAAACATGGTAAAGCAAAGCTTTGGCTCAAGTGTGTGCTGCATGTGGACCGTTATTGGGAGCGGTCTTTCTGCCACATGCACACGGGAGTTCAAAGTCTATAAACTCTTAAACTTTGCATAGAAACGCTGCCACAAATGTTGTTCTAATTGAATTTACGGTTGTCTGGCATCTCCTGGTGTACAGTATTACTAGAGTACAGACCAAAAGTTTGGAAACACCTAATTTCATGCATTTTGCTTTTTTTTTCATGACAATTTGTTCTCTCAAAGAGCTTCATTAAATAGTCACCTGAAATGGATTTCACTTCACAAGTGTGCCTTGTCAGTGTTACTTGGAATTTCTTGCCTTATTAATGGAATTGGGACCATTAGCTGTGTTGTGCAGAAGTCAGGTTGATACGCAGCCGACAGCCCTATTTGACAACTGTTAGAATTCATATTATGCCAAGAACCAATGAGCTAAGTAAAGAGAAATGAGTGGCCATCATTACTCTAAGAAATGAAGGTCAGTCTGTTCCCTGTTAAAACATAACACAGCTAAGATTATTTTAGCTCCATCAGTCTGGAAAAGGTTATAAAGCCATTTCTAAAGCTTTGGGACTTCAGTGAACCACAGTGAGAGCCATTATCCACAAATGGTGAAAACATGGAACAGTGGTGAACCTTCCCAAAATTACCCCAAGAACGCAGTGATGACATTCAAGAGGTCAGAAAAGACCAACCATCAACATCCAAAAAAACGCAGGCCTCACTTGCGTCAGTTAAGGTCAGTTCATGACTCAACCATAAGAAAGACACTGGCCTGCATGGCATAGTTCCAAGACAAAAACCATTGCTGAACTAAAGGGACATTAATGCTCGTCTCAGTTTTGCCTGAAAACGTCTTGGTGATCCCTATAATCTGTGAGAAATACTGTGGTGTGATGAGACAAAAGTTGAACTTTGTCTATGTTACACCTGACATAAAAGTAAGGCAGCATATCAGAAAAACAACAATGCTAATTGTAAAATTGGCGGTAGTGAGAATGTCTGGAGCTGTTTTGCTCTTTCAGGACATGGTAGACTGTTGTAAATGGAACCATGAATTCTGTGGTCTACAAAAAAGAATGTCTGGTCTTCTGTTTGTGACCTCAAACTAAAAGCAACTTGGGTTCTGCAGCAGGACAATGATCAAAAACACACCAGCAAGTCCACCTCTGAATGGCTAAAGAAAAACAAAATGAAGACTAGTGGCCTAGTCAAAGTCCTGACCTGAATCCTACTCAGATGCTGTGGCATAACCATAAAAAGGTGGTTCATGCTTGAAAATCCCCCAACGTGGCTGAAGTACAAAAATTCTCCAAAGATGAGTTGGCCGAAATTCCTCCACAATGCTGTAAGAAAGTCATTGCAAGTTATGGCAAATGCTCAATTGCAGTTGTTGCTCCTAAGGGTGGCCCAACCGGTTATTAGTTTTAGGGTGCAATCAAGTCTTCACACAAGGCCATGTTGGTTGGGATTTTTCTTCCTTAATAAAATATTTCATTTAATTCAGACTTTTGGGTTTTGTCATTGACCAATATTTAAATTGGTTCAATCAGAAAGATGCAAAAAATTAAGAAATCAGGAAGGGGACAAACACTTAACGCCACTTTAGGTGGCAAAGCAAAATATCATAAACTCTAATAATACACAGTATTGTAGAAATCATGCATTCATTTAAAAAAAAAAATGACTTTGGGCTGTACTTTGGGTGCCCCTGCTCTGGTAGTTTCTAAGTCTTCCTGCCAGCAATGCTGACTAAAAGTTTGAAAATAACATACACACACACTTCATGTGAAGTTTATATCAGAAGTGCAGCTGCGTTTACTTTATAACATGCAAACAAACAAACATTGAGTGTTGGGATCACTTCGACACTACAATTTAAAGGGCTCATAAAATGTTTGGGTGAAAAACTACTGTGGTGCACATTAGCAGAAGAAACGTGGTTAACTGCCACCATGGCACGCTTTTCCACGGTCTGGGGCAGTATTGAAACATTTAAGTACTACAAAGATTGCCTATCATCTGACAAGGTGAATGGTGTTCTTTAAAAATGTGAACAAGCTTACTGCTTCTCCTTGAGTTTTCCAGCAAAACCTTGAACACGAGCAGGCATAATATAAAACGTATGTACAGTAACAACAGAAATACATTCAGTACTGGACCATAACAAATGAGGGCCATTGGAGTAGACTTTAGCTTGGGGTGAGTACTTTACATGTAAACGTCACCTGCTCCTCCTTCAGCCCCGAAAGAAGTGGTGAAAATAAAAAAAAATATATATACTGTTAATATTTCAACATTCAAGCACAACTAATCCCTTTCAATGCTATTTTTCACAGCGGAAATAAGATTAACATGTTATGGTTACATGAGCACATAGAGTATATATAGTACTCTATATATTTATTCCTTTACTGTATTTACATTTTTAGGTTACTAGAGCCATCAGCCAGAAGATCCAAGGTGTCCAGCATCGGGCCAGAGCGGTCTTCAGTGTGGGAAACACTGTCTTTGTTGATCTTATGGTATGTTTACTGCACATATTTTACTGACTGAATGTACCTCATTTGAACAGGGTAATACAGATAAAATTATCTTGTTTTTTTTTAGGTTCGGGAAACTCGTGTACCCGGAATGAAAACAGTGATCACGGAGTACAATGTTCCTACGCTGATTTTGAACACCGGCATGGGAGAAAGAAACATGGATCATCTAAACCTTTTGAAGGAGTTGTGTAAGGAAATAAGTACTTTTTGTAGCAGCGAGCCAGATCACACTTCCTGGTAAGGGCCCTTGTAAAGTGTATCAGGATTCAGCAGCGTGACTGTATGGCCATTGATGTTTTTTGGCTCACATTAGGAACAAAGGTGTGGAGAAAATTCTCCTGGTCAAGAACCTTGATTGTGCAGCATTTCCAGAGCTTCCTGAGTCCATCCCGCAGCCTTCGGATTGTGATATTTGCGATGCAGACAAGACAATGGATATCCATGCCTCTAATCTGAAGTTGCTTGGAATCACTCTCTCTTTCACAGTATAAAATGCACAAGGAATCAAGTAAGCTAAAGTTATACTTTTTGTGTTTGACTCAGCAGTGGAACTGAAAGTGGACCTGACTGCAATACACACCAGGCGACTCATCTTAGTCACTTCAGAGATGGCAAGTCTTTTTTGTTGATATGGTTCAAAGTGTGGCATCAGGCTGGGCTTATGCTGACTAAGAAATTTAAGTGTCGAGTAGTTTCAATGTATTCTGAAGTCCGCTTTGTCAAGTAAAAGATTTTAACCTTGACCTGAAGCAATCTTACACTTAATGTTCAAGTTGAATTTGGGGGTCAGTGTCTGAGAATGTGTGGTTCAAACATCTTCAGGTGTTCCTCCTTGTGGTGACCAAAACAACAATCGGCAGATCGTCAGTTGTCGTGGAGATGATAACTATGCTACAAAAAAGTACACTGTGCCCACACGTCACTTGTCCGCGCTTGTTGTTATAGATGAGATTTGATGCATCCCTTTTTGTTGCTGTGAATCAGTCTGCACCCTCAGGTTCTATGGTACCAGACGTCTGACTCGGTAATCCTGACGTTGAAGCTGAAGAACCCGCAGAGTCAGTGCTGTGACTTCCATGCCGACCGTGTCATGTACAGGTCTGTCAGCGTCAGCGGTCTTTGCACTCTTAGTTCGTATGACACTCAGCAGTCAGTAGAGCTTTTTGCACAGAGCGCTTTACACTGGAGGCAGTGCCTACATGTTTAGCAGGGCTAACTTTTGTCTGAAAGGAGAGCCATTGTCACCAGCACTGGGCACACGTGTTTCCCTTTATTTAAAAAATAGTAATAAAGGGTTTACTGGTTTACTAGTGTGTTTAGGGTCACTGTCTTGTTGAAACACTCACCTCAAGGGCATGTACTCTTCAGCCTTAGGGTCACTGTCTTGTTGAAACACTCATTTCAAGTGCATTTACTCTTCACCCTAAGGTAACATGACCTCTTCAAGTATTTAGACATATGCAAACTGATCCATGATCCCTGCTATGTGATAAATAGGGCCAACACCATAGTAGGAGAAATATGCCCATATCATGATCTTGCACCACCATACTTCACTGTTTACTGTGGCTTGAATTCAGAGTTAGGGGGTCTTCTCACAAAGTGTCTATTGCCTTTGGAACCAAAAATAACCATTTTACTGCACAAATTTAATTGCACAAAATGTTCCTTCATTTCTCTTTAAAACCAGTTCTTTGGCAAATTGTAACCTTCTCTGAGCATGCCCTTTTTTTAACAGAGGGACTGTCACAGTACTTTGAGGTAACTTCATCCTGGAGTTGATCATTGGCTGAGCCTTTGCCATTCTGGCTATTCTTCGATCCATTCTGATAGTTGTCTTCTGTTTTCTGCCATGTATCTCTGGTTTTGCTCTCCACTTTAAGGCATTGGAGATAATTTTAGGTGAACAGCTAAACATTTTTGTACCTCTTCATAATGTTTGCCCTCTCCAATCACCCTTTTAATGCAAGTTCTGAACAATGTTTTGACTGACCCATTTTCCTCAGGCTTTCAAAGAGAAATGCATGTTCAACAAGTCCTGGTTTCAACCTTAAATAAGGGCCACCTGATTCACACCTGCTTTTTCACAAAATTGATCACTAATTAAATGCCACACTGCTATGTTTTTGAACACCCTCCCCCCCTTTCTATTTGTCTAATTGCAGAGCCTTAAGAGTGTGAATATCATGAATGCTAAGTCTTGTTTGTTTTCTGAGACTCTACTGCACCTACTAGTAACTTGTTTCCCACGTAGCAATAAAAATATATTAACAGTGATTTATCTGGTTAGTCTGGTTTGCACTGCTATTATTTTGAACACTACTGTATTTTGTGGAGTTATATGCACAAATGCTGAAAATAGTCCTGTCTGTCAATTTAAAAAAATTATTATTTTTTATTTCCTGGATCTAAATACTTCCAAAATTCCATATCCCACTTGCGACAATTCCTGAAAATTTCATCCAAATCCATTCAGAACTTTACAAGTTTTTTTGAACATAAACAGATCAACACTGGCAAAAACATATGCTCACCGGTTGGAGGTACTATTTTACTATTTTAAAAGGTTCCCTTTTTAACGTAAAATTTACAAAATACCAGACATATCTTAAAAAAAATCAAGTGTTCCCATTTATTACTGTAAGGTTGAACCTCAAAATGTTTGACTGTTTAGTCACTCTACATCTTAAGCTTGTAATAAAATGTTTATTCAAACATTTGTTAGCATCACATAATTATTACACAGAAAGCTAACATTTCATTAATGTCTCAGCTCTGACTGTGCATGTGACAATGTCATTGGTTAACAGGGTCCGTCATGACTTATTCTGTTGTACGACTGGCAACAGGCGGACACACAAGTTAATTATTAACATTCTAGTGGAAGAGCAATTCATTGTTCTGCCTGTCACTATACATTACTGGTATAGATTGAAAATGAAGTGAAATTGGAGCATTTCCTGCAGCACACCTGATGCTCACTCACGACACAGTGGTTGGGAATCACTACACTACATGGCACTATAATAACAACTTTGCTCAGTCCAATCAAATGCAAGATGTGATTGTCGTGGAAATGTTTCAAAAGTGTCTGTGTGTTCAGTGGCAGTGTGAACGATCGCAGCTACAGAGTCTGTCTGGACCTCTACGCCAACGTGGTGGCTGAGCGTTGCTGCTGGGAGCTCAAGTCCAATGAACCCGTCCTCAAACTGGTCAAACAAGTCCAGGGCTACTGGCCAACGCTGATCAAGAGCAAGGTGCCACTTTATTTCCAACTGTCGCAATGCTTTGAAAGCCTCATTAGCTTTTCTTTTTTTTCTCCACAGAACATTTTTGTGAGATATGACATGGAGCACTTGGTGGAGGAAGACGATGAGTCACCACATAGTAAGAACTAGAATGTTTTAGCTTTGTCACATTTATAGTGTTTAGCGGCCGGGTAAGACCAAGCATTACCTTTTTAGAGATTTCTGTTGTCAATATTAGACTTGGCAGTCTCTGATTATTTCTAACGACGCCAAACATTAATTGGTTCCAGACATATACTGTATCATTCAATGTTAATGAGTGGAATAATTTTGTAACCGGACCAAAGAAACCTGTTTGACTTTCTAAATAAGTTTTTTAACATTATTAGAGCCTTGTAGAAATGAAATTGACGGCCACTAGTAACAAGCTTCTGAGATTGTTGCCTAAAATGTATTTCTTCTAAACTTAAGAGTTTTAAACAGAGTGGGGAAGAGGACAAAGTAAGAAGCCACAAACTTACCACTTCCCCACTATGTACTGTATTTTATAAACAGAACTATTCAATGCAGTGTGTAAATGATAGGATTTGATTCGATTCTGCGGTTGTTTGACATAGACCATCTTACAAAGATGCCAATTTTATGAAAGTGGCATTTTTTAAATACAGTGGAACCTTGACTTATGAAAACCTTATTATACGAACAATTCATAATACGAATTGGGCTTTGAAGATATTTCTGTCCCATTTAACAAAAAAATATTCAGAATACAAAATTTTGAATGTAATGCACCGTAATACAAGCTGCCCTCCCCCGTGGCGGTAATGCACCAAAGTAATGGATGCCACCTGCCGTAAAAGCGAAGAAGCAGCTGCTTCTGCATTGGTTATCTCGACTATCTCCCATCATCCTCTTCTTCCCAAATCCCTAATAATGGCCAATCTTGGCATTCCTTTGATCAGTGTACCGAAAAGCTCCCGTCCATTGTTAAAAACTCAAAATAAAAAAACATAGTTTTAAGTTTAGTATGTAAAGTACTGTAGTCATTTCAATTAAGTTGCAGTACGTAAACTTAAGTATGATTTCTGCCATTTCTCAAAACTCCGTTTGCCGCCTCCTTCTCTGCCATGAAGCTCACCCAAAGGTAAAGTGTCATTACGCATAACATTTATATTTCACTGCTTTTATATTCTTTTTGTTTTTTAACAATCATGTACTTGTAAATGATTATGTTGCCATTAATGAACATATTATCTTCGGGTGGGTACAATATCTACACTGTATGCGACTGTTTTCAAGGGGGCTGGAACAAAATGTGTAAACGTCAACAGAATAGCATTTTTGTTTTCAGTCATGGCAAGCTATCAAGCATCTTTCACAACCTTAAACATTACTGCTGCCTAGTGGCCAGAGTACTACATATCTTTTGCATTTCAATACATTTTGACTAATAATAGTTCAGATTCTACCACGAAACAGTGATAATTAAATTCTGAAAAAACACAATATAGTGAGGCAGCGATAATCTAACCACAGTATTGCAAAGGAAGACTGGACTGCTTTCAGCCTTAAGTCACACCGCTTAAACCTACAATTCGCTAAGGTCAAAAAGAGTATGTTGATTCTCTAGCTGTGATCATGTCACCATGTGACCAGATGTCAGCACAATGAGTATGTGTCTTTCATTTGATCAATTTGTGTGTCAGGCGGTTTCTTTGTGGGGGAAACAGGAGAAGATGTCTACTCTGTCAACTCGGAGAGCAGCAGTGACTCTGACTGAATTTGTGCTTTGTCTCATGGGACTAGTCATCATGGAATACTCCTAATGGACTTACACACAACAACACATGTTGTGACACGCTCATGACAGATACATTTATTGATACAGTTGGGAAAGTAATTATTTGATCACACATTATTTGAAGTCTTAGCCCCTTATAAAGACATCACAGTCCATTTTTTTATGGTAGGTTTATTAAAATATAGTAGATACGGTAGGGAAAATAAGTATTCATTCTGATATTGTTAGTTTACCTCCACACAAAGATAAGAACTGTCCAGAATTTTTATGGAAGGTTAAATATAATGGAGAGAAACAAAGTTAAAAAAAAATCCAGAATAAGTAATTAGTACTGTTCTTCACAAATATATGGCTCTATGATTTCCGCGTTAACAGAATGAAGGAATTGGAGAATAAAAACGGAATTGACTGTTACATGCGGAATCTCGCAGAAATTGACATAATGTAAGGGAAATGCTGTCATTGAAAGGAGAAGGAACATTCCTGTGGGGAATGATTTCCCTGGCGGATGGCTCAATCATGGCAGAATGTAATTTCAAACACTAAAACCGCCCCCTCCCGAACTAAACATGACAATAATCACCGGCGAAAGTTAGCAGGAACCTCTTCTTAGTTTTGCCTCCGCTATCTTCCATTCACGCTACATGAATGGAAGCTAACAGGGTTACCTTAGTTTAGCATGCTAGAGCGTTTGTGTGTGCAACTCGGGCTGGATTAGTATATTTTCTCTGTGTTGGATTTTACTGCTTTAATGTAAGGAGTTTTACAATGCCCAGTGACGACGTGGGGGTTCTCGGTGGGGGAAAAATGACAAGACGCAAGTTTGTTTTCACATCTGTCTTAGCCGTACAGAGACATTCTCACACATTGAACATCCTTCCAGCCTTCAAAATAAGAGTGCTGTTTGCCAAATTTTGTCTAACTGTAAACAAAATAAGCGTGTCTTTTAAAAATATCTTACATATGTAGTTGGAATTGTATCAGTGACTACATCTTCATTAATCACAAGCACGGGCATTACAGTTTGTGGAAGATTTTCAGAATTGTCCTTGGATGTATTGCATTAGTAAATGTATAGTTTTTGCATTTATTTAAGACCTTTTATTCACTAACCCAAAAATCACGCAAACTATGCTGGTAAAAGTAAGTATAAATTGTAAAAAACAAAGTTCTAAAAAATTTTCACGTAAAAAACGGATTTGGAAAAAATCTGTTTGCCTTTGCTCATAAACACAAAAGGCACCTGGTCTGCGAGAGACTAAGAAGATGGTGCAGGAGGGCAAACTTGTCTTTGTCTATATTTTGTACCCCTCTTGATATTTTTTTCCTACAAAGCAACAAGGAAATTCACAGGGGGGTCAGTCTTTCCTATTTGACAAAAATGACCACAGTCACAAGTAGGCATATCAAGAAGACATATTTTGCTAGATGATTGTCTTAAAATTTTTTGCAGATAAAGGATATTATTGTAAACAATAATAATATCTGGCATGTTAATACAAGTGCACAGTATCAAAAACAACAAACTTTAATTTATCAAGAGTAATTAACATTGTATTTGGAAAGTCAAGAGCTTTTAAATAAATTAAAAAGACAAAACCCCAATGAAAATAAAATGGACTGCCTACTATAGCAAAAATTGCACTCACAATGAAAATCACAATCAAAATATGTCATTTTTAATCTGTTTTGCCCTTGTCCGAATATTCCCAAACACATATTTACAAAGACATGAGGATTAGTAGTATTTTATTTTATTTTTTTTACATACTTGAATGTTCCATCCATCTTCTACCGCTTATCAAGGTCAGGTTGTGGGAGAGCTGCCTAAGCAGGGGAGCCCAAACTTCCCTCAAACTTTGAAGATGAGAGAGACTGTCTCTCTCTCCTCCTATCGGTCAGATGAGCCCTGAACACTCCGTCAAGTGGCGTCCAGGAGGCATCCTGACCAGATGCCCAAGTCACCTCATATGGCTTCTCTCAGTGCGGAGGAGCACCAGTTCTACTTCAAGTTTCTCCCGGATGACAATGCATCTCACCCCTATCTCTAAGGGAGAGCCCTGCCACTCTGCGGAAAAAAGTCATTTCACCAGCTCTACCTGCAATATTGTTTTTTCGGTCACTACCCAAAACTCATGACCACTTAAATGTTTTAGCTCATCAAACAAATTTAAATATGAATAAATTATAAAACAACTGAACACAAAATGCTGAATTTAAATGGAATGTTTTACTAGTAAGGGAGAAAAAAATCCAAACCTGGTAGACAGCAGAATTCGTGGTTCCAGACCACAGAGTATTTTGGAAAAGGTCTTGGGGATCATCAAGATTAGGCCTGTCATGATAATGGATAAATTGACCTATCGAAAGTCAGCTGGGATAGGCTCCAGCATACCCGCGACCCTAATGAGGATAAGCGGGTTTGAAAATGAATGAACGAACGATAAAAAAGCAAAGTCAGACATTTTGTTGGCCTTGATGAACAGACGTGTGTGCATGTTTGTTTTCCTCTCTCTCATCTCTTTACTGCACAGGCAGGACGACAAGAGGCTTCACTGCACGTTGGTGAAGTTAGTTTCATGTTTGACGTTGAATATTCGTCTCCGTCGTTGTTAATTTCACATTGGCAGTTGGATATTTGGCTTTGTATAAACAGCGGTTACTGTGCACAAACTGCTCTCAAGGTGCTAGGAGCTCCCACGGATCGCTCACTCACAGTGGCGTGTCCTCACAAACACTAACCTGCCCTATCCTGAACTAAACATGCCGAGGCGGCAACTGGAAACATCGGTTAAGTCGGCAAAAAAACTTTGATATTCTCACTAGCCACAGAACATGTGCGTGAGCGCGCTTACAGCAATAGCCAGTTTAAGATTGTGTGGGCCAGTTTGAATTGTGCTTTAGTGCTTGTTAATGTAACCCATCGTTTTAGGTTGGCCGCTGACTTGGTGCAAGTTGTGTGTAAAATAGAGACAACAGCAACTGCTTCAAGAGGCACTCAATAGCTATCTCACTTAGACATAGTCACACTTTCACACTTACAGCCTTCAAAATAGGAATGCCGCACATCCTAATAGTGGTAACAAAATAATATCTCCATAAAAATAGCTTACTTTAAAAAAACAATTACAGTTGCATCTGCAATTTTATTTAAAAGCTGTTCCAATTACAATATTAAATACTTCTCAGAAGGTTTTCTTATTTTAATTTTTTTTTATTATTCCATACAATTAATTCAGAAATAGTTTACTTGTTTTGAGGCAAGTAAGGCCTGCAATTCTCTGAATGTTGGTGTGGGGTCTTTTGCAACTTCTCGCACGAGCAGTCGCTGCGTAATTTTGGTTTCCAATCACTTTTTCATGCAGGCCAAGTTTCATTCATTCATTCATTTTCTGTACCGCTTATCCTCATTAGGGTCACGGGGATGCTGGAGCCTATCCCAGCTGGCTTTGGGCGAGAGGCGGGGTACACCCTGGACTGGTCGCCAGTCAATCGCAGGGCACATATAGACAAACAACCATTCACTCACATTTACACTCTAATGGACAATTTAGAGTCGCCAATTAACCTAACATGCATGTTTTTGGAATGTGGGAGGAAACCGGAGTACCCGGAGAAAACCCACACACGCCAAGTTTCATTTCATTTAAAAACTATATTTTGTGTTCAGTCGTGTTTTCATTCACTAATATTTACATTAGTTTGATTATCTGAAACATTTAAGTGTGACAAACATGCAAAAAAATAAATCAGGAAGGGGGAACCCGTTTTTCACACCTTCTACACTTCCTTGATGCAGTACTGCAACAGCCTGGCTGATATTTCCAATCGGATTGCAGACGCTTCAGACAATTCTATAATATCCCCAACAAATTGCAATGCCCGTACTTGTGGTTAAAGAAGACATTGTCACTAATGCAATTCCAATTGTAATGTAAAATATTTTTTATAACACCCTTATTTTGCTTGCATAATTAGACAGGACCCCCATTAGTGGTCTGTGCTTGACAGTAAAGGTTTTTCCACTAAGTCACGTTTTGTATTGGGGCTCAGATACTATTACTCAAACACAAATTACTTTATAAACTCTATTGTTTTAAATGGTTCTTTCTATTGATAGTCTTTCTCTTGCAAAACAATTACCATAAAAGTTATGGACTGTTCATGTATAATCAACAAAAATTTTGTTTTTGCTCCCATATTTGCGGGGTTCGAAAACCAGCCAGTATCTATGGGGCCTTAAAAAAATCTTAAACAGTGTAAAATCCAATTATTTGAATTTAAGGCCTTAAAATTACTACTTTTCTTCAAATCTCATATAATGTTATAAATACTATTATTAGTTGTATAAACGTTACTCGTTAAACAACTGTGTAAACTTCAGGCTAACTACAAAATTGTGTACAAGTAACTGTGCATCCTGGTCAGAATTTATAGAGCTCAACCAGCCAGACCTCTGTGTTGTTGTTTTTTTCATGATTTTTGTACTTTTTTGCCAGTATGGAGGTGAAATGTGTCTTAAATAGTATTTATCATGGTCTTAAAAAGTCTTAATTTGAGTTGCTGAAACCTGCACAGACCTGAAATATCAGGTGTGACCGCCATTTGCCTCACATTCCTTGTACCCTGATACAGGAGTTGTGAGCACATCACTGCAACATGGGGCTATGCACTATCATGCTTCAACCATGACAAGATGCTCAGTCCCATTGTCATTTATCCATGACCATCCCCTCAGGATGCAGCTTGATAATGCACACAGATGTTGCAAGGATCTGTACACAATTCCAGTACAGGTAGGGCTTTAGTGTACATAGAACTAGTTTAGAGCTTTGAGTTGATCTTATGAAAAATAGGAGCAAAAACAAGTGTTTGATTTTTGTTTTATTTGTAAGGGGGGCTTCTTTACCTGGATTAGTTGCTTTATTTTTTGTGTACAATTAATGCTAAAACTGAACATTTTACCCATCACTTTTATTTCAATATTATTTGACATGACAAGATATTTCAAGCAATGTTTGGTAGGCCGTGATGCATGTCAGCATTCCATTCTCTGGTTTAAAACACAAATATTTAGTGTGCAATTTCTGTCATTTGAGTTTTTTCAATGTAATTAACATTACCATACATTGATGGATGTTTGTGGTCACATGACTGTTTTGTTGTTTGCTGAGGCTTTTCCATGTGATCCACTTTGGAAAATAAATATGGAGGCAACTGTCTTAAGAATCTTCTTAATTGTACTTGGTACATTTGTACATGGAACTGTACATGATGTGGACAGCCACACCAATATTTCTGCTATGTATGCAATCCAAACTACCAAAGTTAAAAGTAAGTGACTGTGGAAATATAATGAGAATAATACAAAAATATACAAATGTCGTCATATTGTAATTCCATTTTGTCATTGTTTTTTGTGTCCTTATTGTTTCCATTTAATCGTTGATTTTCCTCTTTGCATTTACTGGATGCCTGATGCTAAATGGAAAAAGTAATGTCCATTCATGGACCCTCCCACAGCCTTTGCTTTGGGCGGGTCTTTCTGCCAGGCTGACCATCCAGCCCGTTAGCCGCTTCTCTTCGATGTGGACTCCATCATGCAAAGTGTGCATGGTGGCGGTAAGTGATGGGACTTCTTGTCCGTCACCCGCGCTAAGATCTACATTTAAACATAGCTGCTACATGGTCACTGCAAGCAGGACTCGTGTGATCGGGTATTGACTAGTCACCCTGGCAGAAGGATCCGCCCACAGTAAGGCTTGTAGGCGGGGTCACGTTGCTTTTCCCCATTTAGCATCAGGCATCCGGTAAACAGGAAAAGCAAATGTAAAAGACAAAATCAACGATAAAATGGAAAAAAACAGACAATCCACAAAAAGCAATGACAAAATAGAATTACAATAAGACTAAATTTGTATATTTTTGTATTATTAATACTCTTTATATTTCCACATGTATTTGCTGTTTATTTTCGCACTTCGGTAATTCTACAGCTATGGGGCGCCGTGGATCCGCTCGTTGTGAGTGGATGACATGGAGTAACAACGTGGTCCTGCTACACCTGTATAGAGGATCTTTGACTGGCTTTGTTGCCGTCGGTGGCAAACAGTGCTGCTGATCTTTGTTTAGCAAATTTGCAGTAGGTCCTTAAAAATCGTCACAACCACGGCAAGGATCAGGTAATAAAACAGTAAAAAAATAACTATGTTGTAACATGCAGCTATTTCTGACTAAATGTAAGTTTGGAGTTTTGGTTTTTTTTGCATAACTAGTTTTTAAAAGTTTATACAAGTCTTGAGCAGTAGGAACGCCCGCTTGCTGACGTAATTGCTGGGCTGTTTTACGGTGCTTTCAAGCACATCGGGAATCTTTGAAGAACGTTCGCTATCAACAGAATTCAGTTCAAGAAGATAATGAAACACAGTTTGTGCGAATTTAACAGATTTAAGTAAATCGCTTTTCATTAAAGGTGGACTAAACACCTGGAGAATGTTGGCACGCCGAAGGAGTAAATAAACGCGTCACTGAAGCAAATATCAAAAGTCTAAATAAGCTATATAGAGGAGGTCATTTAAAATTGAATGCTACGAACTTTTACGCGTAACGTCGCTATTTTGTGTGACTTGCTTGTTGTGTTCGGCAACAACCACGCAGCTAAATATGACATTACCGAGGTGCCCCTGAACGCAGCAGCAAAGGATCAACCTGAGGAGTCCAACTCGCTGCGCCCGAGCACAAACTAGCAGCAAGTTAGCACAATATCAATTTGGCGGCCACACAAGTTGGTTCAGCAAAGCTTCGTGTACATGGACGACTTCAAGGCGGGGAACCGGTTAACGTCCTGCCACCACAGTTGAGAGTTGTCAGTTGCATGGAAGTGAGTGAGACAGATCGACTTTGAAGACAGACAAGTCGCTTTCACGTCATTCGGAGAACACTTTTTTTGTCGGACTTTTCGGGTTCCGATGTCCACCGCAAACTGCGCGGAAGAGCTGGACTTTGGACTCATCTTCGAGGAGGAGGGGAGACAAAATGCAGGTTGGTGGTGCTTTTGGCGACGATAGCGATTTATCTGCTCACGTCAAGCTAGGTGGAAGTTCCGCAAATTTTACCGGATATCCATCGAATGCATCTCAAAAGTAAAAGACCATGGTCTTTACAGTTGCGTGCGGAAGTAAGGAACACATTTGTAAATTAAATGATTTATTTCCCGTAAAACACATTTAAGTACCAGTAAATGTACTTTGTGCTTTCATTGAATTGTTTTCTAGTTTATTTCCTGTGTTGTGAATTTTATTACGCCATGCTAGTGTATCTTACTTTGAAATTTGAACAGGAAGTGCGTATGTCATGTTGTGGATGTGACACGTCCAGCTGTCAGCTGTTGTAATTCAGGTCCATTTTTAAATGTGGACTTAACAAAAGGAATGAAGTCAATTTATTATTGTCTTGTAGTTGGACTGAGCTGATTTACTAAAATGATTTTGTTCACAATGGAAAGTATTTTTAACAAACCTGTGTGTTTAAACTTTCATTATTAAATGTATTTCATTAAGAACAGATATTCAGTAGGTGTACAAATTAATACAGTGACTTTGTAAGTCCACCTAGTTATTCAGAGTATGTTAGAGTGTTAAGTTGATTTGAAGTTAGCAGCTATGACAAAACAGGAAGTTGGAGCGGAACTGTTGTGTGTGTGAACATGAGTGTGTGTGTGTGTGTGTGTGTGTGTGAGAAACTACTTCAAAGGTGTGTGCTGTACAAGAGCAATGTTATAGTTATTTGCGCGGCTCCTCCTTGTTGTTAGCATAAGCAGCACTCCTGCTATTTGTCAGTCATGTCAGAGATATGTAAACAGGTATGCAAATGTCGCTACATGCTTGCGCCACATCTTTACAATGCAAATGCTGACAAGATAATGTTTTGCATCACCTCATAGGTCCTCACATCCACGTGAGGACGCAACAGCAGGCCGACAGCCATCACCCTCTGGCCCCACCTCATTGCTACCAACATGGTGGCTACAGGGCTCAGGGGAACCTCAGAGCCTTCGACTGTCCCAGCATACAGATCACCTCCATTGCTGCAAACAACAATGTGGAACCTGACGGTAGCCAGCATGCACAGGCAGTGGGCGGGGCTGAGGGCGGCTACCTGGAGGGGTCCTGGTCCAGAGACCAGCTGTACCTCCCCCTGGATCCGTGTTACCGTGATCCGGCGTTCTGCCCGAGCCCCGGCAGCAGCCTTTCGTCCAGGAGCTGGATGTCAGACCTTTCCTCCTGTGAGTCGTTCTCACAAGTCAATGACGACATGGACAACGAACTGCGGGATGCAGCACTGCTTGCTCTGGGTTCGCCGGGATGCGGAGGCGGAGCCTTTGGTGTAGAGCTGTGGCAGCAGAAGTACCAGAACCCCACCACCTTCAGCCCGGCACTGTCGCCGCACCAGTCACCGAGTCATTCACCTCGTGCCAGCGTCACAGAAGACAACTGGTTAAGCCGGCGACCCGCCTCCAGGTCACCATGGTTACTGCTTAGTAGTTAGTTAAGTTACATAATGAGAGAGGTCACCTTGAGGAGTGCAGTATTAACCTGCCCCCTGCTCCCTCTGCAGGCCCTCATCTAGACCAACATCCCCATGCGGGAAGAGGCGTCACGCCAGTGCCGAACCCTTCGCCCGCTCTCCCTCTCCTCAGCGCTCCCCTAGTGTCACATCAGGCACCTCCCCGTGGGGCAGCGTGACAGACGACATGTGGGCGGGAAGCCCTGCCCTCGGACCCTCGCTTGTTTGTGGCTTCCAGGAGCTAGATGTTCCATCCAAGACCAGGAGAACGTCTGGGACTCAGCTGGCCCTCCTGGTGAGTCCGGCAGATCCTGTTATGGAGGAGTTAAGAGGTGTGGTTCCCACTGGGGAGGAGTCACGTGATTGCGATGGCCTGGCGGAACTTTTCCTACAGGTGCCGTCCCACTTCAGCTGGGCCACGCCCACACCTGGAGCCCCTCCCTTTTTCAGGTAGAAAACTTATTGAGGTCATTAAGACACAAACATCTGATTTTGTTTATTCTGAACCATGCTTCCATCAGAACCACATCGCCGCCGCCACTGGACTCGCTGCTGCCGAGCCACTTTGAGCACAACGAGTTGAAGCTGGAGGTGCAACCCCGCCCCTACCACAGGGCTCACTACGAAACGGAGGGCAGCCGCGGCGCCATCAAGGCAGCAAACGGAGGACATCCTGTCGTCAAGGCGAGTGCATGTCCATGCCACTTTCACCTACGCTAAGGTCAAAGGCGGTGTTTGACATCCGTCATTTCCTGTCAGGGAAGTTTACTGTGTTACACTTGCCCTCACTTATTCTCACATCCAGTGTGATGGGCGGGCCGAGGGTGACTTGGGGAGGGGGTTAACGTGTAACAGATACCGGTCACTCTATTCTGGGCGTGACTTTGTGGCAACACACTTACTGAGCTTCACAAGGACACGTGGAGAATGTGCACAGCAGCTGGATGCACATAACCATGTCCTATTATAGAAATATATACTGTATATTGACACATCATTTTTTTTAAATGGCCACGTTGAAAAATTACAGGAATTTACATTTTGCTCTGTTGGATCTTAGGGAGCGTCTAAGTAGCAAAAATTTTGAGTAAGCAATTTATTCCATTTATTGCATAGGATTTTTTTTAGCTATGATCTTAAACTTTTGTTTAGCCGATGAACAGTCTATTTTACTTGAGAAAGAAATTACTATATATATAAATATATATATGTGTATATATATTTATATATATGTACATATATATATATGTGTGTGTGTATATATATCTGTATGTATGTATGTATATATGTATGTGTATGTGTATGTGTGTATATATATATACATATATATATATATATATATATATATGCTTTTTTTTTATGGTTGGGCCAGCCTTAGTAGCAACAACTCCAATCAAGTGATAACTTGCAATGAGTCTCTTTCAGCGCTGTGGAGGAATTTTGGCCCACTCATCTTTTCAGAATTATTTTCATTCACCCACATTGGAGGGGTTTCTAGCATTAAAAGTCTGACTGGACTGGACTTTGGCTAGCCCACTCCAAAGTCTTTATTTTGTTTTTCTTCAGCCATTCAGAGGTGGACTTGCTGGTGTGTATCATTGTCCTGCTACAGAACCCCAGTTGGTTTCAGCTTGAGGTCACAAACAGATGGCTCCACATTCTCCCTCAGAAGTTTTTGGTATAGGGCAGAATTCATGGTTGCAGACCACAGAGTATTTTCCCTAAGATGTTTTCTGGCATTTTAAAGCGCATGCAAAATGCTGACCGTTTGAGATACTTTAAAATGACATCTTGTGGGGTAAATAAAACCCTGCCCTATAAAAGCTTATGCTTTGTAGGGTACAATAAAAATAATGCTCATTTTATGTCTCACATTTTTCCCCATTTTCTTCTGGTTCCGTAAATCATGTGACTTATTATTTGCACAAGGAGATAAATGTAAATTATAAAAAATAAAACTTGTATGTTCTCACTAAAAACGGTCTTCCCTGTTTTGTGCGCGTGTATGTACAGTTAAACGGTCCCTGTGAGCGTCCTGCAACCTTGATGGTCTTCATTGGCACAGCAGACGAGCGCCACCTTCGTCCTCACTCCTTCTATCAAGTCCACCGTGTGACCGGCAAGACGGTGACCACCGCCTGCCAGGAGAAACTGGTGGACAGCACCAAGGTCCTGGAGATCCCGCTGCTTCTAGAGAATATGTCTGCCAGGTAACCGTGGCAACAGGTATCCTGTTTGTACAAAATGTGTAATTATACAGTGTACATATTATTTTTTGTTTCTTTTCATTAGCATCGACTGCGCGGGAATCCTGAAGCTGAGGAACGCCGACATCGAGCTGAAGAAAGGCGAGACGGACATCGGGAGAAAGAACACTAGGGTGCGGATTGTGTTCAGGGTCGCCATCCAGCAGTCGGATGGATGGATGATGTGGCTGCAGACGGCATCGGTTCCCATTGAGTGTTGTGAGTGTGAACCCTGACCAAAACATTCTTTACCAGGATATTTGTCATGCTGTGTTTGAACGTTTCAGCCCAGCGTTCAGGTCAGGAGCTCCCTCATGTGGAGAGCTTCAGTCCAAGCAGCTGCATTCTGCAGGGAGGAGAAGAGCTCCTCATCATTGGCTCCAACTTGTCTTCTCAGTCCAGAGTGGTCTTCTTGGAGAAAAGTCCTGGTGAGCTCACCTGGACTTACTCTTGAAATCAAGAAGTCAATAACTGAAATGATTTGTCTTGTCTGCTCAGATGGACGAGTCGTGTGGGAGAAGGACGCCAGAGTGTTGCCTGCTAAAAGCTGCAGCGTAAGTTGGAATGGATACGAACAAGGTCGGTCTACTTCCTGGAAAAAAACACCTGATTATGTGACCGCTGTTGTCTTGTCAGTCCAGCATCACGGTGGACATCCCGGCATACAACAGGACCGCCAGTAGTCCCGTCCAAGTCCTCTTCTACGTTTCCAACGGCAAGAGAAGAAGAAGTCAGAGTAAGAGCTTCACCTACCTGCCGGGAGCCACGAAGCAACTCCACCTTGCCACCATTGGTGACCACGTGGTTAAACAGGAGAGCTGGAAGGCAAACATGATGTCCCTCAATGCACCTGGCCCTCATGACAGGGAGCTCTGTTACACCCCCCCTGAGCCGGCAGTGCATTGCAGGCCGTTGTCTCACAGCGACGCTCGGCTGCACGCTGCCCTCGATGTCGCCGCTATGATGGCCCCCGTCATTCCTGGGAGGGAACAGGCCCACAAGGAAGCCGGGGTATGGGGCCCAGGCAGCGGCCTCAGCATCAAACAAGAGCCGGAGGACAAGCCTCCTGCGGCCTCTCTGGGCCTCCAGGAGATCACGCTAGATGACGGTAAGACTATACATGTTGAGATTTTGCAAATTATCTCCTGCAGGGTTTGGTGCAGTGCGCCCTTTGAGTAAGCAACATAGAAACGTGACCCTACAGTGCGTTATTAATAACTGTGTGTATGTTTGTTGATTGGCAACAATTGTCATTGGGCTGATGACACCCTCCCACCCTCCTTCTCCCAGCACACCTTCCACTGTTGGCAAATATAAAACAAATGTTGAATGTGTTACATCAAGTCATTGCTAATGTGACATGGTGTCCTGGTGTCCTGTGATGGAGGTAGTTGGTAGGTGGGGTAAACATAACTCTTGGCGCCAAATGTGATGAGGGATCAATCTGAATCCAAATCATGTGACTTTGTTGTGCATACCAAGCACGAGTGCGCCCTCTGCTGGCTATACGTGCCACTTGCAGTGACTACATGGTTAGTGAGTGGTTCCAGTCAAGTGGCATTTATTCGCCTCTTTTGCTTGGTATTGTTGCAGTCAATGAAATCATCGACAGAGACATCAGCAGCCTGAGAGGTGCCGCTCGCCACGACCCGTTGGACCAGTACCACCAGTGCAACTGGGAGTACAAGTCCAGTGACACCACCTTGCCGTTCTGTGACGGGCCGCCATAGTTTGGCACCAAACACTCAAATTGACCAGCAAGTGCCTCTGGAGTAAGGGGCGGGGCTCCTCTTTCACAATGGGCGGAGCCAAACAACCTTTATATTAACCAGTTAGAAATTTATTTTTGATACTTCCTTGTGTTTCCTCTGCTGGATCATGTGACTGCTGTGTTTCTGAATTAGACGAGTCCAACAAAAAGTCGCATTGTGTTCTGTTAATTCACGAATGAGTGAATATTCATTTGAAAAGCTGCTGGTCCGGGTCCATCTGAACAAAGCAGAATTCTTCCACCACCTGTTGTGACATGGACGTCCAGCAGCTCTCCGTGCAAGTGTAAACCAAAACCGTCCCAAACTCCAGCTCAGCCGGGCCCCCGCCATTCTTCCAGCGCAGGAGACTGACAAGAGCAGGCATTAGCTGCAGTTCCAATGTCCGTAGGCCTCCGCAGGATTCGCACTGCCCCACCAGCTGGCCCACGTTGGCCGGCGGCTTTGAGATGAAGAGAGGTTGTCCTCCACGGCAGTAACGCAGGACCTGCTGCGGGCAAGACGAGATCCTCTTCATGAACCTGGAGAAGGCAGCGTCACCGTGACGGGCTCTGCTCTTTTCGTACTTCTCCTCGCCGCCGTCACAGCCATCGGGCGCCCCCACAGCCACGCCCTCTCTCCTCTGATAGTCCCTCAGCAACTCGTATGCGTGCGCCAGTTCGTCTTCCTCTGCTGCCATGTCCAGCTCGTCTACCACACTGATGAAGAAAGAACACAGGACGGAAATGTCCGTCTCCCGCTCTGCAAGATGGAGACAGTCGAGTCTGTCGACGACCTCCTCTTCTGCAATGTGAACATCTGCAATGTAAAACAGAAGTACTCTTCCAAATACGCCAAGTATACAATATGATCTAAGTCATTTGCATCAGTCAACTAGTTTGACTAAAGGTATTTTTGTAATTTGGCGCCCTCTGGTGGTCTTCATTTATTGCAGAAATAATGTTCCTTAGTTAGGAGACATGCCTTACCTGGTTCCTTCTCCAGAACCTGCTTGTCTAGCTGAAAAGCTCCACCATCCTCCTCGCCTGTGCCCCAGTCTTCGGCAGAATCACACCAGTCGCGAGCCGACAGACAAGCTTCCTGTGCCGGCTCAGACTTTCCGGAAGTTCGCACTGATTTCACCTCGGCCTCTAAGGTCTGAGAGCGGAGCGCCGTCCAGCTATCTGATCGGCCTTTGCATTCCTCAGCCGGGCAGGCGAACAAGTGGATGGTTCTGTGGTAGGGGGACCCTTCCAGGGGACAGTACACCTGCACCACATGTGCTAGCGGGGATGAACATCGCCTACAGCGGGGAGACATACGAGGAAGGCACGGTAGCCAGTCCGGAAGTCCTCCGATTTTGTTGGTGAGGAAAGACGATTGGTGGTACTTGTCGTCAAACTTTCCATCGCACAAGCCGAGAAGCGTCGACTCATGAGGCGAAGAGGCCATCACACATGCTTGAAGCGGAAAGCAGCCATGAGCGGAAGTGACCTCTCAAAATAAGGCGACGACCTGCAACTGGCAGATACTGTCCCCGCCTGTAGGGCCGGAGTGGAACAGCAAGAAAACCCATTACGGAGAATGACTCCCAAAGCAATCCCAAACTTTCAGCCATTTGCCCTACAGTAATTAAATATAAATACAAATGATTTTATATGATCTAAAAGTGTCTAAATACAAAGCTTTGTGTAATTATTGGGTGATGCTGTCAACATTTTAACTTTTACTGATTTTCTGCGACGTCTGCCCTGCGATTGACTGGCGACCAGTTCAGGTTGTACCCCTCCTCCCACCTGAAGTCAACTGGAATAGGCTCCAGCATACCCGTGATCTAATGAGGATAAGGGGTATATTTAAATGTTATTTTGTTTCTGCAGTAATGCGATGAAAAATGATCAGCAGTACGCAGATGGCCCCGAGCTTCACTTTGATCACCCTTATTTTTGTGGATATAGGTTGGGGTTGGGCCTGTGGTGTCAGCTGTATTGCAAATTACAACTTGGCCTGTTGGCTCAGTGTCATGAGGGACCGAGGCGGTTGAGTAGAGACCGGTAAATGCAGCCATAATGAGCTGCAGCCCAGAGATATTTTCACAGTTCATTTAACAGTTCAATTCAGTGGTCAAAATGTGAGCCTGTTGGTCCACTCCATAGTCTCCATGAGGGGAGTGATGTAAAAATACTTGTTTTTCCCCTAATGTTTTCACAATTGACCGGCAAAATCCCAAAGATTGACCAGTAGCTCGCGATGGACTGGTTGGTGACCCCTGCCATAAAGTATCAATTATTCCATGTAGTCACCATGGAAAAGAAAAAAGGAAAATTAGAAGATGTTTTGTCATATTTATCATTTAGCAAAGACACACATTGAACAGCAAGAAGTTGCACACAAAGCCTCCTGCCAGTGTTATCAGCGGTTGTCTCGCTTGGTCCAGCTGTGCACACTGTCCGGGCTCGATCTGGTGACCACACATCCCCTCCAAATGAATCACATTCAACCCAATGACCTGCCCGTAAAAGGCCTAGGAGTAAGATTTACTTATTATCGGACAGCTATGCTAGTTGGCATCCGTTACACCAGCAGGGGGAAGTCACAGTCTAATTGTTACTAAGTATCTATAACTGTTCATGTGTTCACTCCACATCTTCATCAGTGTACAGTGGTCCTCTGTTTGGAGGGAGGTCAGCTTGGATGCGCTGCCAGCGGCGAGGAGGCCATATGATATGAGACGCTCGACCATGTAACAACCCCAGTGATACCTGGCAAAAATGCAACCGCATGATTTTATTCAATGATTATGGTTGCATTTGTGGTTTTGTGTGCGTGGCTACCGGGCCAAAAGTGTTGCTATCCATACTGTGACCGTGATGGTCCCCCTCAATCCAGAGGTGCCCGTCAGGAACACGAACATATCGCTTCTTGTAGCCCAGTGTCCTACAGGAAGGAAGACGTCACAAGAGCTTATAACGGACAGAAGACAACTTAGCACATTGAAGTGTTTTTAGAACAACTACCTGATAAAATCTCCCTCCAGACCGATGACCCGCTTAATTATCTTTTGCTGAGGGTTCCTGGGTGACCTAGGTTTATACAGGAAGTACACTTTTACATTAGCAAGCATGAAAGAGATGGTTTCCTGTGTGTGAACAATGGACAAGTGACTTGACTCACAAGACAGACACAATGTCACCTCTCTGCACCTCATAGTTCCTTACACTCCATCGGTTCAGGAGGACTACGTCACCCTCTGATGCTCCTTCAGGGTTCAAAAAAGGCTGGACATGCATAGATCATGTTTTTGTTGTTTCCCTGCTTCCTTTACGTCAGTGAAGGTCTCACCTGCATGGACGCCCCCTCCACCCTGGCCACATAGGCCAAGCGGTCCAGAAAGGTTACTGTGACAGGGACAGCCACAAAGAAGCCACTCACAAAGAAGCGCAGGTAGCGGTGCCCGGCTGTGGCCTGCTTGGCCATGCTCACCTGGACAGGAAGTAGCCAAGAACCTAAGACGAGCAAGCAAAGGAAAACGTTACATATTTGTGATTGTAACTGCAGAGCATCAGATCAAATGACAACCTGCAGGCGCTGGCATGCCCATGCGCAATTTTTGAAACTTCACAAACCATTCCTAGTTGAAGTTCAGTTTGCTTTGCACAAATCACTCCGAAGAGTCAAAGGTCACTAGCGTTCATTCACGGCTAACACAAGGCGAGCCAAGCTACGTGGCTAACAAGCAAAACAAACACCAAATAGGTCAGTGACGCACTCCGGAAATAGCTTTAAAGTAATTTTATTTCATTATTTTACCCAATAATGTCAATTTGGAACAAACAATGACAGCTAGCATACATAGCCATGCTAACACCTACCAGCATATGTGCACCAACTTCCGGTTGCTCTTACGTCACTCCCAGGTCCTCATGGTTGGTTTTAGGAAACTGGGAAATCTGATGTTTCTCACGGCCAACGAAGAAAAGTACATTGCAATGCGTCTCTAAAACTAAATTCCCAATTTGGGGCACACGTATGTAGTAAACTACGAAATCTACGCCAACGATTCGATTCCATTAACTACATTCACATTTTGGTTACACCACCTGTCAAGCCGGAACACATCATGAATACATCAAGCTGACGCGATGTACTGCGTCTGATTGGTTAACTCGGAGCTGTTGTGATCATGTGACGCAAAAATGGCTGCCGGCGAACGCGGCGAGGATGGTATGCTGAAGTTCTGTTCAACCAAGTTATTTTGTTTGTTTGAAATTGTTTAATCAGAAGAATTTTAACTTGTGAGCGGTTTGAGTGTAAACACTTGGGAGACATCTGCTGGAACGGTTCGACTTGAGCATATCAGCTAATGTGACAAGCTAGCTGATTAAAGCGTAAACGTGTAAAGGGACGCGTGTCCCCATCCGTCTAGATATGTTGTATCAATGTAAGAGTTAGGGTGCAAATATGTGTCTGCATCCTTCAGCTGTTGCTCCCTCAGGTCTGGACCGCATCCTGGAGCCTCTGTGTTTCCCGGAGCAACTAGAGGCTGGTGCCGACGCCCCCAGTCAACATTGCCCTGGTCCACAGTGGCCTAGCGGAGAGGCGCTGGTGTGTCTCTTCTGCTCAGAGTCGCTTCCTGTGACGAAGAAGGACGCCCTTCTCAAACACCTTCTGCTGGAGCACAAGCTGGTCATTGCTGACGTCAAACTCGTTGCCGACCTCCCAAAGTAACGTAACCCAATCTGACATATTTGATTTAACACAGCGTATTTAGTTGCTCCTGTTTGTGGTTTGCAGGTACCTGGTGCACTGGAAAGGTAGATTTTTGGAGCAGCCCATCACTGATTTCTGCAGTGTGATCAAGACCAATTCCACTGGGCCGGTCGGTGAGTTTGTTACATTTGATCTTCAGCTTTTATGATACTTGTTGCACCAGATGGTTTTGTAGGCTCCAAAGCAGTGGTTCCCAAACTTTGTACCCTTTCAGGCAATTGACTTGAATACACTTACAAAACATAAACTTTTCTACTGATTACAAAAAAATGGATCACAATTCATTAGTTAATTAACTTATAGTAATTCCAGGACAAAAATGTGTATTTTGCATGGTCACACTTTGATAGAGTTTCACATGAGCACTGATAAATAGATAAGTAATCATCCTAATCATCAGTAATCATCCTCCGTTTGAATGGCTTGAATTTGAGCCTCACTTTTTTTGTTCACTGGCGAGGCTGCAGTTTAAAGTCTGCATATTATTTAACACTGAATTGGAGGGGAAAGTTTAACAGTCACGATAAAGCAGTACCCAAAATGCATACAACCAAGGATAAAGCCTCATTTTCAGCAGAATGCACCCAGTGCTTTCACCGCGGAATTGGAAAACCAATTTAAAAGAAATCTTAAAGATTAAACACTTTTAATAGACAAAAAAAACATGCACTCATAATTGTGACAGTTAGGCGCAAATTGTTTTTAATTTGGATTCACGTACCCCCTATCACAATTTGCATACCCCTAGGGGTACACGTGCTCCACGTACTACACAACCCTGGCTCTAGAGCAGGGGTCCCCAAACTTTTTCATAACTTTTCTCTTCACGTATTGGGGGCCGAGTTCAGTTCATAATAGAAAAAGTGTGACGATCGCAGGGCTGCCTAAATGTAAACATTCACTGTATTGTTTTCCAGAAAGCCACACATAACCAAATATTAATAATCCTCTCTCAGAGAAGTCAGAATATAAATATTACTATTAATGAAACAAATAGCACAATTTGTGAAATAAATACCAAATAACCCTCTCTGGGTTCTTCACACAAAAAAAGCTTGTATTGGCCCTGTGTACACGTAGCAGAGGTTTTTAAAAGCAAATATTTCCCCCCTCTCCGTGTAGGACACTTCTGTCCACACTGCCTTGATTGTTTCTAAAAAACTGCATCCACGTTTTTGCATATCATCCACACCAATCCGAATTTCAAAACCTGCGGCCAAAGTGTAGATTTGGAAAAGACTCTGGTTATATGTTTGTGTATGGACACAATAACCGGAGTTTTGCCTTTCCAAACGTCACTTCCTGCAACAACGTATGCTTTGACGTCACACATCTGACCTCTATTTATATCAGAAACAACATGGATTGACGTTGAGAAGTAATCCTGCCTCCTTGTCAGTCCTCAAGAACGAGCATGGCACAATATTTTATGTTTGCGGAACTGACGGGGTGACAGAGGATGATTCTGATTGGATAGAAATTTAGTACTCCCGCCTACCGGTTTGGCATGCTTATGACTCTGGCTCCAAATGCCTTTATCCGGTTACGTGACAATGCGTTTTTTTTCTCGTGTGAACACCATTGCTTTTCAAAAACAGGGAGAAATAGGCGGTTTTGAAAATACCCTGTTAAGTCTGGACAAGGCAAACGCTGAAAATGCGTTTTTTAAGCGCATTTACAAGCATGCCAAGCCTCTAGGTGGCAGTAGTTAGCCAAATACTGCTCGTCTCTTGACGTCACATCCACAATACATCACACAAAAGCAGGGACTATAATTAAATACATGTAAATAGACAATCTGGGTAAGGAATACCAAAGAAGACAAATACAAAACAAAAAAGAGCAGTACAGAGCTGCTTGAAGTATGTGTGTAGAGTGATGAAGTGGATCCGGACAAATTTTGGCCGTAGCTTTTAGAAACCTTCGATTTAATAAGAAAAAAACCCGGGGACGTGTGGATGACAGAGCAAAATGCAGAAAAATATCTCCCTTTTGCAAGAACTATGGATACGTGTTGACAGGGCCAGTCTCGTGCGTGTCGCTAGACTGAAAAAAAAAATCTTAATGCGTCTCTGGTGTTCTTAAGAGAGCCGGGTTAAATGTGGAGGCGGGCTGTAGTTTGGGGACCACTGCTCTAGAGAGTATGTGTTTGTCCTCTAAGTGTCCAATGACCTGACCTCCAGAGCAACAGGAGCACTACTTCCTGCTGTGTGACGTCCTTCCGGAGGACCGAACCCTTCGAGAAGCGCTCCAGCAGAAACGACTGGTAAGAACCGTGAAGTCACAGGGTTATTTTGTGGCGACTCACTGAAAGTGTGACTGATCCACAGGTTGAGGTGCTTGAACAGCAGCAGAAGGAGCGAGAAGACTGTAGCTTTCATCGCATCTGCATGTTCTGCAACGACGAGTTCACTGGAAACAGGTTGGACAGCGGAAGTAGCGAATTGTCTCGTCTAAGTCTGACATAGTGTGGCATTTTCAGGTCGTCTCTGCTCAACCACATGGCCAGAGAACATTCCTTCAGCATCGGGCTGCCCGACAACATTGTCTACTGCAATGAGCTATTAGACACGCTGCAGAGCAAAGTGGACAAGTCGGTTTTCACACCGTCAGCTGCTCACATTCATTGCTCTTCATTCGACTGAATCATCTCTGTTGTGTGTCAAGTCTGCAGTGTTTGTATTGTGAGAAAACCTTCAGAGACAAAACCACGCTTAAGGATCACATGAGGAAAAAAGCCCACCGCCGCATCAATGCCAACAACCACCAGTACGATCGCTTCTATGTCATCAACTATCTGGTAGGTGATCTGCATCTTTATGTGTAACACAAATATTTGAGTTCATTTGAAGGAGGCGGCGATTTCCATTTAAATTCCTCTCTTTTTACTTTTTCTTTGTAAACCCATATAGTTACTTTTTTCATTTGGATGTCATGTGTGTGGCGTGGGCCTAAAGTCACCCACATACATCATCAATCAGAAATCTGGTATTTACTTGTTTTCCAGTGAATTGATTGATGCCTAAGTCACACTGATCATGTGAACTCCTCTGCTCAGGAGCTGGGGAAGACCTGGGAGGAAGTGCAAAGCGAGGACGACCGCGAGATGGTAGACGACGGAGACGAGTGAGTCCAAGTCTCAAGAGCTCGTTTTACATTTGATGGTGTCTAGAGATGTAGATTTTTTTGGGATAAATGATACCCATCATACACAGGTTAAGATATGATACAAAAATTATATATTTTAAAAACAAACGATAGGGTTCGATATGATTTAACTGTTACATTTGCTGATGTCGACAATAATCTTCAGGTGCAATGATGGGGAAGAAAAAACATTACAAATTTTACAATTAAAATAATTTGTAAACATTTTATGTAAAGGTATATCAATTTTGAAAATATTGGACATTATGTAATAAAAAATATATACACTTAGAAATCCCACAGTTTTTGCATGTTTAAGGAGCAACAACCTGTCCCACTTAGTTTGGTCCTTGACCACACCATCTAACTTTCTCCCACGCTGCACTGGTAGACTACTATACTGTATTTTTCCCTTTTTCTTCACCTCATATTTGGTGCCATATACTGATACTCTCACCACCTTATCGTGATGGAGGGGTTTGAGTGCCCGAGTGATCCTAGGAGCTATGTTGCTGGGGGCTTTATGCCCCTGGTAGGATCTCCCAAGGCAAACAGGTTCTAGGTGACGGGCCAGACTAAGAGTGATTCAGAAGACCCTAATGAAGAAGAACAAGAGGAGTGACCGCATCTCGCCCGGACGTGGGATACCGGGGCCTCACCCTGGAGCCAGGTCTGGGGGAGGGGCTCGCAGGCGAGCACCTGGTGGCCAGGCCTTTACCCGTGGGGCCTGGCCAGGCCTAGCCCGAAGAAGCCACAGGGGAACTCCCCCTCGCAGACCCACCACCTGCAGGGGCAAGCATAAGGGCTGGTGCATTGCGATTTGGGCAGTGGTCGAGGGCGGGTGTCCGGGCGACCTGGTCCTCGGCGGCCAAATCTGGTTCTTGGGACACGGAATGTCACTTCTCTGGTAGGGAAGGAGCCCGAGCTTGTGGAAGAGGCGGAGAGATTCCGACTAGATATAGTCGGACTCACCTCAACCCACAGTTTGGGCTCTGGAACCAAATTCCTTGAGAGGGGCTGGACCTTGTTCTTCTCTGGAGTTGCCGCAGGGGAGAGGCGGCGAGCTGGTGTGGGCTTATTGTTAGCCCCCCGGCTTGGTGCCTCTGTGTTGGAGTCATCCCCAGTAAACGAGAGGGTTATTTCCCTACGCCTTAGGGCTGGGGAAAGGGTCCTGACTGTGGTTTGTGCGTATGCGCCGAACGGCAGTTCAGAGTACCCAGCCTTCTTGGAGTCTATCAGAGGGGTGCTGGAGAGCACCCCAGCTGGTGACTCCATAGTTCTGCTGGGAGACTTCAACGCCCATGTGGGCAATGACAGTGTGACTTGGAGGGGCGTGGTTGGGAGGAACGGCCTCCCTGACCTGAACCCGTGCGGTGTGTTGTTGCTGGACTTCTGTGCGAATTACAGTTTGTCCATAACAAACACCATGTTCGAACATAAGGATGTCCATAAGTGCACTTGGCACCAGGACACCCTAGGTCGCAGGTCTATGATCGACTTTGTGGTCGTATCATCAGACCTGCGTCCGCATGTTCTGGACACGCGGGTGAAGAGAGGGGCTGAGCTGTCAACTGACCACCACCTGGTGATGAGTTGGATTAGATGGCGGGGAAGGATGCCGGACAGACCTGGCAGACCCAAACGCGTAGTGAGGGTGTGCTGGGAACGTCTGGCAGAATCTCCCGTTCGTCGAGTCTTCAACTCTCATCTCCGGCAGAGCTTCGCCTGCATTTCGAGGGAGGACCGGGATATTGAGTCCGAATGGGCCGTATTCCGTGCCTCTATTGCTGAGGCAGCCAGTTGTGGTTGCGGCCGCAAGGTGGTCGGTGCCAGTCGTGGTGGCAAGCCCCGAACCCGATGGTGGACACCGGGGGTTAGGGCTGCTGTCAAGCTGAAAAAGGAGTCCTATCGAGCATGGATGGCTTGCGGGACTCCCGAAGCAGCTGACAGGTACCGGCAGGCCAAGCGGCACGCGGCTTCGGCGGTGGTCGAGGCAAAAACTCGGGTGTGGGAGGAGTTCGGTGAGGCTATGGAGCACGACTTTCGGTCGGCCTCGAAGAGGTTCTGGCAAACCGTCCGACACCTCAGAAAGGGGAAGCAGCCCCCAGTTCACACTGTTTACAGTGCGGACGGGGGCTTGCTGACCACGACTGTGGATATAGTTGGTCGGTGGAAGGAATACTTCGAGGCCCTTCTCAATCCCACTGACATGCCTTCCATAGAGGAAGCAGAGTCTGAGGATACGTACGTGGACAGTTCTATCACCGTGGCTGAGGTAATTGGGGTAGTCAAATCACTCCCCAGTGGCAAGGCTCCGGGGGTAGACGAGTTCCGCTCAGAATTTCTCAAGGCTCTGGATGTTGGAGGACTGTGTTGGTTGACACGCCTCTACAACATTGCATGGAAGTCAGGAACAGTACCTCTGGACTGGCAGACCGGGGTGGTGGTCCCCATTTTTAAAAAGGGTGACCGGAGGGTGTGTTCCAACTATAGGGGGATCACACTCCTCAGCCTTCCTGGGAAAGTCTACTCCAGGGTGCTGGAGAGAAGGGTACGACCGTTAGTCGAACCTCGGTTAGAGGAGCTGCAATGTGGTTTTCGTCCCGGTCGCGGAACACTGGACCAGCTCTACACCCTTGCAAGGGTACTCGAGGGTATGTGGGAGTTTGCCCAACCAGTCTACATGTGCTTTGTAGACCTGGAAAAGGCATTCGACCGTGTCCCTCGTGGTGTCCTGTGGGGGGTGCTCCGGGAGTACGGGATTGATGGTCCGCTTCTACGTGCCATTCGGTCCTTGTACAATCGAAGCAGGAGCCTGGTTCGCATTGCCAGCAGTAAGTCGAGCTTGTTTCCGGTGAACGTTGGCCTCCGCCAAGGCTGCCCTTTGTCACCGATTCTGTTCATAATCTTCATGGACAGAATTTCTAGGCGCAGTCAAGGTGTTGAGGGAGTCCAGCTTGGTGACCTTAGGATCTCGTCTCTGCTATTTGCAGACGATGTGGTCCTTATGGCCTCATCAGGCTGTGACCTTCAGCGTTTACTGGAGCGGTTTGCAGCTGAGTGTGAAGCTTCTGGGATGAGACTCAGCACCTCCAAATCCGAGGCCATGGTTCTCAGTCGGAAACGGGTGGACTGTACCCTCCGGGTTGGGAGTGAGGTCTTGCCTCAGGTGGAGGAGTTCAAGTATCTCGGGTTCTTGTTCACGAGTGAGGGAAGGTTGGAGCGTGAGATCGACAGACGGATCGGTGCAGCATCTGCAGTAATGCGGTCGCTGTACCGGACCGTCGTGGTGAAGAGAGAGCTGAGCCGGAAGGCAAAGCTCTCTGTTTACCGATCGATCTACGTTCCCACCCTCACCTATGGTCATGAGTTATGGGTCATGACCGAAAGAATGAGATCGCGGATACAAGCGGCGGAAATGAGTTTCCTTCGTAGGGTGGCTGGACTCACCCTAAGAGATAGGGTGAGGAGCTCGGCCATCCGGGAGGAGCTCAGAGTAGAGCCGCTGCTCCTTCACATCGAGAGGAGCCAGTTGAGGTGGCTCGGGCATCTAGTCCGGATGCCTCCCGGGCGCCTCCCTGGTGAGGTGTTTCGGGCATGCCCAGAAGGAAGACCCCGGGGAAGACCTAGGACACGCTGGAGGGACTATGTCTCACAGCTGGCCTGGGAACGCCTTGGTGTCCTCCCGGTGGAGCTGGAAGAGGTCGGCAGAGACCGGGAAGTCTGGACTTCCCTACTGAAACTGCTGCCCCCGCGACCCGGACCCGGATAAGCGGAAGAAAATGGAATGGAATGTAATACTGATACTCTGTGGGAATGCATAAAAGTAAGATTTAATGACGTTACTGAGTGCTAATGTGCATAATTGTGCTGTCCACCTGTCTGAAAAACAAACTCCTGGCTTGTAATGGTGGATGGTGGGTCTGGATTCAATTAGTGCTTTGAATTTGTTGTTGTTCCTGTCTTAGTTTTACACAATACATACAATGGTATGAAAAAGTTTGCGCAATCCTGATAATTTTCAAAATTTCCTTTTCTAAATCATTTGTTGTTTGGATCAGCAATTTCAGTTAAATTTATCATATAGCTGATGAGCCGTGATATTTGAAAAGTGAAATGACGTTTTTAGGATTTACAGAAAGTGTACAATAATTGTTTAATTAATAATTATTTAGGCAGGTGCGGGATAAGCGGTATAGAAAATTAATGAATGACATACATTTGGGCACACCCACAGAAAAATTACATAAATAATATTTAGGGGATCCTCTTCTGCAGAAATAATGTTTCCTATAGGTTTCAATGAAGGTCTGAATTCTGGTTGACAATATCTTTGATAATTCTTCTTTACAAAACATCTCCAGTTCAGTAAGGTTTGATGGATTCCAAGAATGAACAGCCCGCTTGAAATCACATCACAGATTTTCAATAATATTCAAGTGCGAGGACTGAGTTTCAATTCCAGAATGTTGTACTTGCTCCTCTGCATAAATGCAGAATCACTGATTCTTGAACAAGAATCTGCTGATACCGACTGGAATCCATCCAACCTTCAATTTGAAAAAGATTGCCATTACCTGTACTGCCACACAGCCCCACAGCATGATGGAGCCACCACCAAATTGTACTGTGGGTACTGTGGGTCTTGTAATGCCGAGTTCTTCATCCGCCGTGCATACCGTGTCTCGTTACGTCCACATATCGCAATTTCAGTTTCATCAGTCCACAGCATCTTGTTTCAAAAGGAAGCTGCCTTGTCCAAATGTGCTTTAGCATACCTCAAGCGACTCAGTTTGTGGCATGTGCGCAGAAACGCCTTCTTCTGTATCACTTGCCCTTGTGCAAAGTGTGCTGAATAAGTTGATCAATGCACAGTGACACCATCTGCAGCAAGATCATGTTGTAAATCTTTTGAGTTTGACTGTTCTCTCCATCCTTCGCCTCTGCTTGTCTGAGATTTTTCTTGGCCTGCCACTCCAGGCCTTAACCAGAACTGTGATTGTGGTCTTTCATTACCTCACTATGATCCTCACAGTAGAAACTGACAGCTGGAATTTCTGAGCTAGCTTTTTGTATCCTTCCCCCAAACCATGATGTTGAAGAATCTTTGTTTTCAGGTTATTTGACAGTTGTTTTGAGGCTCCCTTGTTGCCACACTTCAGAGAAGATGCTAAGAGGAGAACAACTTGCAATTGGGCACTTTAAATACCCTTTTGTATTTGTTTTTCATTTTGATTTATCCCCTATAACAATTGGCATGCTTCTAGGGGTGCAATTGTTTGCCAGCAGCCCAGGCTCCCATGTTGTTGATACAGACTATTAACCGGTTGCTAGTCTTGAGATACCTAGGGCATGTTTGATGATAATTGATTAATCCAAGGATTTATGGCTGATTCTCATCGATCCAGCAGGCTTCTAATGATGCAGCAGCATCTTCTCGACTGTCACAGCGGATATTTGGCCCCACGCAACCCTAACGGTATCTAAGCGTGTCCATATGTCTTGCAGCGACTGGTCTGACTGGCGGTCTTATCCGGTCTCTGTCGTGTGTTTGTTCTGTGATCACCAGTCTGAGACCATGGATCAGATCTACGCTCATATGAAGGTACCCACCATGAAATGTGTCAGGAAATGTCCAATAAGACCTAAAGAGCACAAAACTCATGAAAATGTGCTTCACTGCCCGGTTTCTTTCAGGAAGGTCATTGCTTTGATTTGCATCAGCTGAGGGTTCAGCTCAGTAAGTATGACTCCTGCAAGAACTTGCAATGCACTTGTCTTTGACCTAGTGTCCACACAGTGTCTTTCTTCCTCAGAGCTCAGGTTCTACCAGCAGGTCAAACTGGTCAACTTCATCCGCCGCCAGATTCACCAGAACCGCTGCTACGCCTGCCAGGACAAGTTCCAGTCCAGAGGAGACACGCTGCGTCACATCGTGGATAACGGTCACGTGATGAAGCTCCCGCCCGTGTCCGTGTGGAACCAACCGCAGTGAGTCCAACGCACGCTGATGCATTATGAATGTCTCTATTTGTTATATAGCTACAGTAAGTTGTCCTTTAACCTCCGGAGGTACTACTTCCCCACCTATGAGAACGACGCCCTCCTGTGCACTTTATCTGACAGCGACGGCGATCAAAGTGATGAAACAAATCAAGAAGACGGCATTCCCGTCATCGCTGAGGACGTTTTGGACCCGAGACTTGTGAAACAGAAGAGCATTCTCAATCAGCTGCTCAAGAACCCAAATGCCTCACAGTAGAACCTTGTTCTTTTTTGGACCGCCCGCCCACCGTTTTGTTTTTTTGAAACAACAAAGCATCATTTTGACATTTGGACCTTTCACCTGACTAATTTTCTTCTCATAATTATGACTTTCTTCTTGTAGTATATAGTAACTAAAATTATAAAATTAATTAAAATGCTAAAATTACATTATTTTCCCATCCTTTATATGTTCAATTTATTTTTGTAAAATTATAAAAAGTATTTTTTCATTAGAATTAGAACATTTTGCTGTAATATTTTGACTTGCTTAATTGCGATTTGAACATTGTGCCGTCAGCCTATCATGGTTTATCTAAAAATAATAAAATAAAAATGCATATTTAAGCAAATTGTACGTCTTCTTTGCATACATTAAGCATTTTCAATTATAAAAATGGCTAAATGAACAAAAATACAAATATAAAGCATTCTGAAGGCGTGATATGAAACGTAATAGAGCGTCTGTGGCTTGGTGTGTGCGCGTTTAAGAGGAGGTGCCTCGGACTGTGGTGTGTGTCCATATTTGGGTTCCAGGAAGCAACGTACACGTTAGTCCCGGAAAGCCAATGAACACCTAAATCACTCTCACTGCACACACAAAGGACATAAAACACAAACAAAACACTAAATGCAATAATTAAATCAAACCTTTTTGCCTCGATATATTATATTGCCATGTGCCATCCTTGTCTGTTTTCTTTGTTTCCCGCCTCCAAACAAGAGTGCGTTGGTTTCAGCACCTTGGCACATTTGTTTCAAAGAACAACGGCATGAATGAAGTGAGCCCTTTTGTCAGTCATGCAGTCTCTCTGTCTCGGTGGGTGAAATTTAATGAAATTAGTAGATTGTAATATATGTTTTATATATTTGTGTTTTTGTAGATCTGCAGAACGCTTATGACAGGATCTGTGGTATGTATGAGGAAGTCTGGAGTAACATAGAAGAAGAGTGATGCAGGACATGTACGAGGCCTGTAAGACAGTAGTGCGGTGTGATGGAGGAGTTCCAGGAATCAGCTCTGAGCCCCTTTTTTTTTTTGTGTCTTGTTGAATGGGAGTCAAGCTGCCTTTAAATGCTGAGCAAAATTTATTTGCCAAGGGAGACTTCAAAATCCAAATGAGTCTCCCTGTCACGGTATCGTCGCGGCATTGTGAAACGACCCCGAGGATGCAGAGAGCTGAACGTCAGGCGGTGAGGTTTTCAGGAATCTTTTAATAATAATGCTGCGAAGCAGCGGTAGGAACAAAACAACGTTACGGGAAGAGGGAAAAAGAAACTACTGGCAATGAGCCGACGCCCGACTGGCGCACGCACATGAACATAAATAGCAGGGAAAACAGGTGCACGTAATTAACTGAGTGAAGAAATAAGGACCCCTCCGCGGTGGAGGGGTTTGAGTGCCCGAGTGATCCTAGGAGCTATGTCGTCGGGGGCTTTGTGCCCCTGGTAGGGTCTCCCAAGGCAAACAGGTTCTAGGTGACGAGCCAGACTAAGAGTGATTCAGAAGACCCCTATGAAAAAAATCAAGAGGAGTGACCGCACCTCGCCCGGACGTGGGATACCGGGGCCTCACCCTGGAGCCAGGCCTGGGGGAGGGGCTCGCAAGCGAGCGCCTGGTGGCCAGGTCTTCACCCGTGGGTCTATCAGAGGGG
>QODF01000075.1:943415-976639 GCA_024372805.1 Oostethus manadensis
GAGGTCTTCAAAGTATTCCCTCCACCGGTCCACAACATCTCGAGTCGAGTTCAGCAGCACACCGTCTCCACCATACACGGTGTTGACTGTGCACTGCTTCCCCCGCCAAAGACGGCGGATGGTGGTCCAGAATCTCTTTGAAGTTATCCGGAAGTCATTTTCCATGGCCTCTCCGAACTCCTCCCATGTCTAGGCCTGATAGGACTCTTTCTTCAGCTTGACGGCCTCCCTCACCACTGGTGTCCACCAACGGGTTCTGGGATTACCGCCACGACAGGCACCGAGCACCATACAGCTACAGCTCCGATCGCCCGCATCGACAATGGAGGCACGAAACATCGCCCACTCGGATTCAATGTCCGCTGTCTCCCTCGGAACATGGTCAAAGCTCCCCCGCAGGTGGGAGTTGAAACTCCTTTTGACAGGAGACTCTGCCAGGCGTTCCCAGCAGACCCTCACAATGCGTTTGGGTCTGCCAAGTCTGACCGTCCAGCCCCTCTCAAGAGAAGCCAATGCTGAAGTCCAGCCCCTCTCAAGAGGACTGGTTCCAGATCCCTTGCCGTGCATTGAGGTGAGTCCGACTATATCTAGCTGGAATTTCTCCACCTCACGCACCTGCTCAGGCTCCTTCCCCGCCAGAAAGGTGACATTCCACGTACCGACAACTAGCTTCTGTAGCCGAGGATCGGACCGCCATGGCCTCTGCCTCCGGCCGCCACCCAGCTCTCTTTGCACCCGATCCCTTTGGCCATTCCACGAGTGGTGAACTCATGGGAGGGGGGACCCTTGTTACTTTTTCGGGCTGTGCCCGACCGGGCCCCATTAGTGCAGGCCCGGCCAACAGACGCCCGCCATCGTGCCCCACCTCCGGGCCTGGCTCCAGATGGGGGCCCCAGTGACCTGCGTCCGGGCGAGGGAAAACAAAGTCCAATTGTATCATTCATCATTAGGGTCTTTTGAGCCACTCTTTGTCTGGTCCCTCCCCTAGGACCTGTTTGTCATGGGTGACCCTACCGGGGGCATGACACCCCCCGACAACTTAGCTCCTAGGATCATTGGGACACGCAAACCCCTCCACCACGATAAGGTGGTGACTCAGGGAGGATTGGTTCGGACATGTCCAGAAGAAAGATAGTGAATATGCTGGTAGAAGGATGCTGAGTTTTGAATTGCCAGGCAGGAGGCCTAGAGGAAGACCAAAGAGAAGGTCTATGGATGTAGTGAAAGAGAACTTACAGGTAGTTGGCGCAAGAGAAGAGGATACAGAAGACAGAGTTAGATGGAGGCAATTAATTCGCTGTGGCAACCCATGGTGGGGACCCCTCCGGCCAAGTCACCCAGGGTCAGCGTCCCTTGAGTGGTCAGCACCGACACCTCGTCCGAGCCCTCCACCTCCAGAGCCACCAGAAGGTGAGAGCAGGAACTTAGGAGAAAGACGGAATAAAGAGCACTCAAGTCCCAGTTCTCATTTGGAGTCCCTCAAGAAGACGCTCTACAGATGTTAACTGAGATTCCACCTGAGCCAACTTGCTGAGAACGTCCTTCAGCTGCTGCACGTGGTTCTTCATGTCGCTCAGCGCCTGACGGACTGTGGAGCCTAGCTGCTTATTGGACACTTTCAGCTCTCGGGTCAGTTGGCTCACTTGCTGCAGTCACTCAGGAGCCACCACATGTTTGCTGATGGTCCAAGTGAGTGGGGCCTCAGGGGCTCGGCAGCTCTGGAACGAGTGAATCTTCTCCCGCGCTTTCTGCTGGTCAGCCTCCAGTTTGGCCCCCTTGTGATGAGTTGTTGGACCACGTCAGTAAGATAGTGGGATTCTCTCGCCCGGTTGCTGTTCCTCTGGAAGAGTTTGTCCATCTCCTTGTCCTTGGCCTCAAGCTTCTGCCTCAAGTCTTAAATGACCAGATTCCTCTCCAGGAGAGCTCTGAGGGACGAACATGCTGCTCTCAGATGTTTGGACTACAGTCAGCCCTTATATTATCATGGAGGATTTACGCAACATAACAACATTGGGCTTTCATACTCGAGGTCACTGTAGCCGCAACCTCTCCCAGCTGAAGGCTGCAAGAGGATCTCTCCAAACATGGTGAGGTAGACAGAGACCACCTCCTCTGCGTCATAGTTACACTGACGCAGTGCTGCCGTGATTTCCTTCTGGTCCACCAAACCTGGCCGAGTGGCCTGAGACAGCAAACACAGTCAGGCGCATCCAGAATCTTCTACTGGCTTTTATCAGTAGAGATCCACAAAATCCTCACAAAGACCACACCTTTTCTCCACTTTTATGATGAATATTAAGAGTCAAGTGGAGTCACCCTCACCATGACTTGTTGGATTCTGTTCTGGACAAAGTCCACGTTCATCTCCCACTGGAGCGGCAGGAGAAGCCAGACGGCCGACTGAGGATCCCAGAACCTGCACACATTCAGCTCCTCCTGGGAGGCGGCAACATTGACTTTTAAAGACATTCCAACTCTTTTGGAGTTTTTTTTTAATGTTAATAGTTGCTCATTAGGAGGAAAACCAAAAAAAGTGAAAAATAATTCACTTTGGTTTTTAAAAAAATGTTTTGAGATGCTTCTTTACTTTTTCATAAACTGGAAAACATTTGTGTTCTTATCTTTTATGTGTATATGGTCATTCAAAGGGGGAATCTCATTTTTTTCCAGCCTACATCAGAAATGTGTTTATTTATTTATATGTAAGTTCTACCCTCCGTTCCGAGTCGTTTTTAACAAAGACCAAGTCGCCGGGGATTGGTAAAGTCCCCGGAACAATTCAAAACACCGGAATACAAAACTTGTGAAATGCTTAGGTGAAGCTTTATATTTTTAAGACTACTGATTTGCTCATTTCACTGTCAATCAAAAAGGGATTCCACCTCAGACAGATCATCTAATCATCATGCGGAAGCCCAGTGGCCCAGAGTCGAGCATCTGATGGGTGGGACAAAACCATTTATCCAAGGATCCGTGCAGTGGAACAACCCACTCTACGCTTCCCCATCAAAGTCAGTAGACTCTCAGCGTCCGACTGTGTATGTGTTTCTTAAATCCGTGACTCTGCGGGGATGAATGAGAAGGAAGTGTTGTCAGTTACCTGTGATTAGTAGCGCTGATTTTGAGAAAAGATGAAGGTATTCTGGTGCAGATTTAGTCAAGGAAATGTACACACAGCAGTACATATTTCACCACTTTTTTGAGACATTTTAGGGGAAGATGAGCTTCCCTTGCAGTCTTATACCAACCTCCACAGATAAAGTATATGCAGCCTTTTCTTTGCCAGGAAAAGTACTCATACTTTGTTGTAAAAGTCTGATAAACTCCTGATGAGTTTGGGTATACAATCCTCCATCTTGGCAGTCCAATTAATTAATTCATTCATTAAGTAGAGCATAAAATTGACTACATTTGATTTTCTGCTAGAAAAAAATAAAAACGCTTACACTGGCTTTTTACAAGAACTGTAGGGACAGCGTCTTCCAATTTGAAATTAACAAAGCAAGAATCAAGTTTATTTGTAGTTCTAAACGTAATTAAGATGTTTTTACTCACGTTTTTGTCTCTCTTTGTCACGAGTTTATGCATTTTACGCAACAACAACAACATATGCAAATGATATGCAAATTAGACGACGGCGTCCTCTAGCCTCTTCCAGCTACTTCTGGGACAGCCAATAGATACTGTTTTTACTGAAAAGCCGGCAACAGTGTTCGCGAAATATGCAAAGTCAGCGAGTTTTTTTAAAAGAACATGTTAAAAACTATTGGCATCATACTGAAAATACATTTATAATACAGTTGAAGGGACACAGATATTATTTTTCTCTGTTATTTGTTTTTGTATTTTTCAGCTGCATTTTTCAGTCAGTCAGCTACAGTCTTGGGAGCGGTAAGTTTGTTTTTCTTCAGCAAATATGCTAACCTAGCATGATGTTGCTGTTAAAATGGGAGTGTAATGTTAGCACTGTAGCTTGCAAAGCTATGCTAGTGTGGCTTACCTTTAATGTTACGTTGTTGTAAGTCTGTGGCGATTGCTGTAAGACTGCAAGGGAAGCCCAGCATCCCATAAAATGTCCAAAATGTGGTGAAATATGTTTTGGTGGTTCAATGGGGCAGTGGGCTGGCCCGGACGCGCAGCTTCTGCATGAAGATTGAATGATCTGTCTGAGGTGTATTCCTTTTTGATTCACAGTCAAATGAGCGAATCAGCGATCTTGGAGTATAAACCTCCACCGGAGCATTTTGTACGTTTTTCCTTCCGTTGTTCCTTCCATTGTTCCCCAGCCACTTTGTCTTTGTTAGAAGTGGCTGAGAATGCAGGGTAGAATGTACATAAAAATGAATAAACACATTTATGATGTTAGTCAGAAAAAAATGAGTTTCCCCTCCTTGAGTGACCAGCAGCAGCCACTGCTGTATGTGATACAGTATCTGGCATTCAGTAATGTGGACAAGTGAATATGTAAAAAGTGGAGACACACAATCTGTCTGAGACAAGCGGGGTCAAACACTCCCAAAAAAGCTGCAGACACACAAAATGGTATGTTCTGAATAGCACTTACTAAAAATCATGTTTAAACTGTACCAATTCCAACATCAAGGCTAGATTTCGGACAACACAATTCCAGTACACTATTGTGGAGCCTCTGGATCACTGTGAAGTTGTGTGACAGCTGATGATGTCATCACATCAGGGGACCATCAGCAAACATGTGACCTCTCACCTCAAACATGTGAGGCATGACGCTTCCTTTGTCTTGGATGAAGATGCTTCCCGTGCGGTCGTCCTCAGCAACCGCATGCTGGCTTCTGGAGAGAGGCGGTGGCTGGACGGCAACCTGATGAGGGTACTGTGTTGGTTAACCTTTAAAATATGATTAGTAATGGTTAAAAGAACACGCACAACTCATGGTTGGCGGTGATGAAGCGTCCCAGGTTGTACCAGTCATTGGGAAATGGCTGCAAGTTCTGCTCGAGAGTCAAAATATTCATCATTAGAAGACATCACCCGCCATGATGTCTCTCTCGACTGGCTCACCTGGGCCTCGTCCACGTACACTCTGTTCCCGTGATGGTTGAAGCAGCTGTAGAGCATTCCATTGTTGTGAAGAAAACCACAGCGTCCTGAGCTCCCTCATCAGCCTGCAAACAAACATCACAATCACTCTGCCATCAATCAGTCAGTCAATCAATCAGTTATCTTGCTGCTACTGTAGTGCAATAAAACATAATTAGGTCCAAAAGTTCAGTCCTGTGTGTGTTTTTATCGCGCCCCCTCTGTTGTGTTGAAAAGCCGCATGGCGTGGGGGAAGAATGATCTTCTAAGTCTTTCAGTGGAGCAGTAATCTTCCACTGAAACTGCTCTTCTGTTGGGAGATGATGCTATGCTGTGATGATGCTGTGAGATGATGTTTGTCCAGGCGTGGTGTCCTTCTTCTTAAGGCTGCTTCCCCAGCACACTGATCTGATCTGTAGCAGCTTCTTGAATACATTGAAAGACGCCAGCCTTCTGAGGAAGTACAGACGGCTCTGTCCTTTACTACACAGAGCATCCATGTTGTCATCCAGATGCACTCCCAGGTATTTGTAGGTGTGAGCCACCTCCATACCTTTAATGAGAACAGGTTCTGGGTGTGTTCTGTTTCTCCTAAAGTCCACCGCCATTTCCCTGGTCTTGGTGGTGTTGAGGTGTATGTGGTTTGCGTCGAACTTTGACAAAGTCCTGGATCAGTTGTCTGTACTCATCCTACTGTCCATTCCTAATACATCCCACGATGATCGTGTCGTCCCCGTATTTCTGTACATGGCAGAGCTCAGTGTTGTACTGAAAGTCGGATGTGTACAGGGTAAACAGAACAAGAGAGAGCACAGTTCCCTGTGATGCTCCTGTGCTGCTCGACACAGTGTCGGACCTGCAGTTCCCCAGTCACACACACTGTGGTCTACCGGTCAGATAGTTCTGTGATCCATGCCACAAGCTGTGATCCTACTCCCATCCGTGTCAGTTGGTCCCCCTGGAGCTGAGGCTAGAGAAGTTCAAAAACGTAATCCTCACAGCACCACTGCCTCTGTCCAGGAAATCGATGGAGCAAGTAGATGATGGCGTCCTCAACGGCCACTCTATTCCGGTATGCAAACTCATAGGGGTCAGTTTGCAGTTTGTAGGGGAGTGCAGGGTTGGTCCTCAGGTGATAGAGCAGCCGCCATTCCATGGTCTTCACATGCAACGTTAGAGCTACTGGCCTGAAGTCATTCAGACCACCGGGATGTGGTCTCTTTGGAACTGGAACGATGCAGGATGTCTTCCACGGCTGTGGAACCCTCCCCAAACCCAAGCTTAGATTGAAAATGTGCTGTAGAGGGTCTCCCAGCTCCCACACGCAGGCTTTCAGAAGTCGAGGCGATACTCCATCTGGACCTGCTGCTTTGCCAGGGTACAGCCTCCTTAGCTCCGCGCTTACTTGAGCTGCTGTTATTGTGGGTTGTGTGAACGTGGGAGGGGGTGGAGAGGTTTCCCCTTCCGTGCTGGTGACTTGTGTGGTGGCTGTTGTGCGTGTGTGATGGGTTGGTTAAACTTGTTGAAAAACCGGTTAAACTGGTTTGCCCTTCTCACATCCCCCTCAATGTGGGCACCTCGCTTTGTGCTGCAGCCCATGATGGTCTTCGTGCCCTGCCACACCTCTTTAATGTTGTTGTTGTGCATCCTCTGATCTATTTTCTTTCTGTCCCTTAGCTGGACACACAGTTCCTTCTGTACCTACTTAAGCGCTTGTTTGTCACCGTCAAAGCTCTTCTTTTTCAGGTTCAAAAGGTTTTTGATGACAATTGTTTTTCAGGGCTTGTTGTTAGCAAAGCATACAGTCCTTACTGGCAAAACAACATCCATGCAGAAGTTGATGTAATCCGTCGTGCAGGCGACCATTTCTTCTATATTGTCCGTGTGGGGGCCCTGCAATGTATCCCAGTCAGTAGCCTCGAAGCAGATTACCAGAGCCTGCTCAGCCTCAGGGGACCACTTCTTAAATGAGGGTATTGTTATAGGTATTTTCCTCACTTTCGGTGTATAATGGGGTTTCAGCTGGACCAGTTTGTGGTCTGCCTTTCCCAATGGAGGCAAGGGTGCAGCACTGTATGCGTCTTTGATGTTTGCATACATTAGGTCGATTGTCCTATTGCCCCTGGTCTTGCAGTCCACATACTGGTAAAAGGCAGCCAGTGTTTTGTCAAGTGTGACGTGATAGAAGTCACCTGGAGATCAAGTGGAGAGCCTCAGGGTGCTGAGTTTGTTTGTTGCGCAGTGGATGACGTGACGCGTAACCTCCTCATCAGCCCGCGAAGGTATGTAACAATGGTGTGACTAAACTCTCTGGGCATGTAGTAGGGACGTAAACTGACAGCCAGGAGTTTGATGTCCCTACTGCAGATGGACATTTTGATGCTCACATGTCCAGGACGACACCACCGTTTAGTCACATACAGTACAAGCCCACCTCCTTTTCACTTTCAGGCTTTTGTGTCCCTGTCAGCCCTGACTGTGCTAAAGTCCACTAGCTCCACATTAGCATCTAGGATGCTAGCTGTCATTTCAAAAACTTGATTAAAAAGTGGTAACAATTTATTGGCCCACCCTGTGCGTGTATATATACACAGTGTCCCAAAAATGTCTACGTACTTTAAATAATTATAAACTAGGTGTCTTATTATAATTTAATTTTCAAATTGTAAAATAATTTACAAACATCATTCTATTGTTTTGTCACCGCCTGTTCTCAAACTGATGTCTGTTCTGGTGCAGACATAAGGTGACAACGCAAAGCAATGGAATAGCACACATCATGAAACAATTCTCTTGGTATTTGCGTGCATTCACGTTGAATCTTAATTCAAGGAATTAAGACACTACCATTGCGATGTTAAAGCCTTCCTTGATGAGATCTTGACAAACAATGAATGGACAAACAATGAATTGGACGTAGGGGTTTTGTTGACTATCCTCCACGTTCACCAGACCTCACACTACTAGATTTTTTTATAGAGATACCTAAAAGCCAAAGAGACAATGAGATCTGAAACAGTCACTTATATAATACAGACATCATCAAAATCTTAAGACCAGTTGAAAAATTGCTTGAATTGACCTTTTGCACATTTGGATCTTAATGGGGTTTGAAGTAGAGCTACAATACGCAAAAGCAAGAAGGGGGAGTGTGACTAAGAGCACTTTGAAAAAGTAATGAGTAGCTCCACTGTTTTTGTTAATCACTTCAAAAATTGGTTTGGGCATGCTTGATGTGAGTATTTCCAGGAAGCTAGTGGGAACATTGCTCCAAGTGGTGAAGATGGCTTCACAAAGGACATCAACAGTCTTAAAATGATGGCTATTTTGATAAACTTCCCTTGCCATCCATCCCCAAATGTTCTCTATGGGATTTAAATCAGGGGGACATGCAGGATGGTCCAAAAGAGTGATGATGTTCTTCCTGAAGAAGTCCTTCGTCAAGCGAGCATTGTGAACTGCAGCGTTGTCCTGTTGAAAAACCCAGCTGTTACCACACAGACAAGGGCCCTCAATCATGAGGGATGCCCGCTGCGACATCTGCAAGTAACCAGCCGCCACCTGACGACCTTGCACCACCTTAAGCTCCAGTGTTCTGCTGAATGAAAAAGGACCCCAGATCATGATGCACCCCTGTCCAGTGCCTGGGAGAAAACATCTCAGGTGAGATCTCCTTGTCATGCAGTAACGTTGGAAGCCATCGGGACCGTCAAGGTAACATTTTTCTCATCTAAAAATAAAACTTTTTTCCACCTTTTGTGGCAATGAAGGAGACGAGATCTTTGAATTTGTTTTTGTTTTTTTAACCCTTTTCCCGCAGATGCCATCTGATGGTTATTGCACTGCGGTCGGCACAAGTAAGGGCGTTCATTTGGGTCGAGGACCGCCCTGTGGCTTGACGGTTATACAATCGGATCTTCCAGCTCAGCGCAGGTGTAATTTTTTAAAATTTAAAATACAAAAAAAAAAAGAAAATTAAAAAAAAATGTAGAATGACTGTCTTACTGCGTCCAACCTCAGCAGCAATGGCACACTGCAAGAGGCCTTGCTTATGCAGCTCGTTGAGCCGACCGCGTTTAAGAAGAAAAAGCGTCTTAGCTTTACCCGTCAGGAGGGCATGACCGTGTGAATACCTTACAGAAAATGAGAATTTGAGCAGATTTTGGCTTTTATATCCTGTGGTCTTAAACTTTTGATCAGCTGATAAACAACCTATTTCAGTTTATTACTTTTTTTAAATTATAAGATCCAAATTTTTTTTGTCACACTCCACCTTCTTGCTTTTGCATATTGTAACTCTACTTAAAACCTCATTAAGATCCAAATGTGCAAAAGGTCAATTCTAGCAATTTTTCTACTGGTCTTAAGATTCTGATCAGGTCTGTATATACAATATGTATATATGTGTGTGTGTGTGTGTGTATGTTTATGAATGTATGTAGTAATTTATTTATGTTACAGTAATTTATATTTTGTAAATGACACTACAGAATATACTTTACAAATATGTAAATTATATTGTGCACAACTGCCGCAAGCCAGGCAGGAGCCAGTCAGGATACACAATGCAGATAAAAGACATCCTACTGAAGCTTCTCATCTTGTTTTTTTCAACAATTTATTAACACAATCATATTGAAGTAGTCATTTTTGTAATTACTTTTCCTGTATCACTGATAACTGTTATTTTGTAGTATTAATGGGTCTATAGTAGTAGTAAGGCCATCCTGGCCTGAAATAATTCAAGGTGACGTTGTCAAGTCCATGTTCCCAGAGCCATTTTCAGCTGATTTTGTCATTGAGGTAGCTGGATGTCATGGCGTCCTGCAGCAAGGTTTTGGTGACATCGTGGAGGTTGTGTTGGTACGCCAGCTGGTAACGCACGTACATGTCATCACAGTACGCCAGCAAGCGTCGCACGTTCGCCGTGACACCGCTAGGGGCACTATCCAGCCTGAAACGCACATTGATCACATCACAAAGGTGCGGTTAAAGCTACAGTGGTGACTTACTTGTTGAAAATGTCCTGGAAGAGGCTGGAGGTAAGCGGGCGATGACGTTTGAGCTCCTCCAAGTAGGCAAAGTCTCCATTGAGAAGCACCTTGGAGTACACAATCTCCACCCAGTCCGGGCTATAGCTGTACGCCTCCGACACCACCAACACCTCAAGCCATCTTTACCATTATCATCTTTATAATCCTCATCATCAGCTGTGCTGCAGAAACCCACCTGATAGCATCGGGGCAGTGCCATGACGGCGTGGTGGATGTCAGCCGGTCGCAGGTTGACCACGCGGAGGTCAGAGCCTTGATTAAGGAAGTGGAGCTGGAGAGTGACCAGCTTCGCTTTGTGCACGCAGCGAGTCGCCTGGTGCACGCAGGCGTCCTGATCGTGTATGCACACACAGTCAGTCAGAAAGAGCACAACAAGAGTGGAGGGTGATGGTGTTGTTACCTTGGAGAAGCTCTCTGCAGCATCCTTCAAGAGAGACAAGACCTTGAGCAGAGAGCTTTTCAGTTCAGGAGACACCACTAGTGACAACAACAACTTGGTCAGAAAAAATGCCACCGATAGGACACTACCACACAGGAAGCGGCCCTTACCCCACGGCTGAGACTCGATGATCTTCAGCTGTGTCAGGGCTGCCATCTCATGGTTTTCACCAATCTCCCTCCTCATGCTGAAACACAGCGCCACCATGTTGTGCTTTTCGCTGTCTGCGGGCAGGCAGCGCTTGATGTAATCCAGCAGTGCCGTCTTCAGGCTGGAGCTCTGCAGTGGGGGAAAAGCCAATATTGCAAGTGTGTGTGTGTGTGTGTGTGTGTGTGTGAGAGTGAGTGAGTGAGTGAGAAAGAGATACTGCCACCTGTCCTCTGTCTGTGTCCATCTTCTTCCTCAGCAGCATCTCAAAGCGATGGTTCTGATGTAGCAGGTCAAACACGTACGTCATCTCGTTATATCTGCCCATTCCTGTCAGCAGGCGCACCTGAACACACCAATACCTACTTCATTGTCTACAGGAACAGTGGGAAAAGTCTAATGTCTGTGCTTAATGTCTGCATTGGGACTATCCATCATGCATATTTAGTTCAATGATTCAGTTTAGTGTTGGTAAATATTTTGAAAAAGGCCATGAGGTGATATCACGAGTGCTCACCAGCAGACTGAAGTGCTCGCCGGGTGCCAGGTAGGCGTGGCTTAAGTGCCGGGTGGCTTGAAGCACTCTGACAATTCCCTCCATGTTACAAGTCAGACTGAAGCAGTCGTGGGCCACAATCAGTAACTCGACAACTATGCACAACATAAACATGAGTGAGCATCAGTCTGTGTGCGCATGCATCTATGTGTGCCTTACTGCAGCTCAATTCCCTCAGTGGGACACTCTTGAGTTTTTCCAGAACTTTCATTCCCACCAGATTTGGGTCTTCACACAATGTGATTAGTTGGATCAAAGAGTCCAACCCCTCAGATGGTCTGAACACCTGTCTGTCTGCACGCAAACACACACACACACGTAAATCTGCATCAGAGTGGACCACGTGCGCATTATCAGGTGTTTCCTCCCACCAGGTTGCAGCTCCTGGGTGGCGGCCTGCAGTGCGTGAACCAACACGGACACCACAAACTCGGCCACCACTTCCGCAGAGACACTCAGAGCTTTGATGAAGACCTGAGCATTTCGGAAGCGCTCAGACTGCTCTGACAGCAGCAGCTTCTCCAACACACAGCGTGGGTCCTCCTTTGTCATGTGACTGAAGGAACACTGCAACTCCTGTCAAAACGTTCAATGTGTTAAAATGTACATGAAAAAGCAAGTAAAGGACACAATAGTGCTTCTTGGAGGCACACAGCTCATTAGCTACAGACAGACAAAAGAGCAGGGTAATGCAATTTCAATATTATAAACGGATCAATTCATATTCAATTCTAGCATCAAGGTAACACCAATTGTAATAAAAAACAACTGGTGCCAAACGCTCACAATTGCGCCTGAACGCCTCGCAGCTCAAGGAGAGCTGAGACGTGAGACAGAGCATTGGTCTGTGTGCATCATAGGAACAAATAAGTACGTTTAATGATTATTTTGTGCATTAAAAGTGTTTAATTCTGAAGATTTCATTTATATTGTTGTTCCAATCCCCCTGAGGTCATTAATATTGTCACTTTATTAAAATAATGGCCTATGTCATTTATTGACAAAATTGAATTTTTTGGCTTAAATCATTTGGTAAAATTGCTGAAATTCTTAGTTGAAAGGAATATGCTCTTTATCCCCTATAGCAAACTATCCTTCGCTGAGAAATCTGAGTCGATTATGTTGTGTTTTCCCAAAAACCTGAAAATATGACTTAAGCCATTATTTCAATGGGGTGAAGATATGGCACCTTTAAATTGACTGGAGAGGACGTACAAAGCAGGAGCTCTGCTGATGATATTATAAATTGAACTATTTTAGTGTTTTTCTCAATACCTTTTATGAACACAAAATCACAACTGGTTGCCGACTCTTCCAACTTTAACTTGGATTGGTCAGAGGTACAGATTCATTGAAATAACGAGTTATAAGTGCTGGTAGCTGCTAGAAAATCAAGTTAACTGGCTAACTGCTGAAGTTCAAAGTGGGTGCCTAACAACAATGCCAACCAAAAAGGGAAAGAATAACGCATCTATCACAAATCTAAAGGATAATGGCCCTGGATATACGAATTCAAAATTAGAAGTAGGATCAGTCTTGTTGTCAAAAGAGGAGGATGACCACTGCCATGATTTAATAACAGAAGAAAAATTCAAACAGGAATTCTTGCACTTCATTGAGCAATCAGTTGAGTGCCGCGTTCAGGAGAAGTTAACAAATTGGATATCTTGAGGTCCTGCAGATGAAGAGGAAGGAGACACAAAAGATGGAAATGGAGATACACAAGATGGAGATGAAGGAGACCTGAGATATGGAGATGGAGATACTAGAGATGAAGGCGACGGAGTGTACTGCAGCACAAAAAAGCATGATTTTAACTATTTGCAATCTCAGATTCAATATGTACAATCGCAGAACAATAGCCTCATCAGAAAGATCATGAGGGTCCATGGTGATGTCATCCTTATGGAGGAAAATAAGAGCGCTGAGCAAGCACTAAAAGAAGAAATGGAGGTGTTGCAAGATGAAAATGCAGCATTGTACGCTGCTCTTAAAGAGGTTAAAACCCCTATGGAAGAAAATAGAGCATTATGCAAGGATGTTGGAGTTCTGCAGGATGATATCAAGACATTATTGGAAGACAATGCTGCCTTGCATGCTGTTCTTAAAGAGGTTAAAACCCCTATGGAAGAAAATAGAGCATTATGCAAGGATGTTGGAGTTCTGCAGGATGATATCAAGACATTGGAAGACAATTCTGCCTTGCGCGCTGTTCTTAAAGAGGCTATAAACCATACGGAAGACAATACGGCAGTAAGCAAGGATGTCAAGATTCTACAAGATGATATCAGGGCACTGTTGGAAGATAATGCTGCTTTACATGCTGCCCTCTAGGAGGTTAAAACCCTCTAAAGAAGAAAATAGTGCATTGTGCAATGACATCAATATTGTACTGGATGATATCAAGACACTATTGGAGGATAATGCTGCCTGGTGCATCGCTCTGGAGGAAGAGAAAGAAGCAAAGAATAATATTACTAAGCAAATGAAAAACATAATTGATGAGATGGATCAGAATGCACAAATGAACAATGTGATCCTTACAGCACTCAGCGTTACACCCACTCAAAAGCTAATGAAGCTCATAACAGAGGAGAACCAGATGGAATGGGTGTTCCTTCAACAAAGCAACAGATTGTCAACTTCCTATAATCAAAGGAGGTGGATGTAGATATCAACACCATTGACCCTCGCATCCCACGGTATGGCAGAAACAACCAGTTCAGTATTTAACCAGCAGGGGGCCACACATCAAAAACAGGGGCTTTAGGGGCTATATTGTGATTGACAGGTCGCAGCTATGAAAATGAGATGAGATGTGCTTGTGAGTGGACTAGTAGTTGTTTATATTATATTATAAGCTACATTGCTGGTGTAAGTGATCCACAATAGAAGGGTCAGTACCTTAGACAGCTGGTAGAGGCTGAGGACTTGTTTGCAGTAGTTGTTGCCATGGCGACACTGATCCACCAGCTTCTGGAGCTGCGTCGCCAGCTTGTCTTCAGGAAGAGGAAGCATCACGAAGGACGACAAGCTGCCTAGCGATGGTGCTGTGTCAGAAAATCACCACAATATTCAATACACATTCTTTGGATCAGAGGTCAAATTATTTAGGAAAGCTAATAACGTTTCACAGGTCAACTTGCCACATGTGATCAGCCTTGTTTCTTACAGTTGTGTAGGAGCCTCATGGGCGGACCCTCAGGACCCTCTCCCGTTTCAGAGCTGAGTTCTCCAGACGCCAAGCCTCTGCAGCGAAGAACCAACCAGACATCTGGATGATAAAGGGAGAAGTATCGGCACACGCGGCTGGCTTCGTGGATGCTTCCCTTGTCTAATAAGCCATCGACCAACACAGCCAGAGTGTTCTTCTCCTCTGGATTCAGAACTGGATCTACATCTAGATGTTCCTCAGCTGGTCCAGGAAGTCCTTCCAGACTGAGGAGCGCGTCATTGTTGAACTCTGACATGTTGGAGAAGGAAAACTCCTTCATGAGGACTTCATACGTGTTCATGTCAGGCGTGACGGCAGGCAACAGGAGGTTGAAAACGCTCTGCCTCTCCATGGCGGCTACCAGGGCATGCTGCCGGATACAGCTGATCCACAGCTTCTTCTCTAGGATCTCCAGCTGGTCTGCAGGAGCAGGGTTGTGCTGGGAGAGCCAGTGAGCGGCCATCCCAAGCAGCAGGCATCGTTCTCGGACCGCCAACAGCTCGGACTGAGCCTCTGGTACCACGGAAGTGTCCGACCTCAAAGATTCCGCCTGTGAGAGGAAGAACTGGGAAGCTGATTCAGGCTCAGCATTCTCAGCCTGCAGCTGCTGGTGACACCTCCTCCAAAAGGTCACACGAGTCTCCAGTCTGGACCACTGACGTTTGGACTGTTGACACTGGACTTCCTGGAGCAGCTTTATTTAGAGGAATTAAATAAAGAGCATGAAAAAGATGCGCACAAATTAGTATAAGTTAGGGCATTCGACTGCATATTTTCTAATTTTCAGACCTGACACAGCAGCAGACGGTGGACGGAAAGGCCGGCCAGCATTGCCACCTGCCGGGCTTGTGGATAGAACCCCCGCAACTGCAGAGCATCCACTGTGGCCTGGAACTCCACCTGCTGGGTGGACAAGGAAGCGCACTGGAGCAATTTGGGAGGGATCCTGACATCTGACCCTTGCAGGAGCAGACTCAGCTGACTCAGCTTTCTGAAATCTGGACCTGCGCATGCACACACACACACGATACTATGAGGATGGCAGCTGGAGACAGGAAGTAGCAAGGAGGTCTAACCTACCACTGTCAGTTTTGAGGAATTTGTCAACGTCGCCGAGGAGCAGAAGGAGCCGGTGGAGTAGGTATTGGGAGGAACAGCGCTGCAACATGATGAGGAGCAAAGTGGAAGCCTGTCTCTCCAGCCATTGCAGAGGGAGCCCACCAGGGGGCGCCTGGTTGCTACTCCTCAGCTGAAGAGGAGAAGATCATTAATGAAGATGTTGGTGGTTTGGGTGTGAAGACTGGACTAGATTCTCACGGTAATGAGAGTCCTTTGGAAGTCCAGAAGCTTCACTTTGGCCTCAGAGAAGTTCTTGTAGTCGCAGCACAACTCAAACATGCTGAGCACCGCAAGCAGGGGGCAGTCCTGAAACCAAACCAAACAATGACACCTGGTGAATCAGAAGCTTCTGGAAGAAATGGTCAACATCAAGTCTTTACCTTCTGGAAGAGTTGGAACCCTCGCAAAAGAGGCCGTATGAGGCCCTGCCCCAGCAGCGTCCTCCAGATGACTGATAGGTCGTGCAGGGTCCACTTGTGGTGCTGAGGCGTGTCAGCCAGGTGGGAAGTGGCCTTCTCAGCAGTGACCTCATCGATAGAGGTGAGAAGCCACACACACAGGCACTGGAGCAGCTCCACCTCCTGTAAATGAAATATTATTAGCATTGTGGTGAGTGCAGGTAAAAAAACTCTGGTTTGGTAGTGGGCGGTGCTAAGGTCACCTCTGTACAAGCTGCAAGCACAGCTAATGTTGAGCAGCGTTGCCCCAAAGCCTCACGCAGCAGGTACCCGCTAGGCCCTGCCATCTCCTGGCTCCTCAGGAGCACCTGGAACAGCTCACAGGGGGACTCCTGCACACCCAAGGAGCCCTGATTGAAGACATGCATGTTTTGAAAGGCAAGCCTCAGGTGGTCCTGGAGAACGGGGGCAAACTGTGCAACCAATGCGCAAACCTGGTGAGACAGGAAAGGGAAATATGGTGACTGGAAGGACAGGAAACATCCTTAATGGCGGCGGCATGACTGACCTGCTGCGGCGGAAAGTTGTGCAGTTGGACAAACAGCAGGAAGTGAATGTACCTTCCGTCACGTGCACATTGGGCGGGGTAAACAGAGCTAAGAGTCAGAGCATGGAGTTGACAGAACTGGACCGGCAACGCCCACTCCTGAGCCGCCTCCCACGACGACCTGCAGGAATCACAACTTCATGATGAAGAAGCAGAGGAAAGGATGATGATCATCATGATAATAATGATAATGAAGCTCACATGCTGACAGCCTTCTCTTCCAGACTGTCCATCACTGCAGCTTCCAGAAAGCCAATAAGCTCCTCTGCTGCTCCTGGCTCTGCCTCCACCAGCTTGACACCTTTAGACACTGACAGGCGAGTGTCTCTTCACCAGCTGTGTGCGCGTGTGTGTGTGTATTGCGTGTGTGTGTGTGTGTTTACCCAGTGTGTGTAGAGGCTGTGTGTAGCCACAGCGTGTGGTATGTTGTGTCCAGTGTGTCAAGATGGCGTTCATGACCTTGACGTCCACCCTCAGCTGGAGGCTGCTGACTCCCAGCAGCTCACAGAAACAAACAGCAGCTGCCACCACTGACGCCGTGTTGAAACTCTGCACAGCCAGCCTGTGCACATGCTGCAGGGCCTGCTGCAGACTAACACAAGCAATATGACTACCTGGGCTTAGCAGTAACTCTGCCCCGTAGCACATCGCTAGACTCACAGTAGGCTGACGTTGTCGCAGCCAATCAGCTGCTGGAGCAGGAAGGTGGCAAAGGCGAAGGAGGGTCGGCCATGTTGCACGTAGTACAAATAGTCCAAACTGTCCACCAGAGCAAAGCGGTTCACCAGCTGTGGGCTGGAAAAGTGAGGCAGCTCTGTGGTTTCTAAGGAGACACAGCACACATGAAGTCCGCTCTCGGGTTCTACAGAGGCGCACGTGTGGATGCAACTTACCCCCGGAGTTGAGGGAGTTTGCCGCCTGCCAGCCAAAAAGTCTACAGGGGTCCAGCGGATGCAACGACTGGAAGAGACAGTGTGTAAAAGGAACAAACCAGATTTGTTTGTCTTTGTGTGGACTGTGGACTGACCTGCAGCAGGTGGTAGATGGAGATGTCAGAGAATGGGCCGGGCCCTCTTGGTCCTCCAGGGAACAAGGCAGCTTTCAGTTTGGGATACGCCGTCAGCGCCATCTTCATCAGCTGAGGATCCACCGAGCACTCCGAGCTGGTCGACCTTCCATGATGAAGTACCACCTGACAACCAGCAAGTACACCAGACTGATGTGAACAGGATGCGCCTCAATTTTTACATTTAGTATTCTGCAACGTTTACTTGGTCAACGCCGCCAGGAGCGAACATAATGGTGGCAAGAGCAAGGAGACTATGACCCTCCAGAAGAAGGCTGCTAAGGGATGGTGGGCTGCCTGGTAACAGAACCTGTGCACTGGTTAGACTGGCCTGGAAAACCTTTCCTGGGTCTGGAAGAACACACAGGAAAAAGAACCAAATAAGACTGAGGCTTTGACAGCACTGTGTGCATGAGGGGTCTACCTGTTATGTCTCTGCTGATCTCCTGGATCTTCACCAGCATGTCAAACCAAGGTTGAGTCTGGGTGGAGCCACCAACAGCAAGGAGAGGACAGTTCCTAGGAGTCAACCTGCAGAGGACCGACACATGCAAGGAGCAGCTACCTTAACATTAGCAAGCCACGGGAGCAATTTTGGAACGCACCTGTAGTGCTCCAGGTAGGTGTAAAGGAGGTACTGGAGGCCACACTCCAGACACCAGCTGATGACCAGAGCATGGAGGTCAAGACCATGTGGCGAGCGGTACAGAGGGAGCGGCGGGGAGCACGCCATAATCCCTTCCCCCTGAGCTAGCCGCCATAGCAGGCGCTCCAAGTCTGCGAGCTCATCAGGGATGAACATGCCTCTCCTGCAGGAAGAACAGAAGAAGTCTTTAACATGCCAGTGGTTATCTAAATGGTCAGGGTCAAAATGGCTGCTACACCTGGCCAGTAGGTCCAGGATGTCCTCCCTCATGAAGACGCTGCATGACATGTTGTTGTTGACCACCTCTGGGGTTAACTTCGGCCACAGTGAGGCACCAGAGTCCTCGCTGTTCTTGATCCAGTCAACAACGCCACGCTGGTTGTGGAGGGTGGTCATGTGATGCCACAACACGCTAGCATCGCACATGCTAAAATCTAGAAAACAGGACAGGCATCGTGAATTTTTCCCACCAAACATTCCAAAGTGGTCTTCTACCTGAGGGATGGCTTCTGGACAGCAGGATGGCGGTTCTGCTGCTCTGGTTCCAGTTCTTCACCCAGTCTAGTCTCACAGTGTTACAAAGTGCTGCCTCTTCATCCTCCTCCGTGAATCTCCTCTGTCCCAACACTTCATCTAGAATCTCCCCACCTCTGGTCTCCCTGAGGAACACCTTCACCAACCTGGAAAGGAACAGGATGTCATGATCAGTATGGTGTTGTTGTTGGTGGCTAAAATGACTAGAGATGAAGCCTGGATGGTTACCTGCTGGAAGACTGGACATGTGAATGGCGGGAAGCAGGAAGAGAGAGCAGACATTCCATCTCCTTGATGAACACAATGCTTTGACTCTCCTCCTCAGAAAAGTGGGCCTGCCTGGAGAGCTCCTCCCCCTGAGGAGCCAGCCAATCAGAGACCCATCCAGGGGACAGAGGAAGTGATGACAGGAAGTAGATGACTCACAACAAACTCCCGCAGGTCCTTGTTGTCCGTGTAGATGCAAATCCGATGCAGCTCCTTATTTACGTTGAATCCCTGACACAACAAAACAGCCAATGAGCTCTTCACAGCTGGATGTGTTGGAGGGAGAGCCAAACATCTGCAAGTGAATGACATTATGTCTCCTGTGCCGTGTTACCATGTTGGTAAGGAGCGCATTTGCCATCTGCAGGTCTCGCTGCTGCAGGCAGGAGAAGACCTGATGCAAGCCCCCCGTCCTAATGGCCGATAGACGCCACTCTGGATGGCCCCGCCTCCTCAAGGCCGCCTGAGCTCTCGGAATGTCATTGGTCAGGACAGACAGGCGAACCAATTCCTGCAACACACACACACGCACACACACACACACACACAAACATTGCCTATATTTACATCCTGGTGGTCCAGCAAGGATGTGTTCTCTTCATCTTGGAGTGCTTTTCAGGCATTATTTTTGTAACGTGGACAAGGAGTCACCTCTATCGGCAGCAGCTCCCACTCGTCCTCATCCTCAGCAGGTGCGTCGTCTTTGTGGGTGTCTCCCCCTACAGGCCTAGGGTATTTCTTCATGAAGGTTCTAAGTTCTGCGAGGTATTCGTTCAGGATGTCCACGCAGGTCTGCACATCCTCATCCTCGTCTGCACACACCAATAGACACACACACGAGAGACACTTGTACACACCAATACAAACATACTCAAAAGACAAACTAATGCTAATGTAGCATTGAATAAACTCAAGGGGCTACACAGCCTAGATTCCCAAAGTGGGTGCACCAATTGTCGTAGGGGGTATGTGAATAAAAAGGAAAAACAATTACCACCTAATATTTGCAATTACGAGAGTGCCTGAACGCCTCGTAGCACGGAGAGCACAGTCAGAGCAGAAAGAAGGAATGAGACATGCCGTGAAGTTCTTCATTGCTCCGTGTGAGTTACACGACTAAGTAAGTAAGTTTGACAATCAAATTGTGCATTAAGAGTGTTTAATTGTGAAGATATAATGTATATTGGTGTTTCTGACCCCACGCTGTGAAAACCGGTCAATGTAAGAGACTGTGAATTACCTCGAAAATGTGGCTTTGTCTCTGGTTGTATGTATATTTGTACTTACCATACTGCTTTATCATGTTTGTTCAAGTTTCCCTTTCAATTTGGTATAAAATGTTTATGCAGTCTTAAATGTTGAGCAAAGTGTGCAGAAGTAAGGGGTACATGGCTTCAAGTCAAATGTGAAGAGTTTGGTAACCACTGTCTTACAGTGCATGAGAGTGAGGACATAGTGTATCTGCGCGTTGACAAAGTTGAGTGTGATGTGGAGCAGCTGCTCGGAGAACTGGCGGCTCTGAGCGTCACTGTTTGATTCCCTGATGGCGGAGCACAGCAGGTCCAAGGCGGGACACAGCGTCAGGACGCCTTTGTGGACAGAAAGACAGCAACAACTTTTGGTCTAGTGAAATGCACGTAATGATGATGATTGCATGTCATACGTTCTTTCAGGCTGGAGGCGCTCAGCGTCATCAGGAGATTTTCTTTGCTCTTCAGGTAGAAATCGACAGTATCCAGCTGACGATTCTTAACTCCCGCCTGCAGCACACGACAACACAACACAGATGAGTTCGCCAGGGGTTCAGTGCAAAGAGATCTCCGCCTTGTACCTTCAACGAGTGGATGGGGATGGAGCAGCGCCCCCAGCTGTTCATGTGACAAACTGTGTCTACGGTGGCCGCACTGCCAAACAGCATCAGCCTGGTGAGCAAGTCCTTCTGGGAAACTGAGAACAAGACCTGGAACATTCCCACTTCTGCAGAGGAAGATGATAAAGGGGAAATCAGAAATCCAAACAGGACAGAATTCTGATATTTTCTCAAAGACTTACTCTTGAGGAGCAGAGTGTGATGTCTCTCTCCACAGAGCTCCACTGGTGCCGCCTGGCCCTCTGTCTGGTGGTACCTCACATTCTTGGACTGCAGGTCCCACAAGACGCCAGCCGTCCGCATGTTGCCGGGGGAGATGTAGGTTAACATGGCAGAAAACTCGGAGACAGAGAGCAGGGATGGGACAGACGATTCTGGGACGGCAAAACGGACAGCTTCCCCGCCAGGGGGCACTCTACTGTGGCCACAGGACAGAGCATGGTGGGACCCCCGGCTGGGGAGTGAGGAGGACCAGGACGAGGCTGCTGAGCAGGTGGAGAACGAGGAGGGAGGAGGCTGCTGGGCTTTGTTGTACATGCTGGTCAGACGAGATCCCCAGGAGCTGCACAGGAAGTAACAGAAGACCAATTTATCTCTCATGAACCCACAACCTCTTATCTGTAGTTTACACAGACGCACACTCCCTTTGAACTTGTAACAAAAGCGCAGGCTTCTAATGGCATACAAGTCTTTAAATGGTGTAAAAATCAGACATACGATCACTAATTGCTCTGCTCCTCTCATTGGATTTCTGTGTTTCTCAATGAAACATGACACCTCCTTCCTACTAGTGCCAATCATTTAGCGGTGTATCAATTAGTCAAAGCATTTGCAGCAGTTTGGCTGCAGACATAGAGGGAGAAATGTGAGTCGTCGACAATGCCATCACGTGGCCAACAAACGCAACATATGCCTTTGAAATTCCTACACATGCTTGACACGTCAATGTAATGCTCAACTTTCTTGAGGTGGACAAAAGTATTTTGGGAGGGACGAAAAGCATTATTTGTTGTGTACAGAGTAAAATGTAACTTCCATCCATCCATCCATTTTCCTTTGCTTATCCGGGTCCGGGTCGCGGGGGCAGCAGCTTCAGTAGGGAAGTCCAGACTTCCCGATCCCCAGCGACCTCTTCCAGCTCCATCGGGAGGACGCCAATGCGTTCCCAGGCCAGCTGTGAGACATAGTCCCTCCAGCGTGGTAAAATGTAACTTTAAATATAAACCTACGTAAAACCGCTAAATCCTACCCTGGACTCTTAATGGTGCGTGAGTGAGTGAGTTTACCGATCAGCGTTGAAGCTCCATCCCACCGCAGCAAGGTTGTAACTGGAGCTCGCCAAGCTGTCCTCGTCGTTTGGCTGTTGGGGTCGAAGCGGGGGGTGAGTAGCTGTTGCCTCACCCAGCAGGCGCTTTGGGTTCCTCCTGAAAAATGATGATGATCATGATGACGATGAAAAGTATATTATTTTGAACATCAACAAGGGTGAGACTTAAGCACTTGAAATAGTCGTTGAGGTCAACAGCGACAGCGACGTGAGCCTGAGTGACGGCCACGACTGTGCTCAGGTCAGCTGACACCTCCAGGAGGCAGAAGGCAGACGAAGACAAAGAGGAGGCAAGCTCCTCCTCCATCAAGGCTGGGCTCAAGGAGGCAGGAAGGTCGATGGTGGCCAGAAGGACGCCATTTGTGATGTTATAGACAGCTGGAGTTTGAATTAAGATGTTTTCATTTTGTAACAGGAATGAAATAAGTTAACGCTCATGCACAGTGTCAGCATGTAAAGGATACAAATGAGTCCACTCTCACTGAGGGCGAACACGATGTCGTCACATACGCAGCAATGGGCCACAGCGGTGCCGTCCATTGGAGTGATGCAGCAGCAGGTGAGCATCTGTGGCACTTTCTTAACGGGAGACCACATGATCTCCAGCAGCCAGATGGCATCCATAAGCAGGCAACAGCGGCCCGACATGTACGAGAGCACACGTGCCACCTTCAGGTCGCACAACCCTGCACCTAAAGACACAGTCAGTGACCCCAGCGTACTGGACCAGCCTGATGTTGTCCGTGCAAGTACTCACGCTGGTCCCACTCTGACATAGCCTGTTGGAGGTGCTGTGCAGTACATTCATGAACGCAGTGCACTGAGAGGAAAGGCATTCTCTCTGTGTCCACCTCCAGCATGGCCAGCTCGCAACAAGAGCCGACAGCCAATAGACTCAAAGATTCACCCGCTCCGTGGTGGCCACTTGCCTTCTCCCAGGAGAAGCTACACAAGAAACAACATACACCCCTGATCAAAATCTTAAGACCAGTTGAAAATTTCTAGAATTGACCTTTTGCACATTTGGATCTCAATGAGGTTTTAAGTACAGCTACAATATGCAAAAGCAAGAACGGGGAGTGTGACAAAAAGCACTATGGAGCTACACATTACTGAGTCCTACTGAAAACATTTTTTGTTCTGCTTTGGAGAGTTTTTTGATATTTTTTTGAGCGATGGTCTTAAACTTTTGGTCATATCATCTAATGAACAGCCTATTTCAGTTGTATTGTTGTTTTCAATAAATTACTTTTTCAATGTGTTTTTTGTCGCACTCCCCCTTATTGCTTTTGCATATTGTAGCTCTACTTAAAACTTCATTAACATCCAAATGTGCAAAATGTAAATTCTAGAAATTTTTCAAATGACCTAAAAATTTTGACCAGGGGTGTAAAATACAAGATTCAAATGATTTTATATTATTTATAACTTATAAACAAAAAAACTCAAAGACCTTATATTGTAACCGCACAGTTGAAAAGCCCTGTTAATGTGACCCCTTTATTGTGTAGCAGGACAGGATGTGCTACACAATAAAGGGTCACAAAAACAGCTTACAATATAGGTTCCATTTGTGGACTATTAGGTATCTGCCTGGCCCAAAAAAAAGTGTAACGTTTAGGCCACAACATCCCTTAACGTAAAAGTAAAGTAATAACATGTTCTTGCATTTACAAATGTAACATGGGTGTGTTCAATCTCAACCCTTAATAGGGTAAAATTAAAAAAAGAACTCCAACCCACTCCTGGTAGCAGCCGTCTATCGTGACCGGAGTAACATCCCTGTTCGCCGGGTCCCACACTACCAGCGTACCGCCGACCACCAGGCACCCGAGCAAAGTATCACGGGGCGCCAGCTGAGCTTTGAGTAAGTCGGCCACCTCTCGGCAGTGCTGGTTCTCCGGGATGAGCGCCACCTCGATAGAGGAACTGTCCTCCATCTTGTCATGAAAGAGGGGGCGATTTCCTCCACAGCTCACAGACGTTCCCCAGAAGTTCCGAACTCTTAAATGTGGATCTGGAGGACTCGGGCATTTGTTTGCATCGTTTTTGTAAACAGACAAGCGGCCATCGCTGTCACGTGATACGTGATCACGTACACCCTCAGCTGACTGCGTTCGACCAATGAGAAGGAAAGACTACTTAATCAAAAGACGTCACATCGAGTTGATATTTCGTTTGGTTTCTAATGATTCTGTCAGTTGACCGACAGTCTGGAAGGAAAATAAACCATATCACATCTTATAATTATCAGTTATACTGTTGTTGTTGCCTTTAATAGCAATGTTTTATTGTGGTGTCTAAACGATTGCTCGGGTATTGATTGCTTTTGCCAGAAACAAAACGTCAGCGGACTGGTTTGGTAGGTTGAGCTGATCTCAGAACGGCCGAGGTGTCTCTTCGTTCTTGCTTCTTATCACGAGACTTGCACTTGCCTTAAGTGTCAACGGCTAGCTCGCGTCCCGGGGACACGTTTTCACCTCAGTAATGTTCCGAGGAGCCCGAAGATGGACGAGAAAGCGTTAGAGGTGTATGGTGAGTGTCTGCGAAGGGCAACTAAACTCCGTTGATAAAGTGCTGCTTTTAAGATGCCAAGTGGTGGCGCAGAAAATCGAATGGCACGTGACATAAGTCAACGTGAAGTCGTCGTAGAGCCGTTCGCCACCAGGAAGTGTCTTAGCGTAATCGAATGGACCTGCTGATCCTATTTAGTACGTTTCCGTAACTCAGTTACACTCAGCTGCGGTTGCAGAAACATCAACGTTGGGGTTTTTTAAAATGTTAAATGAAAATTAAATACTTGCGACCGCAAACAACTTTTTAACCAACGACTTGATTTGCTCTACGTCTGTTGTCGTGACTTGTGTAAGACGTGATCCGATCCATCCGAGATCCAGAGAAGCCCAACACCCTGGAGGAGCTGGAAGTGGTGACAGAGCAATGTGTGGAGGTCCGGGAGCTCGGCGAAGACGAGTATCTCATCATTATCAAGTTCTCCCCCACTGTCCCTCACTGCTCCCTAGCTACCCTCATCGGTCGGTCACTTCTTCTTGTCCACTTCCTGTTTGTGTTACTTTATCCTGAGCCAGGTTGTTGTTGTGTGCAGGTTTGTGTTTACAAGTGAAGCTGGAGAGATGCTTGCCCTTCAAGCACAAAGTGAGTACTGTAGCCAGACCGCATGTTGTGTTGTTGAACTGGACTCAAATGTGATTCTTCTCAGCTGGAAATCTACATTAGTGAAGGAACCCACTCCACAGAGGAGGACAGTAAGTGTCTCTTAAGTCACACTAAGATTCTTAATGGTCACACAAGTGTAAAAAGAAGTGAAGCAGTGTTAGTAGTAAAAAGAGTATGTAAAGGCGGTCGTGGTCGCAATGTTTTTTCTGCAGTCAACAAGCAGATCAACGACAAGGAACGAGTGGCAGCCGCCATGGAGAACCCCAACCTGAGGGACATTGTGGAGCAATGCGTCATCGAGCCTGACGACTGACCACGATATTGTGTCAATGTGTGGAGTATGCACGCTGGACTGTAGGCAACAGTCATGTTCACCTTCCCATCATTCCTCACTCACACGATGGCGTTTGTTGCCAAGAAACGGGAAGTAAGGCCTGTTGCCATGGAAGCAGAGTGATGGCTCTGCAATTAGCTGATTGGTTGGACCCCACTTGATTGTTTAGTAAACAACTGTTTATTTACATTACAAAAACACTTTCCTATTTTTGTGTGTTGACCGTAAAGAAAAATAATAATTATATTAAAGCAATATAAAAAACACAGTTACCTGTAAATCCTCCTTTGACATCACGTGTGTAATGAAGGTGCTTCACCTACTTGGGGCACTGTTGGTCTGCATGGACTTCAGACATGGCTTTCCTTCAAAATACAGCATGCTTTATGTATGACATTGTTTTAATGGATTTTGCATTGTTGTTGCTGGCAGGAATAAATCCATGTCCCAGGTGACCAATGATGACGAAATGTTGTCACCCGCCTTCATGTCTCTTCACACAGAAAGCATCTTTTAGCGCCTTTGAGATTTTGTAGGTTGTTTGCCACAATGCTGAACAGTTAAGTCGTGACTGGCACTGTTCCGCCTCCAGAGATGTGATCTGAGTGCCACAGATTAAAAGATGCTAGCATGCTCAGATTACCAACCATGAAGGGGGTTCGTTATGTCTAAGACATTACTTGTGACCTGGTGTTCAAGACCCGATACCATCTGGAGGCTGATGTGTCGCTCAAGATGGTTTAATTTCTTCCACTTCTTCACCTCTTACCACCCCAAGCCACCCTATTAACGTTAAAAATAATTAGTTGCAAATATTGAAATGAGCCCTTTAAACACTTAACACAGTAAATAAAATATATTTCATAGGATTTTTATATGAACTCTCTTTATCTTTACACAAGTCCATGTTCCTCTGGGAGCGCCTTGATGGTCTTACCTCTGACTCATGAGTTTCATGGCGAGGTCTCGTCCACCAGCAAAATAATGTCTCCTGACACAAGATTTCGCATCTTCTGTGTCCACTTCTGACGTACTTGGAACTCAGGCAAGTATTCTCTCATCCATCATTTCCAAAAAAGGTTGGCCTCAGCTTCACACAGAAATGTTTGGAGGATCTCCTCATCCAGATTTTGTGTCTTTAGATGTGGCATTGAGGATTTTTTTGATGGATTTGATTAAACGTTCCCATACTCCTACGTGGTGAGAGGCAATATCCTCTTAATCCCTCATTGTTGCATAATCTCCTCAATTTTGGAGGTGTTCCACACTTGGATGGCTTTCTTGAGCTCTCGTTCTGCTCCAACAAAATTAGTACCATTGTCAGATCGTAGTTCCACCACAGTAGTTCCTGTCCAGAATAGCAGGGTGTTTGGCTTCTTCTAGCATGGCTGCACGATTGAGTCTTCCTCTAACCCTCAGGATTCCATCAGTAGCGGATTAAGTCTGTATATGTGCCTGCAGTTTCTCCCTTTTGTAGACAGTTAATGACGGTTGGAATTTCTTTTGCTGGCAGTGGCGTATTATTTCCAGCTCTTTCAGGCCTTCTACTGTGAGGCTTCTCTTATTCAGACTCGTCAACATAAGTTTGTGTAGCAGTCTTTTCTGTTGAATTCACATCAGCCCCAGACCCAGTAGTCTGCCTTCTATGTTTAAGCAGACTCAGCAATGGGTTCCTAACTTTAAGAATCCATGCCACTGCTTTTTTAAGGCACATCCATGAGGAGGAGTAGTGGATCAGTGGCTGCATTGCATCTACTGCCTCCATTGTACAAGCATGAATGATGACCGTTTTCTTCATCTCTGAATCTCCAGTAGTGAGGTCTTTTAAATGATCAGGGTTCTCTGGCCATTTGTCGGTTGATTGAGGGAGAAAGCTGGGTTCAGCGATCCAGGCCTTGTGTTTTTATATAGGATTCCACTTGACCTCTTGACCCCTTAATGCATAATCTGCTGAATTTAAGTGTGAGCTGACGTGTCTCCAATGAGTTACTATAGACATTTTCTATTACCGTAGCAACAAATGTGCGAAATGTTGTTGTCTCATTGTTAATGTACTTAAGCACAGCCATGCTATCCGTCATATGACAGACATGCTATCTGTCAATTCCAGGCGTGGGATGGTGGTTGGCTTAAGTAGAGTAACTCTTGCCTTTCCCAGGACAAAGCTGCGAAGGACTTGATTTTTGTTGTAGGTAACTGTGCCAAAGCCATATTCGCTAGCATCAGATAAGTGATGGAGCTGACTCTCCAAAGTTTGCTGGCTTGTGGCATCGGTCGACTCTAAAGTCACTGAGTAGCTGCAGCTCTTTGATCCAGGCTAGCCATTGCTGTGCAAGGTGATTTGGAATTGCATCATCCCATCTGAGCTTTATCCTGCACAGCTCTTGCAAGATCTTCTTTGCTGACAACACCACCGGAGTCAACATCCCCAATGGATCGTAACTGGACCTCACCATTGAGAAAATGTTTCTTCTGGAGGGTGAGATGACAATTCTGAATTTGAGATAATCAGATTCAACTCATGGCCGCACGTCGGCTGACTGGGTAGCATATTGGCCTCAGTCAGGAGGTTCAGGGTTCGAATCTCCGTTGGGCATCTTGCATGTTTGCATGTTCTTCCCGTGCGTGCGTGGGTTTTCTCAGGGTATTCCAGTTTCCTCCCACATTCCAAAAACATGCATGTTAGGTTAATTGGCGATTCTAAATTGTCCTTTAGAGTGTGAATGTTTGTTTGTCTATATGTGCCCTGATTGACTGGCAACCAGTCCAGGTGTACCCCGCCTCTCGCCCAAAACCAGCTGAGATAGGCCCCAGCATACCCGTGACCCTAATGGAGATAAGCGGCATAGAAAATGAATGAATGAAAGATTCAACTCACCATTGTACTCTCAAAGCCCTCTCAATAGGAAGTAAATCTTGATTCATGGTCTTTCACTTCATATGCTCTTTCCTTTTCAGGTATGGCTGCCAGCACCACTCTGCTGTTGCTAATCCATTTTGTGAAATGGAAGCCCCCTTTCTGACAGATGCTTTTAAGATTCTGCCATATCAACACAGTTTTGTCCTCAGAGCTGACTGACTGAGGCAGTCATCCATATAACAATTGCATAGTGCTGTCCTGACTACTGAAGCATCAAATAGGTTCCTGTTGTCTTCCGCACATCTTCTGAGAGCATAGCTGGCACAACTCAGTGGTGAAGTAGCACCAAACAGGTGGACAACCATCTTATACTCCACAAGTGTTTTGCTGATATCTCCATCAGGCCACCATAGAGACCTAAGTAGGTCAGCATCTTCCGGTGGCACTTTTACTTGGCTTCTACATTAGCCATTATAACCACCGGTTCTTGGCGAAACCTTGTGATCACTCAATCATTGTACTTGTGTGGTCTGGCCCCTGAAGAAGCTGTGCATTCAGAGAAGTTCCCTGATAAGAGGCACCCCATGGTGTGGAATGTACCAAACCTTTCCATCGTTGCGGATAAAGTCTTCTGGAGCAACCTTTGTTGCATACTCATTGGTAATTATATCTCTCATAAAAGTGATGTACTCCTCTTGAAATATGGGGTTCTTGAGGAATCTTTTCTTCAAGTTCAATGCTCGCTGTTCTGTGATAGCACCGTTGTTTTAAACTTGTTTTAGGCATTTTAAACTCTTTATTTCCCCTGTTTCAGTCTGATAGACTGTGACACACTTTCCATGAATTGGAGGTCTTCCTGGGACATTTCCATCTGCTCCTCTGGGCTACTACCTTCAGGGAAGTCGTATTTGAGCTGTTGGTTCCATAGCTCATCCAGTTTGGCCACAGTTATTCTCTTTGACGGAACTTGTTACATATTGCTCTCTGTTCTATTTGCCTGGACTGAGTTGGGGGAAAAAAGGCTTTTGTCTTTTCTGCCGCCCTCTACTGGGACCATGCTGCAAAAAGACTGGAAACTCAAAGAACTTATTTTATATGAGTGATTTTAAATCTAGACTGAGAGCAATTTTAACAATCTCCCTAATTTGTACTTGTTTGAATTAATTTATTGTTGTTTTTATGTCATTTCAATTGTATTTTAAATGTATTTTTGTTCCTTTGAGCCAGGGCTCCCTTGCAAGAGAGGTTTTTAATCTCAGTGGGACTTCCCTGGTTAAATAAAGGTAAAAAAGAAAACATCTCCAATTGTTTCACAGTTGTCTTCTGTCAATGGTCCATTAACTGTCCATCCATCAAGTACAGTTTTGACTAAGGTCCATCATTCACACTCCAGGTTTAATAGACTTTGGCGCATAGGTCCCAATCAGAAGACTTATTTCTGCGTCAATGTGGGGAATCCAAACTTGCGCCAGAGGAAGCCATCTGTTTACGTCCTCTTGCAGTAGAATGTTCCTTTTGTTTGCTGGGATGGTCCTTAGAGGGAACTTCCTGTAGTTCAATGAAGTTGAAGGCTTCAACACTGCTCACCTCCAAGACTGTTGCAACATGGGTAGGAAAAGTCTTTTGTTCTCCCATAGTTGTTAATAAGATGTTAGTCTTCATTCCATTCAGGTTGAGCTCATTCATCAGCCTTTTGGTGCAAAAGGTTGCCGGGCTGACTGGATCAAAGAAGGCAAACAAATTTACAGATTTGCTCTTTGCCTTTACATTGACTGGTACAATGGCAACAATACTGCCAGAACATAATTTGTTTGTCCACAACTCCCACAAACACAGACTGCTTCTCTCCATCATCTGATGATGCATCCTTCGGTGTAGTTTTGTCTTTGCTCTTAATGTCCAACACAGTGGGATGAGTCATTGACCACACTGCACATTTTAATTTATCATCACAGAACTTGCTGTGTCTGTTTCAAACAGCTAAAGCACATTCCTTTCCCACAAAGAAAGTCTATCTTTTCTCAATTTTTTACATTACAACATACTGTGTTGGCCGCTCCTCCCTGAGTCACCACCTTATCGTGGTGGAGGAGTTTGCGTGTCCCAATGATCCTAGAAGCTAAGTTGTTGGGGGCTGTCATGCTCCTGGTAGGGTCACCCATGACAAACAGGTCTTAGGGGAGGGACCAGACAAAGTGTGGCTTAATCGACCCCAATGATGAACAATAACAGTGAACTTTGTTTTCCCTCGCCCGGACGCGGGTCACCAAGGCCCCCCTCTGGAGCCAGGCCTGGAGGCGGGACACAATGGCGAGCGTCTGGTGGCCAGGCCTGCACCCATGGGGCCCGGTCGGGCACAGCCCGAAAAGGTAACGTGGGTCCCCCCTCCCATGAGCTCACCACTCGTGGGAGGGGCCAAAGGGGTCGGGTGCAAAGAGAGCTGGGTGGCGGCCGGAGGCAGAGGCCTTGGCGGTCTGATCCTCGACTACAGAAGCTAGTTGTCGGTAAGTGGAATGTCACCTCTCTGGCGGGGAAGGATCCTGAGCTGGTGCATGAGGTGGAGAAATACCGGCTAGATATTGTCGGACTCACCTCAACGCACGGCAAGGGCTCTGGAACCAGTCCTCTCGAGAGGGACTGGACTTCATTCCACTCTGGTGTTGCCAGCAATGAGAGGCGACGGGCAGGGGTGGCAATTCTTGTTGCCCCCCGGCTCCAAGCCTGCACGTTGGAGTTTAACCCAGTAAACGAGAGGGTAGTTTCCCTGCGTCTTCAGGTGGGGGGACCGGTCCTGACGGTTGTTTGCGCTTATGCGCCAAACAGCAGTTCAGAATACCTGCCCTTTTTGAAGTCCTTAGAAGAAGTATTAGAGAGTGCTTCCTTGGGGGATTCCCTTGTTCTGCTGGGTGACTTCAACGCTCATGTTGGCTGCGACAGTGAGACCTGGAGAGATGTAATTGGGAGGAACGGCCCCCCTGATCTTAGGGGGGGTGTTTTGTTATTGGACTTCTGTGCTCATCACGGATTGTCTATAACGAACACCATGTTCAAGCATAAGGGTGTCCACATGTGCACTTGGCACCAGGACACCCTGGCCCGCAGTTCGATGATTAACTTTGTGGTTGTGTCGTCGGACTTGCGGCCACATGTTTTGGACACTAGGGTGAGGAGAGGGGCAAAGCTGTCAACTGATCACCACCTGGTGGTGAGGTGGTTCCGATGGTGGGGGAGGATGCCGGTCAGACCTGGCAGACCCAAAAGCATTGTAAGGGTCTGCTGGGAACGTCTGGCAGAGTCCCCTGTCAGAAGGAGTTTCAACTCCCACCTACGGGAGAGCTTTGACCATGTTCCGAGGAAGGAAGCGGACATTGAATCCGAGTGGGCGATGTTGCGTGCCTCCATTGTCGATGTGGCCGATCAAAGCTGTGGCCGTAAGGTGGTCAGTGACGGTAATGCCAGAACCCGTTGGTGGACACCAGTGGTGAGGGATGCCGTCCAGCTGAAGAAAGAGTCCTATTAGGCCGTCTTGGCCCTTGGGACAGGTACCGGAAGGCCAACGACGCTGCAGCATTGCGTCGACATCAGGGTCGGTGCCCCTGGATTGGCAGACTGGGTTGGTGGTCCCGGTTTTTAAGAAGGGGGACCGGAGGGTGTGTTCTAACTATCGTGGGATCACACTCCTCAGCCTTCCCGGTAAGGTATATTCAGGGGTTCTGGAAAAGAGGATCCGCCGGATTGTCGAATCTCGGATTCAGGAGGAGCATTGTGGTTTTCGTCATGGTCGTTGAACTGTGGACCAACTCTATACTCTCAGCAGGGTCCTTGAGGGTGCATGAGAGTTTGCCCAACCAGTCTACATGTGTTTTGTGGACTTGGAGAAGGCATTCGTCCGTGTTCCTCGGGGAATACTGTGGGGAGTGCTCCAGGAATATTGGGTATCGGACCACCTAATCCAGGCGGTTCGTTCCCTGTATGACCGGTGTCAGAGTTTAGTTCCCATTGCCAGCAATAAGTCGGACCCGTTTCCAGGGAGGGTTGGACTCCGCCAGGGCTGCCCTTTGTCACCGATTCTGTTCACTACTTTCATGGACAGAATTTTTAGGCATTTTTAGGAGAATTTTTAGGTGGTGATTCCCCTCCGTGAATCACCACCTTACCGCGGTGGAGGGGTTTGAGTGCCCGAGTGATCCTAGGAGCTATGTTGTCGGGGGCTTTATGCTCCTGGTAGGGTCTCCCAAGGCAAACAGGTTCTAGGTGACGAGCCAGACTAAGAGTGATTCAGAAGACCCGTATGAAGAGAAACACGAGGAGTGAACGCACCTCGCCCGGACGTGGGATACCGGGGCCTCACCCTGGAGCCAGGCCTGGGGGAGGGGCTCGCAGGGGAGCGCCTGGTGGTCAGGTCTTCACCCGTGGGACCTGGCCGGGCCTAGCCCGAAGAAGCCGCACGGGAACTCCCCCCCGCAGACCCACCACCTGCAGGGGCAAGCATAAGGGTCCGGTGCTGTGTGATTTGGGCAGTGGTCGAGGGCGGGTGTCCGGGCGACCTGG
>QODF01000075.1:977624-1002241 GCA_024372805.1 Oostethus manadensis
GATGTGTTGACCGTGACAAAAGAGACATGTCTTGGTGTAAGCATGACCAGGAGAGCTCCTTTTACTTGAATTTAAGTCTGGATTGGTACTTGGTGGGTTATTCACTAATGTTGCTGTTGTGGTGAAAATTGTTTTAGCATTCCTTCTTTCTGTTGTCAAGTTTACCGGAGTCTTCTCTTGACCTTTGCTGTAGTCCAATGTTTATATCTCCAAACAAAGGATGTAGTGCAATTTTAACTTGTGTGTTGATGAACTTCAGAAGATCTTTAAACTTAGGTCTTTTTAGTTTGCTTCTCCAGAATTTCATAACCAACATTCCACCACCTCTCCCTCAGCTTATATGAAAGCTTATTAACAATGGCACGCATGTTAGAAACGTGATCCAATTCCTCCATGTACAGTACTCCATGTTTGTCATTGCATTGCTACAGCTATAGTGAGAAAGAGAGCAAGTGCATTGAGAGCCTCACCATCATCTGCCTTGATTGTAGACCAACTAAAAGCTTTGTATATATGTGTTGTGGTTGTTTGTCTATATGTGCCCTTCAATTGGCTGGTGGCCAGTACAGAGTGTACCCTGCTTCCCGCCCGCCCGAAGACAGCCGGAATAGGCTCCAGTTTTCCCGTGACCCTAATAAGGATAGGCGGCACAGAAAATGGATGGCTGGATGGGTGGTACAAGCGGGCTCTACCATGTGATCTGGAGTAACACGGGGATCCACACTTGATCCAAATACAGGTGTCACATTTCAGAAAGTATTTGATCAAGTCTAGTTAGGGAGAATACTATGGAACGTAAACTTAAGACACACTTTTGAGTGGTCAGTGTACAGCTTGTATAGCAGTATACATTTACATTCCACTGAAAATGAGTCAACTCACAGCCATTATTGTCAGTCCTAAACAAGTGAGTCCACCTCACACGCACCAACACAAAACAATGTAACAGATGGAATTTGCTTGCTAACACCTGTGGAATTCAATTCCAACAAGACAGCTGGCCTGTGTGTGCAGATGTGCAAATGTGTGCATGTGATAGTGGTGCAGCTGCGTGCAAACAGAACACGTGAGCCCTTCAACTAATTTTTCCATTCTCTATCATGGGAATTGATGATTGAATTGTCTCTCTCTCTCTCTCTCCATGCTGCTCTTCTTCTAACACGGGAACACAAGAGCAATACGCCGCAATCCTTTTTTCCAACAACTTCATGTTTACTTCGGTCAACAGAAGCGCAAAATGCTCGTGGGTTGGGCCTCCTCGTGATTGACATATCCTCATGCAGATCTGCGCCAAATAATCTCCATCATCCAATTAGAGGGTAATTAGAGTAAAAGACAACAATTAGGAAGGGAACTAAAACAAGATGTTGACCAATGGTGTGTGTATGTGTGTGTCATGCTCATCAATGGTGGGAGGGGAGAGGTCATAGATGGGCAGGACCTCCTCCAGCAATGAGTGTTTTTATCTGAAATAGTGGGCATAATTAATTTCCTGCATGAGGGGAAGAGAAACAATCATATAATGTCTCAGTTTACCCCCACCTCCCAGAACCACCCACACGGCTACCCCCCTTCATTTATCACAGATTTGCTTTAGCCGTCGCCACCGCCACTTAATGAGCAAACAGTGATAAGGAAGCGTCTCACACCTGCCTTTGGAAAAAGTGGGTTTGTGTGTGGATGTGTATACAATAAGCTGACTTCCTCCTCGCCATCCCATAAAGAGACAGATTTAATAATACTAAAGGATGCTGGGATTTCCGCTCCTGTCATTATTGTGATTGTCGGGTCAGTTTCGACAGTCACCTTTGTCCCGATGGAAACATGTCTGTCATCATCTTTACATGTGACAATAAACGCATGGAGGGGGTCAAGACCGTAAGCGCATTGAGCATGAGGTTAGACATCTTCAGGAGGACACGTGATGTCACGTTTCACCATCTTGTTCCGTGTGTCCGAGCTGGGAGCGATTTCCAAACTGCAGCATATTTGTTATTAGCCCTGGGCATAGTCTGAACATGAACTTAATTCCTTGTTCATGAGCTCTGTTATTAGATATTACAGTAATTTGCTTTGTCACCATTCCAGGGAAGAATGTTCATTGAGACAGGATAAGCACTAAGCATTAAGTCTAATGACAGATACAGTTCAATTCAAACTTGCATGCACGGAGACAGTTCAGATACACCCTGATAGATGGATGGAAGTGTCTTTGCTTCTGCATAGGAGATAGACAACATAAACCCTGTTCAGTCTGATTCAAGTGTCTTATTGAATGACAGAGCAGCATATGCAAACATTATCAGTACTTTATCAGATACAAGGACATATTTTAGTTTAATCAGAGCTTGTTGGACATGGAAACACCAATGGAGAGAATTGTTTTGGTGACAGGGTCTCTACGCTTAAGCCTGTGGTTCTCAGTTATATTTTGTCACGCCCCTGCAAGGGGCCAGAAATGTTGTTGCGCCCCCCCAGTTGAAATACTATCACATCTGATAATATGTATTTATCTGTACAAACTGAATTTCAAACTGAAACCAGGAAAATGCAGCAAAATGGAGAGCTGTCAAGTGTATTCAAGAGTCAAATGGCATGTCGAGTATCATAAATTTGGACATATTGGCAGGTTTACACAAATATTGAAAGTACTCACTGCTTCTCGCGCCCGCCCCACTATTTGTGAACCACTGCCTTAAATAATCATAACTGGGCTNGATTTAATAATACTAAAGGATGCTGGGATTTCCGCTCCTGTCATTATTGTGATTGTCGGGTCAGTTTCGACAGTCACCTTTGTCCCGATGGAAACATGTCTGTCATCATCTTTACATGTGACAATAAACGCATGGAGGGGGTCAAGACCGTAAGCGCATTAAGCATGAGGTTAGACATCTTCAGGAGGACACGTGATGTCACGTTTCACCATCTTGTTCCGTGTGTCCGAGCTGGGAGCGATTTCCAAACTGCAGCATATTTGTTATTAGCCCTGGGCATAGTCTGAACATGAACTTAATTCCTTGTTCATGAGCTCTGTTATTAGATATTACAGTAATTTGCTTTGTCACCATTCCAGAGAAGAATGTTCATTGAGACAGGATAAGCACTAAGCATTAAGTCTAATGACAGATACAGTTCAATTCAAACTTGCATGCACGGAGACAGTTCAGATACACCCTGATAGATGGATGGAAGTGTCTTTGCTTCTGCATAGGAGATAGACAACATAAACCCTGTTCAGTCTGATTCAAGTGTCTTATTGAATGACAGAGCAGCATATGCAAACATTATCAGTACTTTATCAGATACAAGGACATATTTTAGTTTAATCAGAGCTTGTTGGACATGGAAACACCAATGGAGAGAATTGTTTTGGTGACAGGGTCTCTACGCTTAAGCCTGTGGTTCTCAGTTATATTTTGTCACGCCCCTGCAAGGGGCCAGAAATGTTGTTGCGCCCCCCCAGTTGAAATACTATCACATCTGATAATATGTATTTATCTGTACAAACTGAATTTCAAACTGAAACCAGGAAAATGCAGCAAAATGGAGAGCTGTCAAGTGTATTCAAGAGTCAAATGGCATGTCGAGTATCATAAATTTGGACATATTGGCAGGTTTACACAAATATTGAAAGTACTCACTGCTTCTCGCGCCCGCCCCACTATTTGTGAACCACTGCCTTAAATAATCATAACTGGGCTCCAGACTAACTTTTTTTTACAAGGAGAGGAAAATGTAGGGGCACACGCATTGAATCGACTGGCAACGTAGATAGTCATATTTCCTCTCGTTTTCCCTGTATTACTGATTAATACTTGAACAATAAATGGCAATGTCTTCTCTAACCACCCTGTGTCTGTCCGTAGGTTCTGACAGCCCTCTTTGGTGGTTTCATGTGCACCTTAAAATAAAATCCCATCATATGATTGCAGCATAACATGTCATTCAAAGACAGTTGAGCACAATTATTTGTTATTCCTTCAATATTTACTATAGACTAAAAACCACCAGCCTGTCATCACATCTAACAGCTTAATATTATGTTGAGTTCAAAGATAGTTTGATTTAAAACAGGGGTTCCCAACCAACGAGCCTCAGCCTGGTCCGTGGGTGGGGCTGAACCAGGCTGCGGAGAGCTTTCAGAAGCATTGATGAAAAAACCCACAAAAAACAGAACAGTATAAAACAGTATAAATTCAGTGTTCAGGTTTATGAGTGCAGGTGTAAGGGTAACTTGCTACAACACACAATTAGCATTTTAAAGACAAGACAATTATTATAAAGACAACACGAGCTCAAGGTTGTTAGGGTGACACATCAAAAAATAAGAGGCCACATACCCCATGAAGGGGAGTGATAGCGTTGGAAGTTTCTCTGTGGGAAAAAAAACAAGCTATAAACTAACTATGTTTTAAAGACAAAATATCACTGTGGTAACAAGGTCACATTTTGGGTCCGAAGTGTGTAAAGAAAGATGCAAGAATAGTCAGACAGTAATGAGATTAAAAGGTGAGCGATGACAAAACCTGTAACAAGCTGTCGCCAATTGAGACCGCATTTTACGGACTATTTTTCATTGTCACTGTAATCAGGGACATAGTGCGTCCTTTGTCAGCTTCATACAGGACACGCGCTTTGATGCGAGGTACACACTAGACTGGTCGCCAGTCAATCGCAGGGCAGACATACAACCACTCACACTCTAACCTAACATGCATGTTTTTGGAATGTGGGAGGAAACCGGAGTACCCGGAGAAAACCCACACACGCACGGGGAAAACATGCAAACTCCACATAGAAATGTCCAACGGAGATTCGAACCCTGATCTCCTGACCGTGTGGCCGTAATAACAAACCATATTTTCCTGACATCACAAAGCTGAGATGTCAATGTATAGTACAGCCCTGCTATCCGCGGAAATTATGTTCCAAGGCGGTCCCAGTCTCTCTTCAATCGCCATTGTTCATTCGCTACAAAGAATGCTAACAAGACGATCGTTAGAACACATGCAGTTGTAGCCACAGCCTCTAGCGTGGTTGCCAGACTAGCATGACAACCGCGCTTCTGTCTGTTGTGGCACCACCTCCTTCTCCCTCTTAAGTGGCTAACAGTGGTATGCGGCTCCGCTGCTCCACTAGCTGCTATGTCATCGTGGCTAGTTGGAGGAGAAAGCATTTCTCCGAACAGCATCTATCCACACTGCTTACCTGTAGTACTTCCCCTCATGTTTTACCATCATATTTTCCCCCGCGACCCTAGTGAGGACAAGCGGCGTAGAAAATGGATGGATGGATTTTAACTTGTGTTCACACTTCACTTTAATGAAGAAAAAAGATCTGTTTTGTAAATAAAGTACAAATGTAGGTTGCGAGTGACTGAATCACATGACCAATGACCAAAATTAAAGTCACACACAATTGGCCATCAGACACGATAGACAACAACAATCATCATCACAATCATGAGGACAGATGTTCTGGACAGCTTCTTATCTCTGCACATATCTTTGTTTAATGAAGATGCTCAGCTAAGTGCCAATATTTAAACAAGGCCCATGTATGATGTCGTCAACACTGTGAGTGGGCGTGAACATGGTGTCATGTTTTTCATTTAAATAGAGGCTGGGGGTCTCCTTAACCAGATTCCTAAACATTTTACATGATTGGCAGCAATAACATGGACCCAGCAATGTGGTTAGATTTCAAATAAGCCAATCAATGGACACATAATTAACAGCACCTCCTAAGGGTCACACTATGGTTGGACCAGGAATGCCACAGAAGGTCATGGACCAATGTTCCGCTTAAATTACAGGAAGACAACAGATGGTCACACGTGTGACTCTATTACCGTGACAATCAACATCTTTAGACTCAGCATTAGAGGAAAGGAAAGAGAGCATCACTTTAAGAAAAGCAACAAGAATCACTGACTGAATCGATACTGACGTGGCAAAGATATAAAGTTGTGTTGAATAAAAGCTTGTGTGTGCTGCTTAGGAAAAAAAGGAATCTCTCAGAATATTTCCGTTCTTCATGGCTGATGATGTTACACCGATGGCACACCGGTCAGCTCCCTGGGGGGGCCTTGGACAGGAAGAAACAATTTGCATTCCTGCTGCAGCTCGCCACAACGCACCTCTGTCAGCATCATGAAATGACAGCATGAACATCTCGACTTCAATCCAGCTATGGACTCTATCGTTTGGCTTTTTGTCGTTTTTGGCTTTGCTGCAATACCATGTCACGATGGCAAAGAGGAAAGGTGTGATGATAACCATGGAACAGGAAATTGAGCTTACTGCCATGTAGGAATTTTTTTTACACTTATTTTGTTACCGCTATTAGACAGGATGTGTTTTGACTCCGGCTAGTTGAGATAGCTATCAAGTGCTTCTTGAAGCCATGGCTGTTGTCTCTATTTCACACACAACTTGCACATCAGTGGCCGACCTAAAACACCTGATTACATTAACAAACACTAACGCACAACTCATATTGGCGCATACACACACTCAAATGAAGGAATGACCCATGAGTGGTTCATGCTGGACAGCCTGAAGCCCTCGCAGCGATGGGAGGGGTGCAGACTCCCAGCAAATGGTGTTGGTAAAGTTAGATGTTTAGAGTTAGTTATTAGTCTCTGCTAGGACTAGTAACTGCTCTGTTTACAGTATGTGTTAAGTTGCTGTGTGATGTTTATAACGTTGTTTATTTTATGTCACTGTGAGTCAGACTGTTATGCTGAATAATGTTTTATATATATTACCACTTAGAAAACGGATCTAAGTGAAGACTTGATGCAGCCCAGACTCTATCGCCACTGGCCAGGCCCAGGTAGATTGAGTTTGAGACTCATGCTGCAGCAGATGGCTCTGAGCAAAGTCAAATCGGGCAGGACATTAATCTTCCTCAAAATACAATCATTTTAAGATTCTGGTATGATAATTTGTCATTTCCCATCTGGCAACACTGGCTCTGAAGAACAACAATAAATATGTGAATTGAAGCCTATAAAACTTGTGTAAAGGTCAATGGCCGGGTGATAAATTAGCTTGACGAGTAATAAGGCGAGAGAAGGGCAATAAATAAATGCACTTGTGAGCGTGTGAACGCTCTCTGTGAGTATACTAACAGCTGCGGGGGCACACGGCAAGATGAGAAAACGAACACGTGGCCGCTGGATCAACATTGAACATGTCAACAAACAACATTAGCATGCATCTGCTTACAAACAAATGAGCACAATTGTGTGCAATGTTCTTTGAACACGAGACTAAACTGCGCGGCTGTATGCTGACATTCTTACCATGCAAATAGTAAGAATAATTCTAATCTTTGCACTAAGGCAAGCTGGTAGCTGGGCTGACTGGTGACCACAATCCACTATCTGTTTTCCTTTTAGCAAAAGTTTTGGTTCCCCCGCTTTATGGTTTTTTAAAACCGTTTTTAAACAAAACTGCTTGTCTTGTTTTAATCCCCTTTTTCCAAAACCAGATGTTTTTTTTCCTTGTAACCTGTAGTTATTTGAGATGTCTGGCTAAAAAGGCCATTACAAATAAAATGTTTAATTATTATTATCATTATAGTGCGTTAGTAAACATACAGTATACACACTGTAATAGTATGGTTCGGTTCTTATCCGATATGCTCATAAACATACACGCTTTGTAAGCAAAGTCTCAACAGCAGTCATGTACCTTGTATCTGTCGTGTGTGCGTGTCTGTGTGTGTGAGTGCCGAGTACTTTTGTCCATACGGGGACGTCCCCTCTCGTCCACGCGCTTTTTCGTCGCGCACCCGCAACGGTATAAAGTCAGCCCGCGGCGGCGGGAAGTGCGCAGAGCTCTTCGCAGCGCTCGCAGGAGGGGAAATTGGACCAAGTTGTTCCGGTCCCGGACATGATCGGAACCAACTTTGCAGAGTACTCGTTTCGGCCCCGGAACGCATGGAGGAGCTGTGGATCGTTAACGTGAGCGCGCATTGGAACGCATCCGAGGCGGGCAATGAGCGCACGAGCGGCGCGGATTTCCCCGCGGACGGCTCGCCGGCGCTGCGCGTGCTCGTCTCAGTGGTGTACTCGCTGGTGTGCGCTGCAGGCCTGCTGGGGAACCTGCTGGTGCTCGTCCTCGTAAAGGTGCGCGGCGGCGGAGGGGGCGCAGGTAAACGGCGCACCACCATCAACCTGTTCATCGTCAACTTGGCGGTGACTGACCTTCAGTTCGTTCTGACTTTGCCCTTTTGGGCGGCGGACACACTGCTGGACTTCAGCTGGCCCTTCGGCCACGCCATGTGCAAGGTGGTGCTCAGCGTGACCGTCATGAACATGTACGCCAGCGTCTTCTTCCTCACCGCCATGAGCGTCACAAGATACTGCTCCGTGGCGTCCACACTGCCGGAGCGTGCCGCTGGCCAGGGGCGCACCTGCCCTGCACTCTGGGCAGTGGGCGCATTGTGGGCAGCAGCCACCTTAGCCACAGTGCCCACCACTATCTTCTCTACAGTGAAGCAGGTGGCGGGGGAGCGCCTGTGCCTGCTGGACTTCCCGGAAGGGGGGGCTTGGCTTGCTCTCTACCATGTACAGAAGATCCTGGTAGCCTTTGTGCTCCCTGCGCTGGTGGTGTGCGCCTGCTACCTGTTGTTGCTGCGCCTGCTCCGGGCACGCACTTTCAGTACCAAGCAGGTGAGGCGACGGGCACGCATCACCCGCTCGGTGACCCTGGTAGTTGTGTCCTTCTTCGTGTGCTGGATGCCAAACCATGCCATCACGTTGTGGGGGGTTCTGGTCAAGTTCAACGTGCTGCACTGGGACAGGGCCTACTACTTGGCACACACCTACGTGCACCCGCTCAGTGTGTGCCTAGCGCACACTAACAGCTGCCTCAACCCAGTTCTCTACTGTCTCATGCGCCCGGAGTTTCGTGCTAGGCTAAAAGACATGTTCTGGAAGGTGGCATCCCCATCTGTGCCTCGATCCGCCAACACTGTGCGCGTGCGGCCTAGTGACGTTGTCATCCCACTCAACAACGTGGACACAGAGAACTGTCGTCTATCCGTCCTGACAGATCACTGTGATCCAGTTTTGACTCTGGAGCCACACGCCGATGACACTGGAGTAGAAGATCAGGATGCACAAATAGATGTTTTGATGACAAACTTTGGAATGTTTGGACAGGAAGTGACCCATGCTAACAAGGACCTACATCACACCTGAACTGACTCTTGGTGCCTTGCAGAGAACTGGGAAGTTGGACATGTTTTATTGTGCATTGCAACGCCGTTCAAAGTTGGAATTTCTACTCCCTCACTGAGAAGAATAAATGTCGTGTCACAAGTTAATAGGCGCCACTGTGTTCAATTAGAATAGGATTGGATGTGCATTAATGTGTATTTATCAGAGGTGGGAGTAAGTCACTCATGTACAAGTCACAAGTAAGCACCAAGTCTTTACCTTCAAGTTACAAGCAAGTCCAAGTCAATCTTTATGAGAACCAAGCAAGTCAAGTCAAGACACTGCTCTTTGTCAAGTCGAGTCACTGCTTTTCGTCTGCAAGTTGTCAAGTCATACACGTTTGAATTAGCTCAGTTATAAACTTTTACACTTTGTTTATTATCATATTTGACAACAAACACCTTGTAGGGCCCAACAGAGCTAAGTTAACAAACATACTAAAACAAAACAATAAATAAATCAAGTATCAAATAATAAAATTAGTTGTCCTGATAACTTAAATTTGAAGATTAAAAGTCGTAATATTACGAGATTTAAAGTGGTAATTTTACGTGTCATACGTGTCTGAGGGAAACTAGAGCATAGTTCCTCAGTGGGGAGGGAACTTCCCTCTGGCTTCAGACTGGCTTTTATTTATAACGGGACGGCAAAACAGAGCAGTCGGCCACAACCAGGTTAGCTTGGGCTAGCATCATCTTACCGCATCTCACGGTTCATAGCGGTCTCAGGCAATGCCTATAAAATGACCTTACGACTTTTATTCCCGTACAGTTACATTTTAATTCTCGTAATATGACAATCTTTTCTCGTAAACATTATCGTCGTCAATTTACGACTTAATTCTTGAAATCTTGACGATTTTAATGCTTCATTTAACAGGCATTGCCCAAGACAGCTATAAAAACAGGGGACTTGTGTGACCCTTGACCTGGGTCAAAAGTTAAATTATGACTTTTTCCCCCCCAATTGGTTTCAACAGTCTGGTCTGCTATGTGAGGAGAACAACACAACACCAGCGGTAAGTGAGGCTCTTAAACAGGAAGACGGTGAATAAAAACGACTTTTCTGTTATGTTTGAGCCGTTTTACTGGCGTGTTACGGGCACTATTTGGAAACAAGGTATATAAACAAACATGCACAAAATATTTGTCTTCTTTTCTTTCCGGCTTATCCATGTTGTGTTCTGCCAGAAAGCCGAAAACCGACTAGTTACAAGAGAGAGAAAAAAGGAGCCAAATGTGCTTGAAACATTTTTTCATACGAAATATGAAAACAAACATATTACTTTTCCTGTGTGACGGCATTACCCGATTTACTGGATGTAGAAAAAGAATGTTAGCAATAGCATGTTCAATATAATCTCAATATCTGTCATTGCTTCTTTATTATGTTATAATTTGCATACCAACACTTACCATGTTAATGTCATAAAGTTATCATTACCATGTTAGCGTTGCTCTCTCGTCTCTTTGCTGAGTTTTGTTTTTTCAAACATTGTCGAGAAAGAGCATTATTTCTGCTCCTTGTCGGCCATCTTCGTTGTTTTCTTGGCTGTTTCCTTGGCTCTTTGGCGCCACCCGCTGGGGCGTTTTTCGTCTTCTGGTTGGTGAACCGATAATAACGCCACTTCCTGGAATGGAAGCGTGGCATGACCCAAATGTTAGTGTTAATGCATTTCTAGCACAGTCTTGTTGTAGTTGTGTTTTTTTGTTTCATTCACATTCATCGTTATCACTGTTTGCAAGTAGTTCTATTTAATAAAAGATATTGGGACACAAAGAAGGTCACAGTAGCAAGAAGTGTGTACAAAAATAACCGAGCAAACAGCAGTAATAGTCAATCTCATGAAAGACATTCCAAAGATAACATAAGGATAGTAATTTACTGTACTTTACGCTCATCATTTTTTTATAGTAACATAAAACAACTGAATAAAACTTTGCGCTGCACCAGCTGAAATAACATGTCATGGTAAAATCCGGTTTTATAGTTTTAAAAACCAAAAGTAATATAAACCGAAATGTATGTTTTATTTTCGTAAACTGGAATGGAAATAATTTACCGAAAGTGAACATGTAAATACGGAACACTTTCTTACACCCTGAAGAAAGTTCTAGACGGAGGTATTTTTACGTTGTACTTCACTTCCGGCAACTTGATAGTTAGCGTTTGGTAAGGTTACAGTGGCAGTTTCTTTTTCAATGTTTTACTTGTTTTTTATTTTTAAATCACAACAGATTAGTTATTATGAGATTCGATTAGTGAGACGAACGTTCTATTTTCGTTTTAAGCGTGGAATTTATTTTGTTTAGCGGCTCTCTCGCAAACGTTAGCAGAATAGCCCGTAGGCTAGCCAGCTAGCTCAGCTGACGTTTGCTAAGCCTAAAACTGGACGACCGGTGCCGGTTCGGAGAAACATCCCCACTTCCGCCCCATTTCTTCACACTAACGCTCACAACGGAGACCTTACGTGTTTCATGCGAGCACCGGAGTCTGTTCGGACATTTTAATGGGAGGCGGCTGGCTCCTGGGTGGACGTTGCAGGCAGCAGTCTCCAGCAAAGCGGAGCTTGTGGCGACGCGTCGGGCTCATATGGAGTCCCTGGCCGGCTACGTGTACAAGGCAGCCAGTGAGGGTCGAGTCCTGACCCTGGCCGCGCTGCTGCTTAACCACACCGTGGCGGAGACCCGCTTCCTGCTCGGCTATGTGACCCAGCTGTCCGGCCAAAGGTCTACTCCTCTCATCATCGCCGCCCGCAACGGACACGACAAGGTAGTCCGGCTGCTCTTGGACCACTACAGAGTGGACACCGAGCAGACGGGAACCGTAAGGTTCGACGGGTACGTTTCAAATGGATCTTGTATTTATTTTTGGCGAGATTCTCACCTTTGACCTACTAATGCTGCATGCAAGCTAGAGGTGGGCGATACTACAAATTTGGATTGTGTATCCAGTACCAGGAAAATACCAGTATCGTTGATACTATAACTATGTTACTTAGAGATCATTGAATAATTGTGTGTTGTTTGCCTTAAATCTGTTGATCACGAGTTACAGCAGATCAAAACAAGTCTTCCTGCGTCCGATAACGTATTCATTGAGTTTGTAAACAATAAATAATTATTTACATATTTATTTACAACACAACAAAACACAGACATTTGTGAAAAAAAATAATTGAAGAGTAGTGGCAAATATAAATCTCTCTTTACACTCGTATCGAGCCAAAAAAGATATGACCCTGTTTTGATTTTGATCAATCCGCCCACCTCTAATGCAAGCTGCTGTGTTGTTAGTATTTGCACAAGAAATCCAATGATTCATTCAATAATTAAGCTCATTAGAAGAGTTGTGTGTCACACCAAAGTCATGTGACAAGACTGGGTCCACGAGACTAGATGCCACGAGATGTGATTTTAACACTGATTTTAAGAAAAGTACAGTGAAAATATTGGACTGGACAAATAGACTTTTTAATTTAACCGAGTCAACAATGCAGATGCGTTTTGAATGGTTTGTCCCACAAATTGATGTTTAAAAAACATCTATGAAACCAATAAACCGCTGTTAAGTTAATATACTGTATAAGAAGTTATCCATCTTCTATGCCACTTATTCTCACTAATAATAGTAAACCTCTTCTGTGCAATAAATGTCCAAAAGTAGCACTTCGGGTGCAGACAAGTCCAAACATCTATGTGGGTTGATTTGACAAATCTTAAGTAACATTTGATCAAATGTAGAATTAATAACGCTTCTGCTTGGACATCAACAAGTAGCAAGCAGCTGTTTAACTCAGATTGGTGGTTGGGGGGCAGTCACATGCTGACGCTGTGAACACCAAGTTAGGTTGGATTGCAAGGTGTGCCTAAACCACTTAATGTGCACTACCAGTGATGCCTTGCACACTGCCACTTCCACACAACATTTCTTATCATTCATATTAGTGATGCCACAGTTCAGACTTGCTTGGCTTCTGGCGATACAGCTTTTCTTCAAACAAGAAATCTCATCTTGTTTTATTACGACACCTCTACTCAAAAAAGTGAGTTTTTACTCTGATTTCTTGTGGTGGCTTAATACTACTAAATGCAAGCTTTAATGCATTACCTGCTTGCTCACTCAACTCCCAGAAACGGCTCTGTCTGGTTGACTACACCCACTGTGATGTCACCACAAAATTATGAGAGGAAGTGACCCTGTGACCTTTCACCCACAGCTATGTGATTGACGGGGCCACCGCACTGTGGTGCGCAGCAGGGGCTGGGCACTTTGAGGCAGTGCGTCTGCTGGTGAACCATGGTGCCAATGTCAACCACACCACCCTCACCAACTCCACGCCACTGAGGGCAGCCTGCTTTGACGGGCACCTGGACATCGTGCGTTTTCTGGTGGAGCACAACGCTGACATTAGCATCACCAACAAGTACAACAACACCTGCCTCATGATTGCTGCCTACAAAGGCCACGCTGACGTAGTGGGCTTCCTGCTGGAGCGTGGAGCCAACCCTGATGCCAAGGCCCACAGCGGCGCCACCGCCTTGCACTTTGCTGCTGAGGCGGGCCACCTGTGCATTGTGGCGGAGCTGGTGAGGCGGAGGGCGGTCATGGCTGTAAACGGGCATGGGATGACGCCGCTGAAGGTGGCGGCGGAGAGCTGCAAGGCGGATGTGGTGGAGCTGCTGCTGGCGCACGCCAACTGCGAGCCGCAGCGGCGCATCGAAGCGCTGGAGCTGCTGGGCGCCTCCTTTGCCAACGACCGCGAGAACTACGATATTAACAAAACGTACCATTACCTCCATACCGCCATGGAGGAGCGCTATTGCGACCCGCACAACATCATTGCAAAGGAGCCACTTCCACCCATAGAGGCTTACGGGGGGCGCCGCGAGTGCCAGACGCTAACGGAGCTAGAGTCAATCCAAACTGACCGTGACGCTTTGCACATGGAGGGACTGATGATCCGCGAGCGCATACTGGGCTCGGATAGCATAGACGTGTCCCATCCCATCATCTACCGCGGTGCCGTCTACGCTGACAGCATGGAGTTCGAGCAGTGCATCAAGCTGTGGCTGCACGCACTGCGCCTCCGCCAGCGATGGAACCGTAACACTCACAAAGACCTGCTGCGCTTCGCCCAGGTCTTCTCGCAGATGCTCCACCTGAAGGAGCGCCTGGGGGCGGCAGCAGTGGAGCAGGTGCTGGGGTGCAGTGCGCTGGAGATCCGCCGCAGCATAGCGCGTATGGACACTGCTGGTGAGAGCGAGCTGCTTCAGGCAGCGGACAACTACGAGTCCAATGTCTTCACCTTTCTCTATCTCGCCTGCATCGCCACTAAGACGTCATGCGGCGACGAGGAGCGCGTCCGTATCAACACGCACGTGTATGACGTGATCCAGCTGGACCCACGTTCCCGGGAGGGGGCCTCACTGCTCCACTTGGCGATCAGCTCCAGCACCCCCGTGGACGACTTCCACACTAATGACGTGTGCAGCTTCCCAAATGCGCAGGTCACCAAGCTGCTGTTGGACTGCGGCGCGTGTGTCAATGCCGTCGACCATGAGGGCAACACGCCGCTGCACGTCATTGTGCAATACAACCGGCCCATCAGCGACTTCCTCACACTGCACGCCATCATCATCAGCCTAGTGGAGGCAGGTGCACACACAGACAGAACCAACAAGCAGAAGAAGACGCCGCTGGACAAGAGCACCACTGGCGTGTCCGAGATCCTCCTTAAGACACAGATGAAGATGAGTCTCAAGTGCCTGGCGGCGCGCGCTGTGCGACGCCACCGCATCACCTACCGCAACCAGATCCCCAAGAGCCTTGAGGAGTTTGTAGAGTTCCACTGATGGTCATCTTTTTTATTTTTTATTTTTTTTAAAGTTGGCGCCTCAAAAAAAACACCAGGTGATCTTATTTTGTCTTTGTCACGTTTTTAATGGAGCTTTTTTAAACCATGAATGTTTTTGTTTGGACCTAGAAAAAAAAAAACACAAGAGTATTTATTTGTTATCAACACGCTAATAAAATATTCTATGTTAGCGCTGATACTAGCATTCACTTTGATTGGCATGCATTACTTTAGCATTTTTTATCTTGTGTGAGTTTTATTTGACTTTAAAGTGAATGTTAGCCAGGAAGCTTGCGTTGTATATGACAATGCTACGCACTGACAAAACCTTCATCACTCTAACTCCGCCAACAAGTTAACTCACAGTCACTGTGTAGAGGAGTTGCAGATTTTCTTTTCTCTTATACATTTTTAATTCTCGTGACAAACTGATTGTGTAACATTTAATTTAAGTGGCGCTGCGGTCACTGAGTAGATTGCATCGCATCCAGCTCTGCCAAGTGCCTCAAACCTGCTTTTTGTTGTGATGTCCAGCAGGGGGCAGTATGTTATGTATTAACGTTGTAACTCCCAATGACATGTGTGAAACACGTTTTATTCACAAACTGTAAAAATAATCTACACGCAAGAAATCTGAAGACTCATTAAAAAAGTGAGACTTTTTTTTAAAAAAAATGTTATTTTGTTCACTTTTTGGGTAGACAAGTTGTAGTATTCTGATTTAAACGTACCTAATGGGCATAACACGGGGAATTGTTCCGGGGGGCTATCATTTCATTGATAAGTATGCTACAAATGTTGCTAAGAGATCTCAAAGCAAAATTTGTAATCAAAACCAGTGTCCAACGTGTTTGGAACAGCGCCACCTAGCGCTTTCTTCCTTAAACTTGCTGGAACTTTTAACCCGTAGTGCAAGCAGTCAGCCACCAAGGGGCCTTGGTGAGTGATCTGGAAGGGTGTCGCCAGGAAGGTGCGTGGTCAGCCTGTCCTTCAAAGATGCAAGTTCTGCCCCCTCACAAGAATATGAACATCAGCAATGGCGGCAGCACCTGTCACCGAGCACACGTCATCACAGCCCGTCTGCCTGCTTCCCGTTGGCTGCCGGCTCGTCCCGCTCCTCCCGCTCTCTCTGCCTACTCCTGTCAAAAAAGCCAAGCTGCGCACAGACGCAACATAATGAGAAAAAACGTCCTAACTTCCCATGCAGTGTGTGTGCGCAGCGTGCACGTACCTTCCATAGAGCCAGCACTAACAACGCCAGCAGCAGCAGACCTCCCACTGAGCTTCCCAGGATGAGCCTGAACGGAATGGGGGCAGCCTTTTGGTTCTTCCGCAGCTCCACAATCACCTGTGCAGAGGGGAAATTGTTCATTGATTTCAATTATTGATAACAGTGATTTTTTTAAATATGATATGCAACAGGGGGTGCTCGCTGACAACAACCTGTCTGACAGGCTGTTCTTCATGAAGAAAGTATGAACCAGAAGGTTCTAAATGGATGCTTGCGCTGACCAGCACCTCCAAGGACTTGAAGATGATCTACGAGATGGACAAAAGTTCTACAAGAACTGTGTTGCCTGTCAGGGTTCTCAATAAGTGTGAGGATGACTCACCGCCTGCAGGACGGGTATGTGGAGCCTACCAGTGAGGGTGACCTTCACCTGTTTGGAGGCGGGAATATGCAGTCTGCACTGGACTGCTATGGTGCCACTGTTACTCTGGTTCTGCACACACCAATACACACCTATAATGTTTGACAGTGTCTGGTTCTGCTCCACCAACTGGACTCACCATCTGAGTCAGGTGACTCAGGTCCTCTGCTGTCACCTGATTGGCCACTGTGGGCGGCGGCAGGACGCACGTGGCATCAGCCTGCAGAGACGAGAGGCGTGAGTCCAGCTTCGAGGCAGCGCTATCCCAGTCTTTCACCTTTTCAACACTGCACTCGCTGATGCTCAGCAGACGGTTGCCTTGGAGACTCATGGCCCAGGTGTCTGTGGTGAACAGGATGTCCCGCACGGGGAACCAGGCCAGGTTCTGGATCTGCACGGAGCATCCCGCTTCCTGATCATGTATTCACTCATATATGAAACATACAGTATATATGACGTGACTTACATAGAAGGACATGTTGAAGGTGGGAAAATTGTCCTCGTCCTGGGAAGACCGGATTTCAAAGCGAACAGGGCTATGATCTCTGATGACACACCAAACATACATCATTTGATGGACCCCAAACCAAGCTAATAAGGTACAGATAGTAATAGATGTATGACTGACGTTGTAAAGAGAAGGTCTGTTTGGTATTTTAGAGGGAGGTCGATGTCACTGCCATTGTCTTCTGGAAACGCGTCTTCTCCTTCACTGGAACACAGACGTGTTTTACAGGTACACAAAAAATGACTTTGAATTACGTTCTAGCAGTAAAATGTCCCTGGAGCTTGTCCATGAGCAAAACAAGTGAGAAAAATCTCCCTCCCCTTTTGGAAGATGAGGCGCTCAAACGCGTTTTTCAAGCTTTTATGACATCATGACAGAAAAACCTCCATCCTCATCGACATCATACTGCCTTTGACCTGCCCCTGGCTAGATGAGCTCACTCCGTGCATACACCCACCCCTAATTAAAAAAAACAGGCTTCAACATCTTAAGCAACTATTTGGACATGGCAGCTGTAAGTTTGATCACTTTGTACTTTGTGGATTAACAACACGACAAGAAGCGCGCCATATTATGTGCTCACCCGAGAATGTATGCAAACCAAGGCAATATCGTGGCAGAATCGTTTTACGCTGACCCGAAAATGCGCAAACTGAGGCGGACGCGAACAGAGCTTCCACTGCATATGGACAAAGTGGATAAAGTGAACAATATACATATTAGAAACAACACAAAGGACAAACACAGCTCATTAGCAGTAGCATGAAAGCAACAGACACACAAGAGAGTGTGTTCCCAGTAGGGCTTACTGACAGCACTTTTAAACTGTCTAAATTACAGCATCAAGGCTCAATTTTGGACAACGCACTTCCAGTACACTATCCAGTGCGCCTCTCACCTGCTGGTTGCCACTACGATGCGAAGGTTGTCCAGAAACACGGAAACACTGAACTCAAACTCCACTCGGAAAGATACCTGGATGGAACAAGAACAAGTTCCTTTTAAAATAAAAGTCCATCTTAAATGTTGTCTTTTTTCTATGACGTTCTTACCTGAGAAGATGACTTCATGAACGGAGCATTGATGTTACATTTCCTCTTATTGGACAGCGGGTCCCCAGCAAAACACTCAATTTGAATATCTGATTGGTCCTGTAAGAAGAAGGAGGTTGTTTGGATTTGTTTTCAGTTGGTTGTCCAGCCTCAAGTTCAACAAGAACGTTCCACTTGCAGACCTTGACTATGAGGCTGGAGAAGACGAGGTTCTCCGAGGAGGAGATGTGTATGGATGTTGCGTAGGCGTTCTCTCCCGTGTTCTGCAGCTGGGCAGACAGCAGGAGGCTCCTCCGCCTGGACTCCACGATAAAGACAGTGCCCGTCATCGCTCCCTGCTGCATGCACAGCGACCAGCTGGCACCCTCTTTTGACCTGCAGAACTGTCTTCATACAAACCCACACCTTAAGGTCACCATGGATACATCCTATGTTTGTGTGTGTGTGTGTGAGACTCACTTTGCATCCATGAGGTCAGTGAGACACCTGATGGTGAGGTCGGGGACACAAGCGTCTTCCTGAGCACATCCGTTCCAGAATGGAAGCTGCACTGAGGACATGTTTTCTGTTAGCTAAATGCTACAGTCAACACTTAATTCTAATCTGTTCATGATAACACACTAGCAAGTTTAGGGTAACTGATTAGTTCTGATAATAAGTTTCCCCCCTGCTGGTTTTGGACTGACTGTGTCACCTCGGTCTTAAGAATGTTGGGTGAGTCCGGGTCAAGCACCATCCCCTCATCTGAGTTCCAAAGCCCCGCCTCCAAGTTTACTGCGATTGGACGTCCGTAATCCATCGTGTCCTGTCAACAGGAGACAGCCCGTCAACCTGTTTGTGTGTGCGTGTGTGTGTAAGTGTGTCACCTGCACAGTGAAGCCGAGACGTTGGCACTGAGAACTTCCTGATCTTACGAACAAAGTTTTGGGCTGACGCCGGTCAAGCGGATCCAGAACCGCTCTGGGAGGGAAACAATTTTCATAGAGCATCAAGGTGAACCACAAGGCTGCAGAGAGGGGCGGAGTCACACACTTTCAAAGAGATAGTGGTGCGCTGCAGACTCACTGAGTGTTTCAAAGATGGCCACATGAGCACATGCGAGTCATGATTCATCACCTACCGACCTCAGGCGTCGTGTCCATCCTGGATGCAGTGGTGGAGTGAAGATGCAGACAGACAATGGCCGACATGCATGACACCAGCTTATTTCCTCGCCAACAGTCCTTGTTGAAGACATTGACCTTCTCAGGCTCAAAGGTCAGTGTGGCCTGAAGCCGCACCACCTCCTGTGACCTGCAAAGAGGCAGCGGAGGCAGCTAGGTCAGGTGACACATGGAGGCCATCATGAGAAGTAGACTCTAGAAAACCGACCACATGATAACGGCGGCTCCCAGTGCTCCCACCGCCAGGTCCACGAGGCCATCATCGTTGGCATCTAGTACCGCGTGAATACTTCGGCCAAAGTAGCTTAGACTGGTAGAGAAGCTGGCTGCCGACAGGCGCTGAGGCGAGACATGGAAAAGTTCACATCACACTTTTTCCGCCCACGTTCCGATGGGGCTCGACGCACCTGCTTGTACCCCCGCTGAATGCTTCTCTTGTGGCCAGCGTAAATGTACACCGCCCCCTGGTTGTCGTCCTCCAGCGGTGCGCCCACCGCTAGCTCATTGAAGCCGTCTGCGTTCGTGTCGGAAATCTGGGCCAGCGCTGAGCCCAGGCGGGAGTTGTCAGAGACGTCGGGAAGCAGTTCCCCCTGCAGGACTAGTGGAGCCTGGAAGCACAACGTTCCTATTAGTCTGCCTGTTATTTGGCTAGTAAGTTTATTATGGTAATGGTAATGGTTTAATTTTATTTGAACATGCATGTAAATTAAAAAAACTTAATACAATGGACAGTTCCACATGTCCAAAAGGAGTAGGAAGAAGCAAAGCTTATTAAATCCTACTCCCGTAGCAAGTAGTCACTCAGTAGGGTAGTAGATGGACCAACGGTTATTTAGTAAGCCTGTTAGTTAGTCAATGATTCAGTTTGTTACCCAAATATTCCAAATATCTCCAGTAGTCTCTGCCCCTCAGCTAGTTAGTAGTAGTAATTAGTTACTTACATAGTGAGTAAGTCAGTCATTTGGTAGTATGATCAGGTAACTTCCTTGTACGTGTGCGTGTGTGTGTACCTGCGGTGTAGCAGTGTAGATGTAAACCTTTCCTCCCTCCCAGCCGTGACTGCAATACATGGGTGCTGCCACCAAGAGGATGTCACTTTGTCCATCTCTGTCAACGTCCATCGTTAACAACACACTGCCGAAATATGAGCCAATCTGACACGCAAACACACGCGCGTATTTGTTTAGTACATCTTCAGATTGTGATTGAAAAAAGAAATGTAAGTTAATTAACATTTGCACCTGCTCTCCCAGCAGCGCCTGCAGAATGGTCATGTTGCCGTTGTTGTCCAAGGTGAATGTGATAACCTTCCCGCTGTGGTTGAACCTTGGAGCTCCAGCCACAAACACCTGAGGGCCTCCGGAGGAAAGCAGCGATTCCAATGAGTAACCTGGAGGTGAACATTCCAGACTGGGATTAATTTCCCTTGTGACAGCTTGATGGCGCTGGTGTGAGAAGGTGAAATACCAAGATAGGCTCCGTGGTTCTGCAGTTCCTCTGGAAATTCATTGGCGTATGCTGATTTGGGAGGAACCACCTTCTGTTGTTTGGCCTGCTTCAGCACAGCACCATTCCAGTTGTAAGCGCCAACGGCTCCAAGCAGAATTCCATCCTGAGGAGGACACGTGGACTGATGAGGTGACTGGTTCTGTTGGCTTTGATCAACCGTACACGACACACGACAAAGTTTGTTTGTTGATGCAGTTGCTAGGAAACTTAAATTGTGTCATCACAATTTAGTTTAAAAGGGAATGCTGTAAATCTGTGAATGACGTTCCTGGCCCGTTAGTTCAGTGCAGAAAAGTCCAAAAGTAGCACATGCTTGGCAGAACTTCCCCATGTGAGCAGCATCTGCTTTCCACAAGACCCCTCGACTCAATTGCACATTTCTGCCTCTGATACCTGAAACTAACGCAGTAGGAAACTGTGGAATGTGGAATCTGCTCTGCATAGAGCATTTCCACTGTGACCCCTTCATTCCAACACCAGAACTTTGTATCATTTTATCTGGATAGGACCCAACAGAAATAATTACATCACAGCACCAGAGAGGACTTGACAGAGCGATGTGATCTTTCTTCTGGTGTTCTGTTCATCACAATACTAGTACAAATAGCCAGAGGCAATGAGCTGAACCTTCCAGAACATTACATGACCTGGTGGACTCACCTGGACCACGTGCGAGGAGAATCCTGCCTGTGCCATCTGCAAGCCAAAACCTCGACCCAGACTGCTGGTTCCTACCCAACAAAAACACTTCAAAAGATCCCGTTCTCTTTAATAAATCTTCTGAGCAGAACATGCACTGACCCTCCAGAGAGAAGATCCTCTCTCCAAGAGCGTCCACAATGTCCTTCAGTGCTGACTCATCCGTCACGTTGAAGAAGTGAGACTCATCCGGGTCGCTGGCGATGAACTTGATCTCGTTGAGAAACGCCTCAGGGTTGATCCCCCGCCGATTGTAATACCCCAGAACCTGGAAAGCACCCATGTGAGGAACCACAGAGCAAGTGGATTTGTGATTTGTAGATTTGTGGCAGTCCAAATGGCGGGACTCACCGCTACGGCATACATGGTGATGTTGTCTCGCTCGCTGGCGGTGACGGCGTCCACCAGCTGAGGGCTGTCGTGAGATTCTCCATCTGTGATTACAATCATCACCTTATGAGCGCCAGGTCGGCCACCACTTTGGAACGCCTGTGACCTGCAGAGGCAAGAACAACACTTTAGTCATGTGACTAAAAATGCGTCGGTGGTCAAGGGGCCCACATTGATCACACCTTGCCACATCGATGGCCAGCGCCGTCCTGGTCTCCTCACCGCCCCTCTGCTGGATGCTCCTGGCGGCCCCCAGCACCTCGCCTGATGTTTGGTACTCGCCTAGTCGGAACTCATGAACCACCTTGGACCCGTACTGCACCACACCCACCTATGGAGCCACCAGCATGTTGTCATGGTAACCACCGACCATGCCCTGTTGGACATGTTAGGTAGGAACTGACTTGTGTCTGTTGCGGACTGATGTTGAACTTGTGGAGGATATTCGTGACAAAGTCCCGGACATCAGACCATGGATAGATGGAGTTGGAGCCGTCCACAACAATCACCAAGTCCATGAAGGTCTCGCATCCTGCAGGACGCAAGTGGTCACCATGGATGTTTGCAAAGATGGACAAACTGACAGATGGGAGGTGACGTTACTCTGAAAGGCAGGAGCAATGGTGTCCGACATTTGGAAATTTTGTTCCATACGGATGCAGATCCCGTTGCTGTACAAGAAGCTTCCGCACTCGTGAGACCAGAGCGGCCCGCAAGTCTGAAACAGGAAGCACGAAGATGACGCGCTACACCATTTGGCATGTCACTCGTGTGCCGTCATGTGACTCACCACAAAGCTGCTGTCCCGGACATCAGAGCTCAGTGTGATTCCCAGACGCATCCCATCTTTCTTCTCCGACACGTTTTTCAGGGACATTCTTCCTGATCACGGGACATGAGGAGATATAGGTACTAAAAGCTTAAAGGTGATGGGGCATCAGGCAGCCATGTGGCTCACCCAAGTTAAGTCGGCTGCAGTCTGTGGTGTTTCCCTTATCCAGCGGACACCTGAACACATCGCCAGTCTGCTGCTTGCCTGTGTACTCAAGGGGAGCACCAACAAGCAGCCTGGAGAGTAAACACACAGTTAATTAAAAGTGGGGGTCCAAGTTTTTTCTCTTTGATGATCATTCATGCCACATGGCAGAAGAGGGGCGGAGCCATGGGGGACCGCCAAATCACATGCCAATCAAAGCTGCTTCTGTTTAGTGATACTGTATTTGCACATGACACCCTGCTGGCTGCTACAAAGATGCATGCGCTTCTGGGAAGATGGGTGAGTCACTTCATCGCGCATCATTAACGACTATTAAACTTCAACATGTCCACACTGTTTCCTGTTTACTCATAAAAACATCTCCCCCTGTCCCACAATGCACTCCATCACTCATGTTCTTCTCCCATCCACAAAAACATGGAAATCCCACCCAAAGCAACACAACTACTGGACATGCTTGTTTGATTCCCACGTGCGGTCATGAAAATAAGGTAGCAACACTGAGGTTGAAGACCGGCGATGTGAAACACATGAAACTGACTTCTGCCATCCAGCTGCTTCTCAGGAATGTTCCATGGATGGATGATCTACAGTCTCTGGAATCAACTCATTTATGAAATAAGAATATGAAACCATGTGACCGTGAGAGAGGGAAATATGAGATCATGTGACAGAATTTTGTAGGCGCAGTCAAGGTGTTGAGGGAGTCCATCTTGGCAACCTTAGGATCTCGTCTCTCCTATTTGCAGACGATGTGTCCTTATGGCCTCATCAGGCTGTGATCTTCAGCGTTTACTGGAGCGGTTTGCAGCTGAGTGTGAAGCTTCTGGGATGAGACTCAGCACCTCCAAATCCGAGGCCATGGTTCTCAGTCGGAAACGGGTGGACTGTACCCTCTGGGTTGGGAGTGAGGTCTTGCCTCAGGTGGAGGAGTTCAAGTATCTCGGGTTCTTGTTCACGAGTGAGGGAAGGTTGGAGCGTGAGATCGACAGACGGATCGGTGCAGCATCTGCAGTAATGCGGTCGCTGTACCGGACCGTCGTGGTGAAGAGAGAGCTGAGCCGGAAGGCAAAGCTCTCTGTTTACCGATCGATCTACGTTCCCACCCTCACCTATGGTCATGAGTTATGGGTCATGACCGAAAGAATGAGATCGCGGATACAAGCGGCGGAAATGAGTTTCCTTCGTAGGGTGGCTGGACTCACCCTAAGAGATAGGGTGAGGAGCTCGGCCATCCGGGAGGAGCTCAGAGTAGAGCCGCTGCTCCTTCACATCGAGAGGAGCCAGTTGAGGTGGCTCGGGCATCTAGTCCGGATGCCTCCCGGGCGCCTCCCTGGTGAGGTGTTTCGGGCATGCCCGGTCGGGAGAAGGCCCCCGGGAAGACCTAGGACACGCTGGAGGGACTATGTCTCACAGCTGGCCTGGGAACGCCTTGGTGTCCTCCCGATGGAGCTGGAAGAGGTCGCTGGGGACCGGGAAGTCTGGACTTCCCTACTGAAGCTGCTGCCCCCGCGACCCGGACCCGGATAAGCGGTGGAAAATGGATGGATGGATG
>QODF01000075.1:1002949-1044651 GCA_024372805.1 Oostethus manadensis
TGTGGTCACCATGGCAGCAGAGTGTGGCATGCAATCACATGATAAAAGTTGTCTCACCTGGCAGGACGCAGCAGGTCCACATCAGCAGCAGGAGGTGGGACGCAGCCATGAGTGTGTCCACAAAGACACAGCACGCGCTATGACAGATCAGTGCTCTCTCATTGTTTTTATTCAAAAGGGGGCAGGGTTTAGTTCACACACACGACAAGCCTCCAAATCCACCTATCACACTGGGGCTCAAAACAGGAAATGCCTCCAATTTGCAGGTGCTGAAGACCACATGTACCCGCAGCCAGGTGACCAGTGCTTAACCAGAAGCACATGGTGCATCCTCTTAAAGACACAGTAGGAAACAATGCCTCCCTCAATGTTTACCCTTAGGAACCCTGCCATGCACCCTAATGGGCCAACCTGAAGCAGCACTTCCTGGTAAATTGTTTAAGTACACTGCTCCCTATGGGTCAGAGCACGCAACAACACAGTCGGTTGTGTTTTTCATGCAAGTGCACAAAAGAATGTTAAACACACACAAACTTACACACAACACATTCAAGTGACCACTTTTGGTTCAAAAGAATGTTGAGCTTGGAAATAGTTCTCTAATGAAAACACACAGAGTGTCTATCTCACACACACACACACACACACACGCACACACAAAGTGCTTCTGTTGGAAATAACAAGTGGAAAGAGCGAGTCACTGTTAACACAAAGCAGACTCAGAGTCCTCCTGAGGGTGTCAGTGAACGCAGCATGCCACCAGACGTTCACACAGGTGTCTTCCCACCTGCTTAACCTCTTTGGGGGACTATTTTTGGTTTTTTTGTGCCCATTGAAGGTACAACAATAAATAGTTGGTGTTTGCTGATGCCTGTGTAGACTCTGTCATCCAGGTCATTTGGTAAGCCACAAAGGAGAATGAACCAAGGCAACTGGAGTCTTGTTTGTTGAAGACGTTTCATCTTTTGTCCAAAAGGCTTCTTCCAGTCTAAAATTTTAGGTGTGGAGTTTTCCTATTTATTCACCTGCCTATTGATGTCGGTGTATTGTTTTAAGCAGACAATGATGCGAACTTGTTTTGGGAGAGCCTTTCTAGTTTGACACATGGCTTCTTCCACACCTCCCTATCCGGAAGGTAGACGTCATTGTCCTCAAAAATTGCGCTTTCTTTTTGAGATGCAAATGAACTGCTGAATATGGGCCTAGAAGAAACTGCTCTCCTATGTTGTGCCATGCATGTGTATAAGGCAGACAGGAAGAAATATCACTATCTGTCTGTGGTCTCTCCGACGTATGGGCATTTCACTCCTCACTACACTGTGCTGCATTAACAACATTGTCGAGTGTACTTCTTGGGATTTTGTCCTAGGGGTGAACCAGCTTTTGTGTGAGGAGGTAAGTGTATGTCATGTTTGTCTCTGACAAACCATCCACGAGACCACTCCATTGTGCCTCCTGTTTCTGTTCTCAGGCTCGGCTATAGTGTCTCTTCTTCTCGTGGCGGATTTGACAAAGGCCCAGTTAGAATACCCACAGGTCGAAAGAGCCTCTGTGATGTGTGTCTTCTCCTGCTGTCTTGGCTGTCACTGGTGAGGATCTTCTCTGCCATGTCCTTGAGGGATCTGATACCCCACCTGTTGTCTGCTTACTACAATATCCTGACATCCCTACTCCAAAGATTATCTTATTATGTCAGAAAAAGTGGTCACTAACAAGCTGTTTTGCCACCAGACAGGTGAACCACCCAAAACGTCCATGCCGGGTCACAATAACAACGACAAGGGAACACACCAACCGAGCTATTTAAAAGAAAACTCCACATTTAAAACTTTTAGACCTGAAGAAGCCTTTTGAACAAAAGGGGGAACATCTTCAACAAACACCAAGAGCCCAGATTCAACACACCTCAGCCATTGGGATTTCAAAATAAAAGAGGTGTTGCAGTTAAAAAGGAGCTCGTGCTGCTTCTGGTATGTTCATTAAGTCAAGTTAAAAAAATAAAAATAAAAGAGACCAGCTGCTTTGCCTTTGAAGGTCAGCGTTGCTTCTGGCGCTTGAGCGTTCCAGTCGTTGCTTAACTGCTTCCAGGTTTTGACATCATTATTTCAGGCGCTGCTCCACTGCAGGGCAAAGGTCAGCTATGAGCTTCTGTTTGGGCGCCCCCTAGTGACCGAACATTGGAACACGCTCTCTCAATATGGGAAGAAATGCTTTGTCTCAGTCAAAAATGCCTAACAGAGTTAAATATAGAAAATTAATACAGAATATATTAGTATATAAAGTACTATATAAATAATTCAGGAAAAAGATATATGACACACTGTGGTTCTCATCATTCTTCCCTAATGAACTTGTGAACATATTCATGTACCGTTTTTTACCTAATCCACTTCATAATTGCACAGCACATACAGTAGATGTGATAAAATATTTTAGTGCTGTGTGGGCATAACAAGCTTAGGTCATATATGTATTTATTATTTTTCTTCTACAAATGTTTCATTATGTTGCGTTCAAATCCAGTACAACATTGTAACATCAAAAAGTGTATAAGATTTCAAGTTGATTTATTTGGTAAAAAAATTAATGCGTCAAGTCATCAACAAGTTTAATTGTTTTCTTCTGCACTTGCAAACTTCAACTTCTTTGACTTCTAAAATCGGAAAAACAACAATATGGGACGTGAGTGCTGCTACATGGTGGTGACTTGGCACTCATCGAGCATGGTTTGGATGACATGAGCACCTGTTAGGGCCCTGTGGGTAACGGGAAAAACGGGAAATATTGTTCCGCCTTTGCTGCGTCTTCTCCCAGTCGTCCATCCAGAGCTGCTGTCGGTACTCAGACTGACGTGTCGTGATTCGCTGGTAGATGTTCAGATTCTGCTGACGGACCAACAGAAGCTCCGCCCTCCGCTTGTCAGCGTTCAGACTGAAGACAGTTTTTGGAAGTGGCAAAGTCAGATTTTGCCAATAACAAATAAAATCGTCAGTCAATTAACATGACGCAACAAAACATGCAGTGGGTGGGTTTGTGTGTGCACTCTAACCTCCTAGGTTGGTACTGATTCTTATGGTCCACCAGACCTCTAGAATCTTCTATGCGGGCCAGCCTGGAGGCCAGTAGGAAGTTGTCTCGCTCAATGGTGGCCCGACGCTCATCCTGCAGCTGAACACATGCTAGTCTTTAACTTTGTTTTTAACTCTGTTATCTTAGCTTGACGTATACAAAGGCCCTGGTGTGATACCAGAATCCAATCAACCAAGCCCACAAGTCAAATACACTTCATACACGCAGGGGGAGCTGTCCACACAAAAAGCTATGATTAACAGGTCATTCGTTTTCATTCTGGCAGAACACCCCCCCCCCTGTAACACCCCTAACTGTAGGTAAAAATCAGCTTCTGGAGAAGAATAAGAAAGGTCTGTTGTCACCTGCAATTTTTTCAGGTTGCGTTGCATGTGAGCGGGCGTGCTCGTTCCCTTAGTGTCGACCACAGGGAGCGTGGAGATTACCTGGATAGATGGACACAATAATGTTGACGCGGTCAGCTGACATCATGCTACCCCAACACACAAGCATACCCGATTGCGGTGCAGCTGGTAATTGCGCTGGTAGTCCCAGGCGTCCTGCAGGTAACGTTTGCTTACAGGCGGCAGGGGTTTGTTCTTGTTAGTGTACATGTCTCCGCACTGTAACTTTAGTTTGTATGTTGCTATAGAAACATCATCCATAATTCATCATCCATTATATGCTCTCTGATAGAATACTGCCACCTAATGGATTGAACGCTTCTATAATGAGGGTTTGCAGCAAACATTTACAATTATTCATCAATCTATTTTCTATTCCAGTGATCTTGTGAGAGGCAGGGTACACCCTGGACTGGTCACCAACCAGTCACGGCGCACATACAGTGTGCTCCATATTATTATGGAATTAATATTCTTCTCGGATTTTGCAAAAGTCAATATAAATTAGAGGCATAATTTTGAAGTCATCCACCTTTAGAGTACAGTTTGAATATGATTGAACAAACCTCTCAATGATAACAGTATTTTCATTTCAAACATAATAATTTCAAATGCTTTGTTCCACGTTGTTATGCACAAGAGAGTTTCAAAGCATTTTACCGGTTGTTAAGAAAATGGTCATTTTTTGACTTTGCAGGCGAAGTTGCATGTTAACACAATATCCCTTCTTTGATATAACTTGAAAAATTCTTACAATTGAACTTGTGATTTTATGGAGCCTCTGGTTGATTTTCTTTGCAAGATGTCAGAATAGCCTCCCACAGCTGCTATTTTGTTGTAATCTTCCTCCCACCCTTAGATTTTTTGCTTGATGATGGTCCGTAGGTTCTCAACTGGGTTGAGGTCCAGGGAAAAAAAGAAGGCCAAACCATGGGTTTTCTCATTTCATGCACTTGCAGCCAATTACATAGACGTATTATTTGCATCATGGTGCAGTGTCACACAAGAAGGCCATTTTATTGTTTTGTACAGAAGGTATGGTTCTTCATATTGTACCGCAGAAGAAAGCGGTCAGTCAGTAACTATTAAAGTCATTTTCACACCTTCAATGACCATAAAGGGCCTACCAACTCTCTCCCAATAATTCTGATGCAAAACATGACTCAACCACCTCCTTGCTGACATCAAAGCCTTGTTGAGATATACTGGTCATCCTCTACTTCATCCATTCAGACCACCTAAGGTGGCACAGCCCTCATTAGTAAACAAGAGTGTTTGAAAATTGAACTTCATGTGTTTGTTGGCCTACTGCAATGGTTCCCAAACTGTTTTGGAGATAAAATTATTTTTAGTGCCCCCCTCCCCCGAAAAATACGTTAATAATCAATAGTGTCCGTGGTAGCCATCCCCACGTGGTAGCAGAGAGATCCTTTGTCTTTCCCATATTTCTTGAAATCTGTGGCATGTTTAATATTATAATTTGGAAAATCATTTAAAAAATTGTATTTAATAGGCTAACCTGGCAAACTAACTATGACAGAAGTCCGAAATTGATATCTGTAATCCAAAGAGCACCAAAAACACAATGCCATGCATGAATTTCATTGAAAAACCAAAAATATATATGTTTATGAATAACACGAAATTCTTATTTGCATAACAATATGGAACATAGTGTAGTGAAACAACCATTCACATTCACACCTGAACAATTTAGTGTCTCCAATTACCCAAATATGCATGCTTTTGGGACGAAGGAAGTAGCCAGACTACTTTGAGAAAAAACTAACTCCAACCAGACCGGACTCCATTCCAGTGCCGCCTACGTCCAGTCTTCCATGTATTTCTTTCCCCTTAACTCCATTCCAGTGAGATACAGACCCGTCCTCCGTGTTTTGCTAGCTTTGTACCAATCAGCCATTTAGCTCCTGTGCTGTTTGTCTCGTGCCCTCTTACTATATTTAAATTGGAATAACGCTGTTTTGGGGAACATCTGGACTGTCACGACCACTAATGGGACACCCAGGATTAGTCCCCGGTACCCCCCGGGTGGATTATTGAACCGCAGGATGAGGGAGTGTGTCGCGGCGGTGGACTCGAGCGCAGGACGGGGGGCCGTGTGATGGCTGCGCTCCAGTGAGCCGGGAGCACGTTGACTGTTCCGCTTGCTCGGTGCTTGTCTCTTTGCACTTTTCCTGGCTCTGTTCGTACTTATGGAGTGCACATGAACGGCGTGTGGATTGGGATTATGAGCGGGGTAAGTGGACGTGCTCAGGCCGTGTCCCCTGGTGGGATTAAACGCGGGCCAGCTAACTAGCAAAAGACTGCTAGCTCAGCGGGCTAGCTGCCGTCTTTGTCTGAAGACACCGGGGAGCTAAGCTATGTTTCCATCGTCGGACACGTCCTCGTCTGACCTGCTAGTTTTGTTTGTTGGCATTTTAATGTGTGTACTTTACTCTCCAACCCACTATTTATCCTCAATTTGTATAATGTTAGTGTTTTAGAGCTGCACATCCGCACTTGATATTTTCTGGCTTTTGCAGGTAGCAAATAATGCCTCCGGTCCAAAGGCTTCACATCATGTGACTTAAGTGCATAGTTTTAATATGTGCAGGTTCGTTGAGACACTATCGGTGTTTAATACAATACACACAAGCTTGGAAACATGGACGTTGAGTCTCACGCGACAAAGCGTGTTTTATATACCACTGAGACGAATACTAGGGCTGGAACTGGAAAGGTCGGACAAGACTTTTTTTTTTAGAGTCAAGGAGTTAATTTATTGCTATTGCAGAGCAGCGTCGATATCTGTTCTGAGAGCTAAACAGACACGTCCGATAATGGATCTCCCTAGCCGTGTAGCGGGCCACAGAGGGCCTCGGTCTAGCTGCATCAATAAAGCCCAATACTGGAATTATATTCGATGCAAGCCTCACAAATCAGCACTGTCGTTTGTGTTTACAGAAGGCAGTGCACCCCAAATGAACCTGTAAGGTTCTTTTTGTATGTAGATTAGCTTCACACTAAATGACAGCGAGACACAGGCCGACGGCTCGTCTCTGCTAACATGCTAGCAGCTAACTACCGAGCTAGCTTCAGTAGGGAATAACCTAGCATCTGCGTTAGCCACGTATGCTAGCCGCGGGGTATGGCACGTTTTGCATTTAATATAACACATTGCAGGCGAACACTTGAACTAGGCGGATATTTTAATAATTGCGCCAGTTAATTTGTGACCATAAACACCAACACGTTCGAAATGCTAATGCAAGCTAGCTGCGTGTGTGTTTAGTCTTTATTCCTAGCTGGCCAATGACGTTAAGTGTTTGTCCACGAAACCACGTTTGTAGGACTGACAAGCTTGTTTGCTAGTTTCTTCTCAACAAGGTTGAACATGCCAAGGATGTGGAGCAATGAACGCCACCTGAAATATTTGAGCCGAAAGTGGACACCTGTGTCCCTGTGCAGTTGTTGCCTGCAATCTAATGGCAAGTCAACTGGTGGCCTGGCATGTCCCACATTCAGCCTTCATCATGACATCGTCATCCACAGCTGGCCAAGCTGTTCACCAGCCGCTCCCTTGCAACCCGTCCGCGTCTTTACTGTGATATGTCCATACACTCTACTCCGTTCCAGCTAGTTTTGTTCTTTGTCATCCTGCAATCATCATTATAGTCTTCTGGTGTGATGTATTTGGTCATGTATTAGCTCCACCCCTTCTTTACCTGTCGTTTGACCATCTGGCTAGTCATCTGCTGGGAGCAGAATCGGGAGTCTCCTGGCTGAGAGTAACATATCTTCCTCTCCAGGTCACAGGTCAATTGGACCAGATGTTGAAAGGTGGATGCTCCGATCAAGGTTTTATGCTGCTAAATCCGATCATGAGACAGGTCGGCCAATACCAACACCGATTGCATAGATTAATTGTACATTTTTCAATTTATTTATGATGAGTGGTACTGGCCACACCGGGTAAATAGGTATTTACTAAAAAATAAACTTGTGGGCAAATATTTTGTTTTTATTGTTGTGAAACCATTTTTGGACTTTTTCTCAAACCTGAATTTAATTTGATGCATGTTTTGAAGTAAAACAAATTCACGTGTCATATCTTTATTAATTAGCTACATTCTTAATTTTAAACCGTATAAATTCCCAACTTTCGTCACTACTGCAGCTGTCAACTATTTGTGTCACTTACGACTGGCAACATTTAAATTGTACACCACTTTATTTTAACCTCCACTCAAACCGTGTGGCCATTGTCTTTATGCTGTTTGGTGGTCATTTATTATTATTTAAAGGCATCAAGTCCGAATTCAGCAGTTTATAATTACTAAAAAAAACTACTAAGAGCAAATCTTTGCCCCTTTTGGTGAGCTACTCAAAATCAAGTGGCAAGCTAGGAGATGGATCCCTGTCATTGTATCACTAAACAAAGTAAGGTTGGACGCACTGTGTTTATGTTTACTAAACAACCACACACAAATAGTCTTTTGAGGACAAGACATAATTAGTATAATAACAAAACATAGCAGTAATTATTCAGCGATACTTGAAGTCAGTACATGAATGTGGTAGTCATGGCTCAATGGGACAAAAACAAGCTCCTAATTAACGGCATTACTTGCTTTACAAAAATGTCACTGTGGTTAAAAAAAAAAAAAAAAAACACATTTGGAGTCAAACGAGAAGATGGTGGATAACAAGGTTGCTAGATGCCGCCAGTGACAGCTAGGCAATGTGTGTCATCAAAGATGCAAGAAAAGTCAGACAGTAAAAGGTTTGATAAGGAAGTCATCAAACACGCTGGCATTGATTTCTGTAGAGTGTCAACCTGTCAAACAGAAACCATTGAGGTTTTACAGAACATTTTTGGTTTCCTCAGCAATACGTCTACGTCTCTTGTCTGCTCAATACGGGTGTTGGCAACAATACGTGACACAGCACACCAGGAGGGTTTGCGTGCCGTTAGACTTTTGCAATCGACTTTGAAGGGCATTTATGGACATGCTTCGATCGATGTCCATCCCTAGGGACAATATTGTTGGCTCATGTGTCTTTTATGAATTTAATAGGCATGACGTAAACATTGAACTTCTTCGCCCAGAATGCCCTGACCACACGTTTTTCCCAATGTACAGGAAGCCATGCGGGCAGCAGGGAGGCGGCGCCGGGTCCATCCCTGAGGAGGCGTCCTGCGGCTGGGAGGAGCGCCCTTTAGCGGCGGCCCCCCACCCCCCCTGCAGCGCTCCGGGGACGCCCCTACTAAGATGTCCCTCAGCGGCGGCCCTGCAGGCGGGAAAGGTGTGGACTCCAACGCGGTGGACACGTACGACAGCGGCGATGAGTGGGACATCGGTGTTGGCAATCTGATCATTGACCTGGACGCCGACTTGGAGAAAGACAAACTGGAGATGTCGAGCAGCAAGGAGGGCGGCATGGCTGCCCCCCCCAGTGCCGTGGCAGCTTTGCCTGACAACATCAAGTTTGTGAGTCCCGTGAGCAGCGGGAAAGACAACAAATCCAAATCCAAACGTACTAAGAACTCCAAAGACGGTGCTAAAACCGCTATGGCAGACACCGTCAAGAAGGAGGTTCCAGGTCGGTCCCCCGGGGACCCTCCTGCACAAAACCTCAATTCCACCCTGACTAAGGGAAGTGACAAGTCGGGCAAAGGCACCCGTGTCCTTGCAGCTGTCAAGAAAGACAAGGACGGTGTGTCTGCAAAGACTAAGAAGGACAAAATGGAGACAAATGCTGACAAGGAGCTGGGAACCCCACACCTACCGGTGGGGGGCCCTCGTGCTGGCTCATTTGAGGGCCAACAGAACTCTGAAATGGCCGAACACATGGGTCACATAGCGTTGGACTCTGCGGGGATTGGCCAACCTGTTGCCATGACGACAGAAGAGGAGGAAGACGAGGAGGAGGGCATGGACAACGGTGAATGCAGGAAGCTGAAGAATATGCTATGTGCTGACAAGGTAAGACCACTTTTCTTCTGTCCTCTTTGGAATGTCACATTGAAGAACACCAAGTGACGGCCGTATATTGGCAACTTAAGGAAAGGAAATACTCAACATTAGACAGAAACCAGACTGTGGGGTGTACTCTACGTAGCTAAGATGTCTTGTGTTTGGAATGAGACCACCGTTTGTGTACCAAAATGAGTAGAATGTCTGCGTCTTCCTGGTTGAACTTTGTTGGACACTATGTTTGGACACTCAACTGTCTTTTGCACCCCCAGATGGATTCTCCCTCCTCCACCCCTGCTCCTCCCCCACTTCACCTCCTTTCCCCCGTGGCCCACAGCGACATCTCGTCATCCTGCGAACAGATCATGGTGCGCACGCGCTCGGTGGCGGTCAACACAGCAGACGCTGCGCTAGCCACTGACCCAGAATGCCTGGGACCTTGTGAGCCTGGAACCAGCGTCAACCTGGAGGGCATCGTGTGGCAGGAGACGGAAGACGGTGAGGATGCGTGTTATACTTGCTCTATTTCATGGTCAACTACTTCTAGACGTCCTACTCCACTGCTCTTCTTTAGATAATGTAGCTTCGCTTACGTGTCCATATGTCTTAATGTGCCTTCATGTATCATCTGCAGGCATGTTGGTGGTCAACGTGACCTGGAGAAATAAGACATATGTTGGGACCTTGCTGGACTGCACCCGGCATGACTGGGCTCCACCAAGGTTTGTTCACGTGTTTGCTGACAGCTGTGGGCCGTATACAAACGCTTGTGCGCTCAGGTTCCTGTCAACAACGCTGCGTCTTTTTCAGGTTCTGCGATTCTCCCACAAGTGATGTCGAGATGAGAAGCGGACGTGGTCGAGGGAAGCGGATGAGGCCTGGCGGCAACGTGCCTGTGACCGACAACAGCACATCTTCTGACAACAAAGCCAGCAACAAGACGCGTGGGGCCGCCACCGGCAGCAAAGGTCGTCGAGGCAGTCAGACGGCGGGCAGTGTGGAGGACGCAAAGGCCAGCCCCTGCTCCGCCAAAAGGAAGACGAAGCCTGTATCTGACATGGAGCCCACATCCAGCTCTGAGGACACCAAGGCATCCAAGCGCATGAGAACCAACTCGACTGGCACAGCAGCCCCCCTCCATGGAGGGAAATTAGACCCCCTGGCTCCGCCCCCACTGGATCGGACCTGCCCCTCCCCTGTGCTCATCGATTGCCCTCATCCCAACTGTAACAAGAAATATAAGCACATCAACGGGCTGAAGTACCACCAAGCGCGTGCTCACAATGAGCATGATGTCCGACTGGACCAGGATGCAGACAGTGAATATGGTGAAGAGCCCGCCCTCCATCCTGACCAAGCATCTTGCAACGGGGCTGCTATCTCCCCAGCTCGCTCTACTACGCCTAAAGGGCGAGGCTTTGATGCTCCCTCCCCTTCATCAGGGAAGCAGACATCAAAGCAAGGTAAGAAGAAGGGTGGCGAGGCTGAGCCCGAGGGGATGGATGGTGGCGAGGAGGCAGCATGTTTGACCGACGAGGCGAGTAACGACTGCATGGACGACAGGAAAACCAAGAAGATGGCAGCGGGTGCCAAAGTTGATAAAATGACTCCGAAGGGCGTGAAGCCCAGTCGCCCTGTGGCCCTCTCTGGCCCTAACCCTTCCCCTTACAACCTGCAGGCATCCTCCCCCGCCATGGGTTCCGTTGTACAGTCTATCCCCAAGAGTCCCCAGATGAAAAACATCCAACCAAAACCTCCCTCACTGGCTGACCCTGCCTCAAGCCCTGCCCTTGCCAAGGATAAAAAGAAGAAGGATAAGAAGAAGAGGGAGGGCAGTAAGGAGTGCGACAGTCCAAAGGGAGCAGGAAAAGAGGTGAGGCCAGAAGACGTGTATGGCGAGGGGTCTGACGCCTTGCTCAACGGCTCCTCGGAAGCTCAGCAGAGCAGACTGGCGAGCATCAAGGCTGAGGCGGACAAAGTTTACAGTTTCTCAGACAATGCGCCAAGCCCGTCCATTGGAGGGGCCAGCAGGGTGGAGGGTGCCCCCCCACATCACCTCAACCAAAACGGGGGTGACAGTGCGTCTGTCAAAACCGGCAGCCCCGCCTACTCGGACATTTCTGATGCTGGGGAGGACGGTGAAGGCAAGGCTGAAGGGGTTAAGGTCAAATCGGAGCCTGACCAAGGGCCCCGTGAGGGGGCCAAGAAAGCGCTGTTTCCACCTCAAGCGCCCAACAAGGAGTCTCCTTACTACCACAACTATGACTCGTACTACTCCCCTGGTTACACTAACCCCAGCCCGGCCGCCGCTCCGCCTCATGTGGAAGGAAGGGTTAAAAAGGAGGAGGAGCCAGACATGGTGGAGGAGGGTAAAGTGAAAGTGGAGCCCCAAGAGGACAGGAAGGTGGATCCGGGAGCGCAGCAGCCATCAGTTATTCAGCAGCGCTCTAACATGTACGCCCAGCCCCTCTACTACAACCAGTACTACGTCCCCCCTTACTCCTATTCACCTGACCAGGCTTACCACGCCCACCTGCTGGCCTCTAACCCTGCCTACCGCCAGCAGTACGAGGAGAGACAGCGGCTGATAGACAAGAAAGCAGAAGGTAAAGACGACTGGAAGCAGAAGGCATCTGTCCCACCCACCCTCACTCGAACCCCCAGCCTCACCGACCTGGTCGCCAAAGGCAAAGCCAAGGAGACTGGGCCAGAGCTGACCAAGTCTGTCATCATGGTGAAGAGCGACGACCCCAAGATCTCTGCGGCTCAGCCCGAGGGGCTGAAGATGAAGCTGAGCGAAGCAGGGCATCATGGGAAGGACGAGATCAAAGCGGGGACAGAGTCTGCTCGGCCATCCGGCGTTGAATCCGCTATGTGGTACAGACAGGTATGACGCCATTGTTGTTTCTGCTGATTTTGACGACATTGGTGGTCCCCCCCCTAACCATCATTTCCTTGTACAGGAGCCCGACTCGCGCTTGTGGCCTTATGTGTACCCCAACAAATACTCTGAGGCCCCTAAGGCCCAGGAGGACGAGCGCTGGAAGGACGAAAGGGAGCGCGACAAGAAGGCCAAGGAGGAGCGTTTACGTCCCAAAGAGGGGCCGCATAAAGAGGAGGCTAAAGAGGGGGCGGAAGGACGGGCACAAGTGCCCACAGAAGAGCAGCGGGCCACGGGGAAGGAGGTCCGGCCCTCCCATGTGCAGTTTTCAGCCCCGCTGGCCCAGCACCAGGGCTACATACCCTATATGCACGGACCTTATGCCTATGGCCAGGCTTATGAGCCTGGACACCCCGGATACAGGGGGGTGCCCTCAGTTATGATGCAAAACTACCCTGGTAAGACCACCGTTTGTCCTGTTTGTCGCCATGACCACCATTCTCAACACATACAGTACACATCTTTGTCTGTCTTTAGGCTACCTGCCCGCAGGGTACTCCTTCTCGGCTTACGGGGCGAAGGCCGTGGCAGGCGAGGAAGGTGAGAAAGCATCCCGTTCCAGCCCCACAGTTAAGCCGGGAGGCGAGTCCAAAGCTCTGGACCTCCTGCAGCAGCATGCTAGCCAGTACAAGAGTAAGTCACCGTCCGTGCCAGACAAGACGCCACACGAGCGTGACAGGGAAGGAGAGCGCCCACGCTCCTCACCGTCCCAACGCATCCTTCCCTCACATCATCACTTGGGATACCCACTGCTGTCAGGGCAGTACGACCTGCCCTATGCCTCAGGTGAGATGCCATCCTGCTGGCTGCACTTGGCTAGTCAGCTAGAACAGTCATGTGACCGTAGGTCTTTTACTCAGGTCTGTCGTCATCTGCCATCGTTGCCAGTCAGCAGGCGTCTGCCCCGTCCATGTACCCCCCCGCACGGAGGTGAGAAAGGTAAGATGCCAATAGGTCACTATGATTGCATTGAAGATGCTGCGGGTAGAAGATTAACCATTGTCATCTGCAGGTGCACCTGATTAGCTGCCCCCACAACCCTCCTCCCACCTAGAGTCATGTGACTGGATCACAAGAGGATTTGTGAAGACTCCACCCAGGGACCGCCCTGTGCTGTCTGGCTCCGCCCTCCGTAATGGATGAGGAGGACGCTCGGTCCACCTGACCCACTGGCGTGCCCATCTGGGCTGCCAGTGTGGTGCTGAGTGGATGCGACGATCAGATCGTTGTGGGGGAGGAAGAACAGGATGATCACTTCCTGTCTCAGAGCCACGCCTATTTTTAACGGCACGCTGTTTTTGTTTTTTGAATCCTTTGACGAACTCTGACCTCCAGACTCGATCGAGCTCCTGCCCCCCAAATCATCATTATCAGCGCATCTCTGAGCACCAAAACAAAAAACACTTGGACAGGCGACATCAGGCTCCTCCCCTCAGTGTGTAGCTGTACTGTAGTATGCGCGCGTGTGTGTGTGTGTGTGTGTGTGTGTGTGTAAATAGTGTACAGAGGAATTATTTTAAAGAGCCTGTTGGATGCTGTTGCTTTCCTACTCTTCTTTTTGTCTGTTGCCTCTGTTTTTCTACTCTTGTTGATCTCATTAAACATGTAGCTGGCCCAATGGCGCCTCAGTTACTTCACACTCATACACACACACTGTAAATGAATGTTTTTAATTTTAATAAAATATTATATTACGTGCTGTATGACAAAGAGTGAGCCCTCAGTAGTCTAATTCTATCATTTTATTAAAATGTGATTTTCTCAGCATATGTAGAACTTGTTTTTGTTGTGGTCAGTGCTCAAATGTCTTTGGACAAGAATGACATTTAATGTCATTGTGGAAATTGCTGAATAGTTCTCATAGCATTCATTCAAAGTGCCTTAGGGCCCAACTTTAAGTAGCAGGTGGCCAGTAGTGATCTTCAATTCTAAGAAGTCACTTAAAAATATATGAGACAATATTTCCAACATTTTTATTAGTATTTTCATTAGTAATTATTTACAAATACGATAAAAACGAAAAGAAGTCCGTAACTGCTACGATTTGCCCTAATAACCACAGGGAGGCGCTGATGGTCACCTGTTAGCTTTAAGAAAACACATTTGGAAGTACACTACAGTCCACTCCCGGTGGCTTTCTGTTGGTAGTTTTACTTTGAAGTCATCTTGATTGCACTTCCTGCGTGACGATCACTAGGCACTCGAAGACGAAGCGCAGCACTCGGAGAATCGAAGGCAGATCAACTGAGAGAAGACTGCAGAAAAAGTTAAGGTACGCACGAGGATGACGACGATGCCATAAACATCACGTGACTAAAAAGGCGCCAGGAAATAGGTTAAATCCAGTTAAAACGCGTATTTACTAACTTTCTGGTTGACTTTTGTGACGTTCATTTGATTGGAGAGCATAGACAAGTTTTGCTTAGATGTGGATGCCTGCATGTGGCAGGATGGCCTTTGACCCCTGTGTGTCTTCATCATTATCCTGACATATTAAGGCCAGTACCATTGGTCCTCAGTGGTCTATGGTGGTGCATGTCAATGGTCCTGGATTGGAATGTGCTCTCTGCCGTATCCAAAAGCGTTGCCACAGCAACAGATGTCTCCGCTTCACTGACTGACCAATCACAGCGCATCACCTAAAACGAAATGTGATCTGACCTTGCAGGCCTGCAGCAGGCATGTCGGACATCTTGGAGCAGAGCAATGAAGTCCTGACTTCTCATGTGTTGGACCACCCCAAAGAGGAGGATAGCACCCTACCTTTCAGGCATGTGACTGCATCAGAAATACTTTTATTTTGAAAGGACACTTGTCTTGACAAGTCTTCAAAGACATCCTGTGCCGCTTGCCATGAGCCCACCCCCTCATTAGCGTGACAAAAATGTGTGTTGTTGGGTCATTCTTGTCACGTCCAACACGCACTAATTCCATTTGCAGACACTGAACTCAGCACACAGACGTCGGATTGACACTGAACTAAGCATGGTTGCCTGTCCCACTTGGACCGCTTGCATAATTACAGCTTTGTGCACGTACGTGTGCGTGAGCGTTGCATCCGTCTTGTGAACAATGGTGTCTTTCACACACGGCCCTCTAGCGCACTAAACAACACACTCACAAGTAGTTATTTTGCATGTTGGCTGTTGTTGAGGTGTGTGTGTCTTTTGCAGGCCGCATGTGATTGATGACTTGTCGTATGAAGATGTGAAGAAGTGCTACAGGGGATCAGTAAGTCAACAACGATACAATCAATCAATGTGACATCAGCCGTGTGGTGTATATTAATGTGTGTGTGCGCTCAAGACAGTGAACAAGTACAACAGTCAATACCACAAACTTTTTCAGACAGTCCCTAAAGACGAGCTCCTAATGAAAGGTACTTCTTCTGGTTAAAGTTCTGGTTCTGTTGTGGGTATCATACGGTGATGCAGATGTGTGTATGCGCAGTGTACTCGTGCGCCCTGCTGCGTGATATCCTGCTTCAAGGTCGTCTTTACATCTCCAGAAACTGGTTGTGTTTCTGCGCCAACCTTTTTGGAAAGGACATCAAGGTTGGAGGAGTCAGACTAAGCCACTGGGCCACCACACGACCTGTTGATCTCTGACCTGTGTGTGCGCGCAGGTGTGTATTCCAGTGGTTTCAGTACGACTGGTGAAAAAACACAAGACGGCCGGCCTGGTGCCAAATGGCCTGGCTATGACCACAGATACGGGACAGAAGGTGATTGATTTTTACCACAGTGGTACCTCCAAATTGGCCCTCCATAGTTTACTCCCAAGTTGTTCTCTTTTCAAAACAATTGTTCTCAGGAGCTGATGTCTCATATGATGGTTTAAATTTCAAGTTTTGCCCCACAACGGGTTTTTTCACTTTGGAGGTTGCACTGTAAACGTGAGGTTGTAGAAATTGACAATGGTGTCATGTCTCATGTTTGTTGTTGTTAACTTTGTGCGTCCAGTACGTGTTTGTGTCGTTACTTTCCAGAGACAATGTGTACGACGTCCTCAGGAGGATCTGCACTCACCTGCAGGCTAGTGCACCAGCATCACTTCCCACCGGGCCACATGACACACACACGTGCTATCCTCATGTTGCCATATTTGATTTTTTAAAAATGTATCCTCATTTCATCATCGTGCACTCATGTTTCATGCACGTTTTATCATTCATACTGGTGTTTCATCCATATGTCATCCTCACTTTCTCTTCATGTCTTATCCTCACATTCTCATATTTCATCCTCATGGTGGAATATTTCTCCTCACGCATGCTGATGTTTCATCAAATGCATCCATCCATCCATTTTCTATGCAGCTCAACCTCACTAGGAGCCTACCCCAGCAGGCTTCAGACGAGATGCAGGGTACACCCTGGACTGGTCGCCAGTCATTCGCATGGCACAACCATTCACACTCCCAACTGCCTAATTGCACAGCCTTAAAAGCGTGCACATCATGAATGCTGGGGCTTGTTTTCTGAGAATCTACTGCACCTCCCGGTAAATTGTTTGCAATGGAGCAGTAGAAATATACTAATAACAGTACTTCATCTGGTTAGCCACATTGGGCTGCTATTATTTTGAACACTACCAGAACAGGAAAACTTAAAGGAAAACTGCACTTTGAAGTAGCTGGGGAAAGAGAAGTCTGGGCTTCCCTGCTTGGGCTGTTGCCCCCGCGACCCGACCTCGGATAAGTGGAAGAAAATGGATGGATTGGTGTCCATCATTCACAATACTTATGTGAAAAATGAATACATATTTCTTTTCCTTGTCATTTTCTCTTTCTTCCCTAAGAGAGAAAACATGCTAGCAAGAGGGAGCTAACAATGCACAACATGAGAACCACCTATTCTGACGATAAAGCTCTAAGAAACTGCAATTTTCCAGTTACATAACTGACCGGTATATTAACCAAGCTACAGCGATATTGTTATTGTAGCAGCTAACACAAAGAACAACGCCTAGCTAGTTGCCTCGCAGCCTGCAACTGTGCTGTTTGTAGGTTCAGACGAGTTAATGCTTGGTTACAAATTATATATAATGAATATTCATGTTCCATTTTTGTGTTGTCATGTGTCAAGCCTCATGTTATATGCGTTTCCAGGTGAACGGCAAGAGTCTTAGTGTGAAAGAGTTCCTGGAGGAACCCAGCTCGTTGTCCATGGTAATGTCTACGCCATTGTGAGTTTAAAGTTCACATGAGCAGCTGATGTGTGTGTCAGGATGAGTTTCCTGAAGTTATGCCGTGGACAAGGCCGCAGTCGCTTCCCACCGTCTCCTCATCCCTTCCTGACCTGTTAGGAGACTCCCCTCCTGGCCACGCCCCCGACACGCCCTTCATAGTACACACCCTGAGTGGTAGGGCCACACACCTGTCAATCAGCACTGAGCAAACCCTGCCTGCCTAATTGTGCACGTGTGTAGAAGCAGAACGTCTAGAAGTTCTTCCACACATGAGTGACGCGCAGAAGCAGCTGCTCAAAGTCTTCATACTACTGTGAGTAGTAGCTCTTTCAGTTTAAGCATATACAAAAATTACATTTCAGAACTAGCTCCGGCCACCTACACTGACGTTTACCACGTCTGCGTGTGTGTAGCGTGACAGTGTTGGTGTTGTCGTCGGTTTACCTCGCCTACCGAGTGGGTCGTCTGGAGCAGCAGCTCAGCTTCTTCACACACAGGTACATCTAGTCGTCATCTTGGTTGCAGGGGTTCTTTTGATGAATCCTCCAGAAACAGGTGCTGACTCGTCAACCCCTGCAGGTGTGGGGAGGTGCCTTGCTGGACGACCAATCAGAGGACTTGACCAGCGAGCCAATCAGGCAGCGATGACCGGCACTTAACACATTGACCTTTAGGATAGATTAGTTAGCATAGCAACGTCAGCAAAGTGAGCAGAGATTCTTTAACACAAAGTGAACTCAAAAGCAAGCCGGTGTCACTTTGACACCAACACAACAAATCCACAGCAAATACATGTAATAGTGAATTATTGGCCAATGTGTTGCTGCAACTCACCACAGGGGGCCGCCAGATGTCATTTGACCTGCTGATCCCATCTGAGCTTCACGTTGTAGTCGTGAGGCGGGTATGTAATCAGATTACAAGCCAGGGTCAACACCGGGCTCACTAAACTCACTTTGGAAGTAAAAGGTCATGTGCTGGCTAATTACTTAACTACAAACATATCAATCTGTTCCGGAGGCTTCCAGCCCCTGGGTGAGCTGGAGCCTATCCCAGCCGACTTTGGGTGAGAGGCTGAAGTTCCACCGCTGGACTTGTCGCCAGTCAATCACAGGAGATGCAAAATGGCACGCCTCCTCCTGCTACTCCCAGTGAAACACAGTTTGACACCCCCTCTTTGTGAAGCTGTCACACAAAACATTTTGTTTTCACAATAAAACACAAGTAAAAAAGTAAAAAAGTTTTGTTGTTTGCATCAATATCAACATCTTTATTATCCCAAAACAAAATGACTAAAAGAGGATGGCGATAAAAAACTTCCTGTCCTGTGCCCGGTTGGCTTGTAGCTCGTAAGTCCATATATAGTCCACAACGATCACCATCTTAGCGGCAAGTATGCATCTTGAAAGCGGTCCTTTCATTTCCCATTTCCTGTCCTAGCATCTAATGCCGCCACTCTGCGACTCGTTCATATCGGGTTGGCTGGAGTACCGTCTGGTCTTGGCGGCTTCGTCCGAGAAGGCCACACTTAGGACCACGTCCGGGCACTCTGCCTCAGTTCCATAATGTGTTCTGCTTGACAGCAGCCGCACGTCGGCGTGAACGTTGGCCACAGTGTGGCGCCGCAGTCCGCCTGACTTCTCCAAGTAGACCTCCCCTTCTTGTTCCACCAGGGGCGCCAGAGAGGAGCACTCGCACATTGGAGGCTGTGTCACATCCGGCTGCAATCCGTCCCCTAGCAACCACCGCAGATGCCGGCATTCTGGAAAAAAAACGCAAAACATCTTAACTACCTTAGGCAAAGGCAGACAACCTAAAAATGGCAGCCTGCTAAGCAGGCTGCTTCAAGCATTTAAGACTTTAATCACATACGACTTTTCTACATGGTGATCGTCTTGACCAAAGCTGGTGTGTTTATTTGTGGCGTCTGCTTCCTGGAATTCCAAGAACTTTCCTGTGGCCTGAGCCAGTTAGCACAGCCACTTAGCCACATTGCTAACAGGCAGCAAAAACAAACAAACTTTATTCCATTGAAATTACATGTGCTAATGGATGCTAGAGATGGCATTTGTGGCTCTTTTGAGGGGAGCCGGATCTTGGTGAGCCGTTCCTTTTAAGAGCCGTTCATAAAACTGGCTCATTTAGATCATTACAGTATATTACGTTTTAAGAAGCCAGCAAATCGTTTTATCTGGGAAATAATCACTGGGAGGTAAAGAATTTAGAAACCCCAGAACCTGAAATATTGATTATAACCTTATTTGACATGTGTGGATTAAATTTTAAAGTCTGATCTAGATTCCTTGTAAATATACCGCAGGGTGGCGCGATATCACTCTGCTTTGACAGTGACGTCACCATTTAGAATTACCCTTTGTACAAATTCCATGTATGTGTGTGTAAACCATGACTTGAACATGTATAAACATTAAAAAACAAAGCAGGTTACAATGAATTTCTGTGCCAAACAGCTTTTAGTGCAAAGATTTCCCCACAAGAACATTGTTAATACAAAACAACAAAACATACAAAGTGTTCAAGATAATGGTGGCCATCATGAGGTGCATTTTGTTGCTCTGTAAACAAGTTAAACCCTAAAGATGACTCCTGAACTGTCTTGTTTCAATTGCATATGTAATAAGCAACGCGCTGGGCTGCTTTCCTCTCCATGTAACTGGGAAAAAAAAATAGAACGGTTTCCAGCTGCGACTCCATTCCCGTCGTTCATGTTAACGAGCCATTAAAAAGAACCGGTTTATTCGTGAACATCCCCACACTAATGGATGCCAACGGGCTAAGTGCTCCGTATGTTCCTGAGTCCAAAGTGCTCTGTTACACTCACCTGAGGGCTGGCGCTCTCTTGCAAAGACGTTGCTGAGGTACGGTGAAACCACCATGGCCACTAGGCGCTCCAGCTGCTGGTATCGCTCGCTGGTACCACCGGACTCATGAATGCCCTACAGGTCGCACACGCACACACACAGACATAATATGTTCTGAAGAATGTTAACTGACACTTACATCCACATAGCAGGTTCTAGAATACCTGCAGAACCAGCAGCATGTGTGTGACTCCCGGGGGAACGGAGGTGCCATTGGCCAAAATGTCCTCGAGATGGAGCCTCAAAAGCACCAAATCCCTGAAGGCCAACAGTGCCATCTGTCTAACAGACAGCTCCTGACCCTATATGCACACAAAAACACACACACACGTTCATTCTCAGCAGACAAGCCTAGTCGTAACAGGAAGTGGAACTCACCTGTACAGGATAAAAGATGGCCTGCAGGGTGGGCAGCGTCTCCGTGAAGAAGAAGTCCCACACCTCGGCCAAGACCACCAGCTGCTCTTTGCCTTCTGTGGGACGGAAACAGGTAGTTACTATGGCAACAAACGTGTTGATGTCACACTCCTCACCAGAGATGAAGATACGATCCAGAACGTCAGCCAGGCCTCCAGTCAGCAGCTGGTTCTGAAATGATAAAAAAAAATCAACTCCCTCATTCCTCCAAGAAACGGAAAGGAAGTGAAAGTACCTGGAAGTAATCTGCAATGAAGGAGCCCATCTCTGTTTTAAGAAGCCACCTGGAAACACGGCCCCGCCATGTCAGCGTAATATACTTTGGCTAGTAGTGCTTCGATACGTTACCAACAACACCACCTTAGCATGCATGCACATTGCACTTGTGGAAAAGGAAGTGAGAAGAAGATGAGGTCACCTGATGCTCTCGTTAAGCGTGTACAGCTCGTTGGCCTGCAGAGCTCCGCCCTGGAACACTTTCGTTACTGCTGATTGAACACTGCAGGACCGGAGGTCAGAGGTCAGTCAACACACACACGAAAAAGTGCGCTGCAGGTCAAAAGTCACAGAGAAAGAGCCAAAAAAACTTAAGCTAAAGTAGTTTACTACTGTTAATATGTGTGACAGGAAGTGACCCGGCTGTCATGGCCACTTCCTGCCAAACATCCTTCTCACCGCCGCACCAGTGCAGGAAACATCCACGAGGCCAACCTTCTCACCAGGAAATCCTAATTTGACGCCATGACGGGCCTTTTCATTGTATTGCAGCACAAAAACACAAACAAGGACGACACATTTCAAAATAAAGAGGTTGTCACCTGTTCCACATACTGCTGTTGGCCACATTCGGCGCAGCCGGGCTAGCATGGAAGCGGGCCAAGTCCGACAGAACCGGGGAGCTCATGAATCGAGGCCTGGAGCGTCTGAACGATCCCATCGTAGAGCTCCAAACCTTCAAAAGCAGAATACCACAAACTAACTAGAGGAAGAAACAGGAAGTCAGACAGGTGGATGCTCGTAAAACTGAAACTACAACTTCCTGTCAGCGGGAGGTCTCACGCTGTCTACTTCTGTGTGCATCTCCTGCTATTTCTCTGTTTGGTGGTGGTGGTGGTGTTTTTTATGACGCCATGACGTCAGGTTGTGACACGTGAACAACACAAACTCGCATAGCATTGTTTTTCCAGAAGCTCCCTTCTCTTAAACAATTTGCATTTACGGGCGCGCGTGTGTGTGTGTGTGCGCGCATCAAGCTGCGGCAGCAGCACGTGGATGCTTAAACTCACCTTCCCACTCCTCCTTGTTTATCACATGACGTCACACACCCAAATCATAACCTCCGCTTCCGCCGCCAAATGTCACGTGACCGCCTTCATTAAGTTGTTGGTGACTTTTTCTCCGGAGGACAAAAGAACGACAAGAGTCGCTTTTCTCGTCGCTTCCTTCAAGCTTCTATCCAAGTGGCGGGAGGCTGGCAGCTAACAAGTTGCATATGCTACACGATAACACTTCCGCTAAAGACCTTCAGTATAAAACTAGCCCTGGTGAAATAGCCTGAAATGTTAATATTAACTTTTTTTTGGAATACGAGTAATACTACTTTTTTTTAGTAATACTTTGAAGCGGCGCCCGTGTTGTAATCGTGACGCTAGACTCAATAATCAGTCGTGCCGTGTAAAAAAATTGTGCCTTTATTGTGAAATATGTTTCTAACTTCCGGTACATTTTTGCCCACACACGTAAAATAAACTCAAGGAGACATTTATTTCTTCAAATCTTGTTTAGTCCTAATTAGATTACAGACAACACAAACACGCTGTGTTATTGACTCGCAGACTAATTCAATCCTTTTTCTTCTGTGACGTACATAAAAAAAACTCATGGCAACCAGACAAAATGTCACTTGTTTAAAAATCCACTCAAAAAGATCCACGTGTTAATGACTAACTAATATGGCACTGCCACCTGCTGTTACTCAAACGTTCAAAATGATAGTTACATTCAAGATATTCTGTTTTCTGTTGATCCCAACTAGTTGGTATTGTTGCCTTGGCGGAGGTCGTGTAGTTTATTGCAAGCATCACATGGTTGCTTGCAGCAGCTGGACGGCCGCCTCTCTGTTGTGTCTTCTGGCCTCTTGTAGAGGAGAGCTCCCCCACCTGGTGGCACACGCCATTGCGTCACAGTCAAGATCAGTGAGGGCAACTTCTTCATTCATTCATTTTCTATACCGCTTATCCTCATTAGGGTTGCGGGTATGCTGGAGCCTATCCCAGCTGACTTTGGGCGAGACTGGTCGCCAGTCAATTGCAGGGCACATATAGACAAACAAACATTCACACTCACATTCATACCTATGGACAATTTAGAGTCGCCGATTAACCTAACATGCATGTTTTTGGAATGTGGGAGGAAACCGGAGTACCTGGAGAAAACCCACGCACGCACGGGGAGAACATGCAAACTCCACACAGAGATGCCCAACGGAGATTTGAACCCAGGTCTTCTAGATCTCCTGACTGTGTGGCCAAAGTGCTAACCACTCAGCCACCGTGCGGCCGGGCAACTTCTTATTTCGTTAAAAGTTATACTAGTTTTCACCAAAAGTCTCAGAGGTGCCACAGTAGTGTTCACCTGTCCTTCAGGGCAGGATTGGCTCCTGTTTTCTCCAGCAGGAAGCGGAGGACCTCCGTGTGACCCTCAGCAGCAGCCAAGTGCAACGCTGACCTGCCATCGTAGTCGACAGCGTTGACGTCCACTCCGGACAGGAAGTAGCTGTAGGCCGCACAGGAAGGGGTTGACAGGCAGTGTGAAGATGAAATGCAGAGTAGCTAAAATTTACCGTTGCAGCGCTCGAACATCTCCTTTGAAGGCAGCCAATAGGACGTTGATGATGTGGTAACCCTGTGTGGACACCAATGGATGCCTATGAGGACCTCATGGACTAGTCTGGGATCACACTGGAGTGACAGGACTCACCTCAGATTCTGCCTTCCACTGCTTGTAGGCCAGAACTTGCCGAAAAGGCGTCCTGATGTCAAAGGCGTGGAGCTGAAAGGTGGACACCAGCTCCTGCCGGCACAAAGGTAAAAGGTCACAGATAGGAAGTACAATGTGTCTGCGATTAACGTGTGATCACCACCTGGCAGAAGTGGACCGCCCTCCATGGATTTCCATAGGCGTCCAACTCTGGAGAGAAGGCCATCAGGCCCAGGACGCCAGGAATGACAGCGAGCAGGCCGCCATAGTTGCTCGACACGGCTGGTATAGACACCTGCAAAAACATGCTGACATTAGCTTAAGTCTTAAGCACTCTTAAGTCTTCAACACTCCTCTATTATTATTCATTCATTCATTTTCTGTGCCGCCAATCCTCATTAGGGTTGCAGGTATGCAGGAGCCTATCCCAGCTGGCTTTGGGCAAGAGGCGGGGTACACCCTGGACTGGTCGCCAGCCAATCACAGGGCACATATAGACAAAAAAACAGTCACACTCACATTCATACCTAAGGACAATTTAGAGTCACTAATTAACCTAACATGCATGTTTTTGGAATGTGGGAGGAAACCGGAGTACCCGGAGAAAACCCACACACGCACGGGGAGAACATGCAAACTCCACACAGAGATGCCCAACGGAGATTCGAACCCTGAACCTTCTGACTGTGAGGTCAATGTGCTACCCACTCGACCATCGTGCGGCCCTCTATTATTATTTCCGCTTTATTTCTTAATTTGTTTAGTGATGCAATTGAGAATTGAAATTTTCAATCCTGATATTATACCAATTGATAACCAATCAAAATGCTCCCTTTGGCCATTGGAGACGTCGAGTAGGAGGCGGGACCTTATAGAGGAAGTCGGCGGAGTAGTCTTTCATCCCGGCCACCTGCATTACAGACAGAAGGCTGCGGGTGGTCGCTGGGGCCAGAACTTGGTCTCCTGAGAGCGGGCAGAGGCCGCCGTTAGCCAGCGATGCTGCCATGGCCGCGCCGGACTCGCACGTCACCTCTGTGGAGGAACACTGCCAAAAGGAAATATCAATTATCCCAATTTCCAATTAACCACCTCTATTCAATTAACCACCATGTTGTGCAATATAGTATGCGTGTTCATGAGGTCAAAGAGCCCTATGTTTTCCTTTGCACTTTTTCAGGCACTCCATGTTTCTTCACTCTCCGACGTCCTACCTGCAACAGCAGGTCCAAAGCGACGTTGACGTCTGTCTTCTCTGGCAAGCACTGACACACAGGACAGGACATGTGGCGTCAGTGTGGCGCTTATGAAGAAGGCGGCCATGATGTGTACAGGATGCTTACCTTCTTCTCCTGCAAGTAGAAGCCGAGTGAACGAAGCCGCGCTTTGGTGTTCTTGCTGCTCTGAAAACTGGACATCAAACACACGCATGCTTTACCGGCCATTACGTTTTGTTTTTTTACTTGAATGACAGTCAGCTGGAGCCTATCCCAGCTGACAAGTATAGAAAATGGATGGATAGACATAATGTTAGCGTGTACGCACCTGGTACAGTTGATGCTGGCGTGTTCTTTGTTGCACAGCCTCTGGATGACGTTCAGAACCTGCATTTAGCCATCATTCAGTCAGCCATTCAGCCAGGCCATCAATCAATCAACTCACCACGTCGTACTTTTCCTCTTCGTCAGCACACAGACGTCCTGGTAGCTGCACATGAAAAGACATCACAATGAGGCTGGAATGACGCCGTATATGAAAGCATGTGGGAGGAGTTTAGGTACCTGCAGCAAGGAGGCGGTGACGATGGCACCGGTCTCCGTGAGTGGACTGTGAGGGGTTCCTGACGTGAGGTCATAGGTCATCTCACTCACCTCATGGAGCAATTAAAATGTTGTTTACGTGCATCCTCACCTGCTTTGTTGAGCGAGAAGGGAGACTCCAGCAAAGAATACGGCTCCGTGCCCATGTACCTGTGGACCAGCTGGGAGCCCAGCAGCTCCACCACCACGCCGTACACCAGCGGCCATGACAGCTCGCCCAGTGGGAGGGGCGTAGCCCAGTCCCCTAGCGACAACCTGACACACACACTGATAATGAACACTATGAAATCATGTGACTTATGTATATAAGTGTTACCTCTGACCGTCCACTGTGCACACGGACACGCCCCATTTGACAGTGTCCATGTTGTTTTTGTCCTGAAGACAAAGAACAGGGGTCCATGGCGGGCCGAGGCACTGCAGGTTTTCTCCCCAACCAGTTTGCCCAGCAGGTAATTTTAATCGATGAGCACCTTCCCTCAAACCGAAGGAGGTGTTGATCGATAAAATCACCTGCTTTAGTGACCGGTTGGAAAGAAAACTTGCAGGGTCTCAGCCCTCCATGCACAAGTTTGCGATCCCTGACACAGACAGACTTTGATTCCATAACCTGCACTGCGCTGCCCCCCCAATCCCCTTTTGAGTGTGTAAGGGACCTGAATACACGACATCTGACGACATCGTGAAAACAATTTCTGAGTTTCCTCAGTAAAGTTGGAAAAGTCCGGAATCACCAGTCTTCCTTGGAGCGCTTTCATCAGGAGAGACACCACATCTGTCACGCACCTGCACACACACACACACACACACATACATGCAAAAATGAAAGAGGAAGTGCGCGGGAAGCACATAGAAAGGTGACAGGAAGATAAATGGCGTGTACAGGAAGTGGACAAGAGGCACAAAGCAGACAGGAACTGTAAAACTGAAAGTGTACAGGAAGTGAACAGAAAGATATGAGGAGACGTGGACATGGAGACGGGAAGTAGACAGTGACTGTACAGGAAGTAGTAAACAGTGTAAACAGTAAAAGAAGTAGACAGGAAGTGGACGAGAGTTTTTTAAGTGGACATAAAATAGACAGTAATTGTAAAGGAGTGTCCGGGAAGTTGATGTTGTGTACACTACCTGAAGTAAATTGGGAGTGTACAGGTAGTATAATGGAAGTTTACAGGAGGTGTTGAGGATGCGTACAGGAAGTGGACAGGAGGTTTACAGGAAGCATACCTGTAAAAGGTGCTTCTGTCTACACAAGCCTCAGCATCCTGAAGCTTCCTCAGGAGGGACAAGCAATCCCGGAGCCGCGAGTCAGACCGGTGAAGACCACAACTCCAGACGGCCTGATTGATGATGATGTTGATGATGTTCTAGCAGACAGACAGTGGTCATGTGATGTACCTCAAAGAAGTGATTGGTGTTGATTCTTCCGTCGCAGGCGAACGTGTCAAAGAGAATGTCAGCGGCGCTGAAAGCACACAAACATCACTCAGACCAGTTCTGTTGAGGGTTGTGGTCCTTTCTAAAAGGACTTACGCCTTGCGTTTGGTCGGAGTCTGCTGCGGAGGGCACCAGGATTGAGCCACCTGCAGACACCTGTCCTCTGGCTGGACCACAGCTTGAGGAGGGAGGGGCTTCTGGCAGCCACCCCTTGCTGACACCGGAACCACTACAGGGATACCAAACCTCTTGATGCCCAAAGTCGGCACAACCTGCTGGTGTTCTTTTTACCTGTACATGACGCTCCAGATGCACCTGCGGCTCCAGGACTGACCAGACTAATAGGCTTCAGGACTGCACTCTGAAGTTGGTTGTGGATCAGAATCCGGGAGGATGGTTGTGGTGCCGTAAGCTTGGAAAAGACAAGAACACCACATCAGCAAACTACTGTTAGCATAACACTTAGCAACATGTAAATAACGACTATAATATTGGTAATATTGGAAGTGTGAATGCTTGTGATGTTTTGGGGCAAAGCGTAGCAAACAATCGTATTGGAGTGTAGTGAAGTTGTGCTTTGATCACGCTAACGTGCGCGTGTCGTGTTAAGGCAGGTCCACCTGGTTGTCAGCGCTATTCAGGTTGTCACCCTCCTTGTGTGCCTCCTCCTCTGCAGAGAACACAAAAAAGACAATGGAATGAAATAAACACACACATACAGTGTAATACTTGGGCAACAGGATGTGAGGGGACAGGAGCAAACCTTCCTGCAGCCAATCAGCAGCTTTGTGGTGATTTACATTTAGAAACAGACTCCACCCTTTGTAACATGCTTCACTCGCCGCTAATTGCAGGGTCCACACACACCCACACACTTAAATGCACACACACACATAAATGCACATACCTGTGGCATGTAAGTCTTGTTCAGGTTCTAGGAGTTTGTTTCCATCCAGACCTCCATAACGCTTCCTCCATTTACGTCTGAGAGAGGAATTTCTCTGCAAACTGCAACACAACACAACACACGTGTCATCCCATTTATGTCTACGTGTGTGGTCTGTGTGTTACTGCCACGTCCTACCCTCATGTCCTGAAAAGGAGTACATACATGTTACAAGTGTTAAAGACACTAAGGAAAGCAGCAAAAGCAAATGTCTCACCACATGCAGGCGATGTCCTCTGCGTGCGTCTCTGCATTTGGACTCTTCTCCATGACTCCACTTTGTTGATGCAGTTGTTGTGTAGACAGGCTAAGTCTGTGTGTCTGCAGTTGGCACTTTTTTTCCGTAATGAATGGCACGCACAAGACACTCCCATTTTACCACGCACGCTCGCACACATACAAAACACACAAACAAAAACAAATACACTCCATTGTATTGGTTACGTTATACAGTGTTTGCACATTTTTGTTAAAAAAAAAAAATTTTAAAAAAATTAAAAAAAGAATTTTTTCATCAAAATAACCATTTTAGTCACACTTCAAATTCAAAGCCCACTGTTAGACTTAATTTGACCCATTTATTAATAACCTTTTAATAAGCAGCATAATTAGGAAATGTATCAGTTCCAATTATTCTTTCAATACTATTGTCTTAATGTGGCCGCAGTAATATATATACTAGTAATTGCACAACCACTGTTAATAATTGTGCCAGATATGAACTCAAGGTAACAATAGTTTAACTAAACACAACTATAAATGAATAAATGAACCTCTTCATGAATCATCACTTTATCATGGTGGAGGGGTGTGAGTGCCCGAGTGATCCTCGGAGCTACTGTATGTAGTCGGGGGCTTTATGCACATGGTAGGGTCTCCCAAGGCAAACAGGTTCTAGGTGGCGGGCCAGACTAAGAGTGATTCAGAAGACCCTTATGAATAAAACCAAGAGAAGTGACCACACCTCGCCCGGACATGGGACACCGGGCCTCACCCTGGAGCCCGGCCTGGGGGAGGAAATGGCAGGTGAGGGCCTTCCGGTTGGGCCTTCACCTGTGGGGCCCGGCCGGGCCCAGCCCGAAGAAGCAACACGGGAGCTCCCCCCGCATACCGACCACCTGCAGGGGCAAGTGTAAGGGTTCGGTTCCGTACGATTTGGGCGGCGGCCGAGGGCAGGTGTCCGGGCAACCTGGTCTTTGGCGGCCAAATCTGGTTCTTGGGAAATAGAATGTTACTTCTCTGGGGGGGAGGGGCGCCTGACCTTGTGGAAGAGGTTGAGACATTCCGACTAGATATAGTCGGACTCACCTCAATCCACAGTTTGGGCTCCGGAACAATTCCTTGAGAGGGGTTGGAGCTTGTTCTACTCTGGAGTTGCTGCAGGGGAGAGGCGGCGAGGTGGTGTGGGCTTATTAATAGCCCCCCGGCTTAGTGCCTCTTTGTTGGAGTCATCCCCGGTGAAAGAAGGGGTTATTTCCCTACGCCTTCAGGCTGGGGAAAGGGTCCTGACTGTTGTTTGTGCAGTTCAGAGTAACCAGCCTTCCTGGAGTCTATCAGAGGGATGCTGGAGAGCACCCCAGCTGGTAACACCATAGTTCTACTAGGGAGACTTCAACAACCATGTGGGCAATGACAGTGTGACTTGAAGGGGCATGATTGGGAGGAACGGCCTCCCTGATCTGAACCCGTGTGGTGTGTTTTAGCTGGACTTCTGTGCAAACCACAATTTGTCCATAACAAACACCTCGAACATAAGGATGCCCACAAGTGCACCTGGCACTAGGACACCCTAGGTTGCAGGTCTATGATCGACTTTGTACTCGTATTTGTACACTACACGTGCAAACATGTAGTGAGGGCGTGCTGGAAACGTCTGTCAGAGTCTTCCGTTCATCGAGTCTTCAACTCTCGCCTCCTACAGAGCTTCACCTGCATCCCGGGGAAGGACCTGGATATTGAGTCAGAATGGGCTGTATTCCGAGCCTCCATTCTTGAGGCAGCTAGTCGCAGTTGCGGCTGCAAGGTGGTCGGTGCCAGTCGTGGCGGCAAGACCTGAACCTGAGGTACCGGCAGGTCAAGTGGCATGTGTCTTCGGCCAAAACTCAGGTGTGGGAGGAGTTTGGTGAGGCTATGGAGCACAACTTTCGGTCGGCCTCAAAGAGGTTCTGGCAAACCATCCGACACCTCAGAAAGGGGAAGCGGCCCCCAGTTCACACTGTTTACAGTGCGGATGGGGGCTTGGTGATCCCGACTGAGGATATAGTATATAGGAATACTTTGAGGCCCTTCTCAATCCCACTGGCATACCTTCTGTAGAGACGCAGAGTCTGAGGACACGTACGTGGACAGTTTTATCACCCTGGCTGAGGTATCTGGGGTTGTCAAAACACTCCCGGGTGCCAAGGCTCCGGGGGTGGACGAGTTTTGCCTGAATTCCTCTAGGCTCTGGATTTTGGGGGACTGTCTTAGCACCTCCCAATCTGAGGTCATGGTTCTCAGTCAGAAACGGGTGGATTGTACCCTCTGGGTTGGGAGTGAGGTCTTGCCCCAGGTGGAGTTCAAGTATCTCGAGATCTTGTGAACGTGAGGTCAACAGACGAATCGGTTCAGTGTCTGCAGTAATGCGGTGGCTGTGCCGGACCATCGTGGTGAAGAGAGAGCTGAACCGAAAGGCATAGCTCTCTGTTTACCCATCCATCTATGTTCCCACCCTCACCTATGGTCATGAGTTACGGGTCATGACCGAAAGAACAGGATTGCGGATACAAGCGGCGAAAATTAGTTACTTCCATAAGGTGGCTGGACTCACCCTAAGAGAAAGGGTGAGGAGCTCGGCCATCCGGGAGGAGCTCAGAGTAGAGCCGCTGCTCCTTCACATCAAGAGGAGCCGGTTGAGGTGGCTCGGGCATCTAGTCTGGAGATTGGGAGGTCTAGACTATTGAAACTGCTGCCCCCGTGACCCGGACCCGGATAAGTGGATGAAAATGGAATGGAATGGAACTATAAATTAAACCACCTGACTATTACAACATGTATGTACAAAATAACACCTTAAAATGGCATAAGACCGTCAAAATTGATCATTTAAACTACAACTAATCATGCTGGAAAACGTGTAATTCACCCATTCCGGGGTTACACGTCTCAGAGATTGTGTGCGGATTGTACTGGGGATTTCAATGTGCATGTTGCCAATGACAGGCATGCTAAAGAACTCTGTGCTGTCCTTGAAATATTTGGTCTAACTCAGCATGTGGCTGAGCCCACCCATAGCAGAAGGCACACTCTTGATTTGGTCATTGCTAAGCGTGCGGCTATTTGTTTTTTTGACCTGTCTGTTAGTCTAACCAGCAGTTGGGGCCTACAGTGAATGGGACACAGTTTATTACAAGGATTAGGTTTGAAAATACCCAATGTTCTAACACGGACAATTTGTTGAGCTTTTATACATCAAGTGCAAATGTTTTTGATACCATTGTTCCTGTCAAGATTAGAATGGTTAAAAGTAAAGAAAAGGCGCCATGGAGAAAAGAAGAGGCGTGGAACAGAAAAGGGAGTGCCGTAGAGCCAAATGAAAACGGAAAAGGTCAAAGCTCCAGTTTCTTCATGCGGTTCACGGAAAAGCTACATGAGTTCAACCAAACCTCGCGTAGAAGAAATGAGATGTTTTTTTTACGGTAGTAACAACTCTCATATCCTTTTTCTCTGCCCTTACAACTCATTTTTACATCTGAGATGTAATGAGTTTGCAATATTATTTCATGACAAAGGTATAAAAATGCAATCATTTCCACAACACAAATAATATTCTGCAGCCAGCTAGACACCTGGAGCTGACACACCTGTCAACAACAGTCGAGAACGGGTGGGCTTGCCCAGCTTGGAACCTAATGTTTGCCTTTGGTTTTGGCCCCTTATGCAATTGAGTTTGACAATCCGGATTTCAGTGAATGCCAACATTGTGGTGCTAACCAGATTATAATTTTTGTAATAAATTTGAAATAACTGATGAGTTATTCAATCTTTTATCGTGTTTTTATGTGTGTGTGTCTTTTATCAGTCGTTTTTTATTGTGAAGCTACCCGGAAGTCGATGAGTGCAGTACAGGAAGTCACTTTATTACATCCACGCAGTCCGCTGCTAAGCTACTGTTGTAGCTATATGCGTTATTTGCTGGTGTGCTTCGTAGCCAGTCATAATCGATCAGTTAGCTGTTTCGTTTCCATGTTTGGTAGGTGGTTTGCATCGAGACTGAAGTGGAAGGGCGTTCATCGACACACGTTCTCCTCCACAAATATGCCCAAAAAAGGGGTGAGTGGTGACACCTATAAGCTCTAAAGGTGCTGATCAGCTAGTTGATAAGCTAACCGGTGAACACCCATATATTACTGAGGAGCAACACTGCCGTTCATTGCGTCTTGAACAAACGCCAATTACAGATCGTATCTTACTTCAGCGGGTGTGACGTCATCGTGTCGCTTTTGTCACGCAGGTCAAAAGTCATCTCGCTAGCGAGGACCCCACACATGAACGAGGTCCAGTGGTCCGTGACAAACGTGGGGCTGTTACCATAACAGTGCACGTGAAGCCTGGCTCCAAACACAACAACGTCACAGGTCACCGGCGTATGGCGTCATAGTGACGTCGTCAAACGTGTGATCGGTTGGTTCTGCAGATGTTTCCACAGACGCAGTGGGCGTGGCCATCGCAGCTCCTCCTACAGATGGGGAGGCCAATGCTGAGCTGCTGCGTTACCTAGCAGAAGTTCTGGATGTGAAGAAGAGTCGCGTTTCACTCGAGAAGGTTCCAGACGCTTTTTTTGCGTTATCATTGACGTTAGCACACGCAAAACAAAACTAAACTTTTCTTACTGCTTTCTGGGAAGGGTTCCAGGTCGCGAGACAAAGTGATCTGCGTGGACTCGCCGCTCGGCCCGGAGGAAGTTCTGCTGCGGCTCAAAAAGGCATCAGGTTAATGATGGGGGACCTTTGTGACCATTAATTAGTGTGAATGGTCGTTTGTCTGCCCTGCGATTGACTGGTGACCAATCCAGGGTGTACGCCGCCTCCCACCTAAAGTCAGCTGGGACAAGCTCCAGCATATCCGCGACCCTGATGAGGATAAGCAGCATAGAAGATGGATGGATGGGCTTATGGAGCACCAGTGAGTACACACCTGTGACCCCTGAAAGTTAACAATGATTTGAGAAGTTGTCTAATTTTTGCAACAATATGTCCGGGGTCACGTGACCATCACCAAGAATACTAATAAATGCCAGACTTGTTTTTTTTTATTGATTTGAATACATTTAGCGCTAATTATTGGAATACAAAATATGTTTGGTAAGATCACTGACCCTTGACCTACATATACAGCGAGGGAAAACACTATTTAAACACCAGCTGGTTTTGTAAGTTTGCCCACTAACAAAGAAATGGTCAGTCTATAATTTCAATGGTAGGTTTATTTGAACACTGAGATACAACAATGACAAAAAAATCCATAAAAATGCGTTTCAAAAAGAGTTATAAATTCCATTCCATCCCATTTTCCTCCGCTTATGCGGGTCCGGGTCGCGGGGGCAGCAGTTTCAGTAGGGAAGTCCATACTTCCTGGTCCCCGGCGACCTCTTCCAGCTCCATCGGGAGGACACCAAGGCAATCCTAGGCAGGCTGGGAGACATAGTCCCTCCACAAAAAGAGTTATAAATTACTTTGCATTTCCATGAAAGAAATAAGTATTTGATCCCTTTGAAAAACGTGCTTCAGGACTTGGTGGCAAAACCTTTGTTGACAACCACAGAGGTCAGCCGTTTCTTGTAGTTGGCTACAAGGTTTGCACACATTTCAGGGGATTTTCGCCCACTCCTCTTTGCAGATCCTCCTCAAGTCAATGTTTCGTGGCAACTCGAACCTTCAGCTCCCTCCACAGATTTTCTATGGGATTAAGGTCTGCAGCTGACTTCTCATTAAAATTGAAACTCCACATGGTGAGATCTTGCATGGAGCTCCAGACCGAGGGAGATAGGCAGTTTATGTTTCTTCCATTTACAAAAAATTGCACCAACTGTGTCACCTTCTCACCCAGCTGCTTGGCGATGCTCTCGTAGCCCATTCCATCCTTGTGTAGGGCCACAATCTTGTCCCTGACATACTTGAAAAGCTCTTTGGTCTTGGCCATGGTGCAGAGTTTGGCATCTGGATTGATTGATTGCTTCTGTGGACAGGTCTTTTTTTTTACAATTTACGAGCTGAGAGGGCTGCCAATGTCAGCTCATTACCTGTATAAGATCCACCTGGGAGCTAGAGATCTTGCTGACGGATAGGGGATTAAATACTTATTTCCTTCATGGAAATGCAAAGTCATTTATAACTCTTTTTGAAACTCATTTTTCTGGATTTTTTTTGTCATTGTCTCTCAGTGTTCAAATTAACCTACCATTGAAATTATAGACTGATCTTTGTTAGTGGGCTCAGCACTTTGCACAAGGGAATGCTGTATGGGAGAGTAATGCGGAAGAAGCCGTTTCTGCACACATGCAGCTAACTGAGTCACAAAAGCACATTTGGAACAAGCTCTGAACTGATGAAGCGATCTAAGACCTAAAAGCAAAAATACTTTATCAAAACGGCGTATCATCCAGACAAAGCTGGCGTTTTCAGGGTCTGTAAACGAAGGCCTCCCAGACACCTCCCTGGGGTGGCATTAAGGGTATGTCTGACCGGTAGGAGGCCTCAGGGAAGACCAAGGACATGTAGAAGAGACTGTCTTTTAACTGGCCTGGGAAGATCTCAAGATCCACTGGGGGGAGCCGGACCAAAGTAGCCAGGGAGAGGAAAGTCTGGGCTTCCCCGCTTAGGCTGCTGCCCCTGCAACCCGACCCCGGATAAGCAGAAGAAAAATAGTCTCTCATACCACTGTATTTGGGCAGCTGTCAGTGAAAAGTTCAACATGAAAGTTGTCAAAGAAAAAGAGCCAATCACACGTTGTTTCTACAAGGTTTTATTAGAAGAATATTTAAACTCCTCGAGGCTGCTTGAAGTTCATGCCAACTGTTTGTTGAGTCACCTGCAGGTTGGACAGACCGCCAAAGTCCTGGTAGCACACAAACATAAGTGACTGTTAGATGACAAGAGCGTAAGGAAAGACAAAGTCTGTCTGCAAGCATCAGGGTCAAACAGGAAATGGTGGTCCTGCAGTCACGGGAAAGGCTGTCGAGCTTTCTGTTCCTGTACTATCAATGACCTGGCGACGCACAAGCCATGATCACTTTCGATACAGGAAGTGATGTGATATTGGTGTCACTCACCAGCAGCTTTAGCATCTCTTTGGTGTCAGGATCAACTTCAATCAGCTCCTGATCCAAAGCTGAGACCTGCAGATACAAACACAGCACTAGTTAAGACAACCAACTAAAGCAGACCATTGATCACATACTTTGTCATACTGAGTGTCTCGAGATACCAAACTCACAAGACTATGCACAAGATTGGGTCCAAAAAGATGAGGTTTCAACATTTTAAGAAAAGTACAATGAATACATATGACTGGACAATCAAAGTTGTGGAATTGCTTTTGCAACATGTCTTTTCTTACACGTTTCTTGAAGCATTTAAAATATTGGCTTTTCAACTGTATAACAGAGCAGCATTTATTTTGCTATTACTTTGGATGAACACTAAACTGCATTTGCATTGATGGGAAAACTGTAGAGTGAATATGCTATTTTCGAATAAATTGGCATATGGGCAATGGGCTCACTTTGCTCATTAATATTCCCAGAAGGGGGCTGTGGCAATTTTCTCCTCATAATTTCTCTAAAAGTTACCTTGCATTGTGCCTGACAGGGCTCCACCCTTTTGCTGTGTGTACGCTGGTGACACCGCCTCCCTTACAGAGGCCAAGCAACTGTATGACTGATAAAGAGGTTTGCACTCACTCTGTTTGCAGTTATATGAAGCACCTAGGTGTTGAACCATTGCACACACCATTGCAGTGACACCCCTTTCCTGTCACATTACTCAATCGCACCCCACCTCAACCACAAGACACCCATCGGTGTGTTTGTTGTTGTTGCACATTTATAAGTGAGATCTCACGTGCCATGTCTGCGAGCGCCAGGGTCAAACAGGAAGTGATAGTCCTGCAGACACGGGAAAGGCTGGCAGATTTCTCTACCTGTACTATCAATGACCTGGCGACGCACACACCATGATCACTTTCGATACAGGAATGACGAGCAAAACCAACATTTTCCAGTGTGGAACACCGAGAAGGTGGAAGCGCCTAAGTAGTTATGATGGTCACTACGCTGCGTGATGCTAATGGAGCAAACCTCAACTAAGCATCTTACAGATTAAAGCATAACAGTCCATGTCTCAGGGAAAACAGAGGATCAGACTATGCACAGAGACTCAAGGCATTGTTATGCTCCGGCAATACGGAGCTGGCATTATTGACACCGGCTGAATCAACAAGGACACTGAATTTAACAAAATGCAAAAATTACAGACCTCGAAGTCGCAAAGTGTACAAGCGTAATTCAGGGCCAAATTGCATGCCATGTACCAAAACTGCGCACAACTTGGCAGGTCTGTGATCCAAAACTTAATCAACATCAATTGTAGGAAAAGTTCAAGGTCTGAAATGTTGTCATATAAAAATCTAACCTCTCATGTTACTGCATCTAAAAGTAATACATTGGTTTGTTCCAAGTGTCCTTTCAAATGTCTGACTTTCCAGGGTTCTGCTTTACAACCTTGCACCCTACTTTCCCCCCCATATTGCTCTTATGTGTGAACGGTACTGACAGAACAGAGACCAAAGTCAAACCAGCAATTTTTCTGGCTCCAAGGTTGCATCAAAGCTGTGGCAAAAGTGGACGCTTGTGTGTCTGGGACAATCTGGGGAACTGAGCATGACTTAACACTTGACACCAACAACTCCGCCCAACTGCCGCTGTAAGACTAGTATTTCAGTACATTGGGTCTACTAGAATGAGACGAGACAAGATGTTATTTTTGAGAAGACTACAATGAAAATATATATTGCAATCTACTCATTACTATGGTTACACTCTTCTGCACTGCATTGAACAAATGCTCCAAGGTTCTGAAACCAAGGCAGAGTGAATCCTCTTCCTGCCAGTTTTGAGGCGGAAAATGAGGAACAGACACATAGTCAAGCATTGACGACTAAATTATCAAGTTCATCTTTATTTATTGTGTGAATAATTTATTATAGTCCAGTCCTAGTGCCCACGACACATTTATCTTCTGAACAAGAAATCTTTCATGTTTAAATCTCAAGATCTTGTGACACCTATTGAGCAGCCATTAAACTGACTAGCTTGTTAGCATCTTTCGTCACAAACAATGGCAATTAAGCACAACAATGCGTGTTATTGGGGCTGAACCTAATACATTAAGTCACTTTTATTGCATACATGCATTCTACTTTGCATGAAGCGGTAAAAAGGAAAATGTCCAAAAAGCCAACCAATCACAAGTTTACCTTTTATTTTTATTAAAAAAAAAATAAAAAAACAATATGGTGCAGATGCACCCACTTTACAGGAGTTTAAGCAGGAACATCCTACCGTTACTAGCACAAGAATCATGCATTCACTGACCTCAGGAACATAGTTGTCCCTCCTCTCTCGTTCCTCCTCCTGCAGTTTGATGGAGATTCCTCGGACCGGGCCTCTCTGGATGCGCTTCATCAGATGCGTCACATAGCTGCAACAACAAGAAAATACAGATGGCTAGGCGAGATGATGATTGTTATCCACGCATCATTCAAAAAGCTTTAGGACAAGTGTTTGAAAGCACCAGGGTCTGAAAGGAAGAGACAATTCCTCCAAACACGGGAAAGGCTCTCAACTTGATCTTCCTGTACTATCAATGACCTGGCAACAAAGACGCCATGATCACTTTCGATACAGGGTAGCGCCACGCTCACAAACACCTAAAACTCACCCAGCTATCTTGTTGCGGAGCTTCTTGCTTGGAATAATGGCAATCTCCTCGCACACCCTCTTGTTGGTGTGGAAATCATTTCCGAGTCGGGTGTAATATTTCTCGATGATGACCCTGGCAGCCTTCTTCACCGTCTTAGTCCTGACACGTCCCTGAAGACATCAAACACAAACTGAAGTGACATGTATGTCAGCCTTGTTAGCAAACTAACCATTATGTTATTAAATATGACATTACAAACAGGCAGCACTTCAACTGCACACATTTACACATTAAGATTAGAAAGAGCACGTTTTGATACACAGCTCATCCTGCGGCAGCCTATGTGCTAGCATTAGCAGTTAGCTCAGCTTGAGTTTATCTTCAAATGCTATGCTGCGGTATTGAATTGTAAATCCACACATGCTCCTAATGGAAGCTTGCGTGTTGTAGGAGGCATGCGTGTTATTCAGTCCAATCTCATTAAGTCAAACTATATGCACACTAAACGCGGATGTTCCTTGACAGTCACTTAGCCTCCATTAGCGGCGACTGACCTAAACAATGTCGCACATTTCCCACTTGGGTGATTTCATCGACCACCAATATAGCAAAGATTGAATCAAATACATTCTAGCACCACCAGTGTTGATAACCCCAGGCGATATGACCCGACGTGATGGCAGGATTCGTTCGGATAGCTTAGCAAGGCACATCAAAAAATACCCACCATGTTGGCTCGGCCTAGTAAAAGAGAACAACCGCACTTCCGGTGGAAGTTTTAATGCTCATGAGGAAGGTGAGGCACTCGGAATTCATGAGGTTTCCGCCCTCTTTTGGTTGGAGGTCGTAATGACGACTGTAAATATAAATTACCCTTTTACGAGGTAAATTTAAAAAAACAAATTGACATACCTACAATGACAACACCTCAAGAATTAGTACAAATATACTACAGTACACTCGGAAAGTAACGGTAATCCCTGAAATAGAAGGAACTTTACCAGAAAGCTTGTCATGACACTTAAACACCTAAAGAGGGCAGTATTGTGTAGCCGTGCTCGAGCCATCCGAAACTAACCCCTCCCCCAAGAATCGCCAAGCTGTCATGTGACTGTCAACATGGCTGCCACGCCAACAAGCGAACATTTCGACAAATTGCAGCTTCTTCTTAAGGTTTTGTTTTCCTTTATGCAACTAGTTTATTTCTTAGTTCTATATGTATGGAGATTGATTTCTGTCTTTAGCAAACGTGAAACAGGCTGTGACACTGTACAAAAGCTGTACATTTGATTTGTGCTTTCAGAATGTATTTTGATTCATTTCAAGTCATTTTTATTTGATTAATAATTTACGGGACGATTATTATGTAGGTATTATTGTTATTATTGGTTTTAGTTTCTCTATTTGTTTGTACTAGTAAGTGTTAGTTTACATTGACTTACCAAGCCACAGCTAATCTTGTCAAATGTGTTCTGTATTATCAGCTCAACTAGTAAGAAATATTGAAAACACATTAGTACAGTAACATGTAATTATCATGCTGTCAGCAATCTAATAAAATTTTCATATTAAAAAGAAAATCGTTTTATGTGTGTATTTAGGCTCCGTCCAAAGATGCCGTAAAGGACCTTTGTATGGCAAGTCATCGAGGTCTTAATCGCCCACTGACTCAAAGCACTGCTACCACGTTCTCCATCCCTGAAGCTCAGGCTGCACAGGTAACCTCATAACTGCAACTCACATGTGGCTTTCATGTGTGGAGGGATCCCCCACATGCCCACCTTCAAGCCCTGCAAAGAGTTTTGGCAGAAAAATCTCATTCGCCATAAATTGGTAATCATTTATAAGTAAGTGACAATACAGGTTTGTTTTTGTGCTTCACTTATGTTTTTTCATCAAGCCTTGAGTTTTTTTGCAAGCATTTTATGTGACGGTCCTTGAACGCATCATAGTAGCTGTGAGATGCAAAAGTGAAAAGTTATATAGTTCCTCACCCCCTGTAAACAATCATATAAGGATCTTGGGGAGTGCGCACGCTTCAAGGGGGTTTGGTCGCTAACACGGCCTCCTTTTGTGGTGCCCTTAGGCTGCGAATTTCCCAATTTTAATTACACTTACTCACAATACATAGAATCACGTGACGCCTGGTGGGCGGGGGGGAAAAAAGAAAAAATGTATTTTATTTTTTGCAAGTTTGTCTTACTACCAAACTAATTTAAATATTAGTCAATAACAACACAACTGAACACAAAATGCCATTTTTAAATGAAACGTTTTATCATTAAGGTTGAAAAAAAAATCCAAACTTACATGGTCCTGTGTGTAATAAGTGATTGCCTCCTTTTAAGACATACTGTAACTGTGGTTGATCACAGTTCAATTCAGTTTCTCCAGCCACACCAAGGCCTGATTACTGCCACACCTGTTCTCAATCCACAAATAACTTTAATAGTACCTGCTAGACAAAGTGAAGTAGACCAAAAGATGCTCAAAAGCTAAACATCATGCCAAAATCTAAAGAAATTCGGGAACAAATGAGAAAGAGAGTAATTGAGGTTTGTCAGTCTGGAAAAGGTTATAAAGCCATTTGTAAAGCTTTGGGACTCCAGTGAACCACAGTGAAAGCCATTATCCACAAATGGCAAAAACATGGAACAGTGGTGAACATTCCCCCAAAATTACCCCAAGAGCACAGGGACAACTCATCCAAGAGGTCACAAAACACACAACATCCAAAGAACTGCCGGGCTCATTTGCCTCGGTGAAAGTCAGTCTTCATGACTTCACCATAAGAAAGACACTGGGCAAAAAAGTTCAAAGACAAAAACCTCAGCTTAACAAAGAGTACATTAAGGCTCATCAGTTTTGCCAGAAAACATCTTGATCCCCAAGACCTTTGGGAAAATACTCTGTCGTCTGATGAGACAAAAGGTGAACTTTTTGGAAGGTGTGTGCCATTACATCTGGTGTAAAAGTAACTTTTGGGTGGCCTTGTCAAAGTCCTGACCTGAATCCTATTGAGATGTTGTGGCATGACCTTAAAAAGGCAGCTCATACTGGAAATCCCTCCGATGTGGCGGAATTACAACAATTCTGCAAAGATGAGTGGGCCAAAATTCCTCTACGGCACCATCACAAATGACTCATTGCAGTTGTTGCTGCTAATGATGGTCCAACCAGTTATTAGGTTTAGGGGGCAATCACTTTTTCCACACATGGCATGCATAATAAAAAGTTTTATTTAAAAACTGTTATATGTTCAGTTGTGTTGTCATTGACTTATATTTAAAAAATGTTTTTGATGATCTGAAATAATTAAGTGTGACAAACATGCAAACAAAAAAAGAAATCAATCTCCACATGGAAGCTGTGTGGATTATGTAGATGAGGCTCAACAACAAACTCCTTCTCTGACAGCAAACTGGGATGACCCAGCAACCTGCAGCAGGGGAGCCTTGTTTTGTCTTATGGCTAGCCTCTTCAGAGTGAGGTGGAGGTCGCACCACACCAAATGGACGCATGGTTGTCATGCTAGCCTGTGAAGGTTAGCTTGTTTACTAGTGACCAGTAATAATTGGAGAAGGTTTGGAGCAGAATGATGACAGCAGTCACTTTTATTGCAATTTTTAATCTGAAATGCGAAGAGAACATCAATGTCAAGATAGCAGGAGGGTTGGGGGGGGG